>OX596074.1:90649739-91249739 GCA_951394005.1 Protophormia terraenovae
GTATCTTTTACGAATTTTTATAAATTCGTTATTAAAGAATTGTACTTTTTATGTACCATGGAGCTCTTGTCATGGTTCTAAGAATTTTTGATTGGTCCCTTTGTAAAGATCTATATTGGAAATACTCGCAGTTCCCCATAATTGGATTCCATATATCCAAATTGGTTATAAGATGCTTTTATACAGGATGACTTTACAGTCAAGGCTTAATTTTGATTGTTATTTTGTTATGCAGCACATATTTTAAGATTTTGACTTTTATATGTCGACGTCTGTCTAGATGTACGCCAAGATATGTCACGTAGTCAGACTGTGCTATATTTACATTTTTAAGCGTGACAGGAGAACAAATTCCCATCCTGAGGCAAATGTAACGTGTTTAATTTAAGTTCATTTACTTTTATTCGCCAATTCTTCAACCACATCTCCACGCGTCTCACAGTGCTTGTTCCAATCAAAATAAAAATATTTTTCAAATTGAGTTGAAGTATATTTTTGAAGAAATTTTTTATTTAGTTTTATTTAGTAAAATGGAAGATTTCACCAAGGAGCAGAAAGTTCTTTGGAATGGGCTAAGACTCATATCGCAAGACTTCTAGGTGAGCAGTGCCAAAACTGTAACGTTGAAAGAAGGAGACTATAGGGAAGATCATGGTGTGCGCCATTGATCTTCCAGATAGCAGTTTTTTTTAGCATTTTTCTGAAGAATCATTAAGGTAATTCCGTTCTAATTCTGTTAAGTCGGTTCAAAATCTAGTTAGTATATAAATTTCTTCTGTGAACATAAAAAAACAATAGGAGGGGCCATTATTTCTTTGGAAGATTATAGAGTTCCCTGATGCTGAGATATTTTGAAATATCTGAAACACACACTGTTATATTAACAACACCGTTATGATTAATTGCATAGAAGGTATTAAATGTTTCCAAATCTGTATTTCTTGGGGTCATACGAAAGTTCTGCGATTAAACTTAACGTTTATATTCATTTATAAAATAAATACTTCTGTTTTTAGAAGATAACATGCAATTTTCATACTTTTGGGTACATGAAGATACAATTTAAGAATTTTCCCGGGCTGTATTATGAATATGAGAATACAAATGTTTTCGCCAATTTTACCCATATTTTTAAAGTGCCTATTCTACAGATCTATTTAGTTGTGAATAGTTCTCGGAATTTGAGACTATCAATATATTTTTTTTACATAGATTTATAATTCAATATATTCGTAATGATTTCACACTAAAAGTTTTATCGTTTTGCATACAATTTTGTCGAAAACTCAAAAATTTGAAATAAATATTCTTGTATTTGTATAAATTTGTCGAAAAAATCTATTTTTTGTCACCAAAGAAGGTTCAGAAAGTACAATTTTTGTTCTAACTATAGACCCTACTATGCAGATAAAGTTTTGTACAAGTATCAATCTTTGTAACGAATTTTATGAAGATCGGTCCATGATTGACCATAGCTCCCATAAAAACCCCTCTTCCGAAAATCACTTTAATGTGCATAAATCCCATACGAATGATAGTATCAAGTTAATATTCGACACAAATAAGTTTTATGTAAGTAATTTTATGAGAATCGATCCATAATTTTTATAGGTGTTAGTATCAACGCATTGATCTGTATTTGTATATTTTATTTTACATTTAGTAAAAGTTGGTCTACAATTGGCCACAGGTCTAATATAAATCCCCTTCAAGAATTTATATGCCCATACGTAATGGTATGGTCTTGACCGATATAGTCGGTCAAGACTTTTTCTTTTCCCGTTTTAGCTTAAATTGTATAATTGTATTGCATAATTAAAAAAGTGGATTAAATAATTAAGACTTTTAAATCTTTGACTGTAAAATAGTTTTCTCACAAAAAATACATACATACATACATAGTTGGTCACATTTTTCCTCTGTAACTTTATGCACTTTTACGCATCACGTCCGTTAAAAGGAAGTATACTATACTTATAAGAGTATTATTGTTGTTATTGTTACCATATATTCTTATGATGGGTTCTAAATCATCACAATGTTGACAGGTTACAAACAATTTTTATTTTCTTACAACAAAAAATGCAATAAAACAACTAAAATTTAAATCTCAAAACACACATTTAAACAAAAGTGTTGCAACGCATCGTTTGAAAACAAAGTAGATGACGAAAAGAAACTGTGCAACAAATATGTTGCAGCATCATACTCCTGATACGTTTGCCAACAAATTAATGTTGTCGAAACACGTAAAACTCATGTTAAATGTCTACTAAAAGAATCTTTGAAATCAATTCCCTAATTTTTTGTTTCTCTTTTTGTATCTGAGAATTGTATTTGAATTTTTTACTTTTTATTTCTGTGTTTAGTTTTTAGTTTTAATGTTCATCTTTAGCCGCAGTCTACACGCAATCGAATTTAGTTTCATGCCTATTAGACTTTACTGAGTTTTGCAAACTTTTTTTTTTATTTTATGTATATGAGTAGGTATGTGTGTTCTTTTCTTTATAAATATTATTATTTGTGTTTTGTGAATAATGATTTAATCGGTTATTTTATAGTCATTTTAAATGGCGTAAATTTTAAATTATTATATTTAATGTCTGTTATTTTGTTTAAATACAAAATACAACAAAATCTTTGGTATGGATTAGCATTTTAAAATCTCTTCTATCTGGTTTTGGCTGATGGTTGTTATTACGTATGCAGATTTTTGCATGAGCATTTTTCTTATATGTTTGGCAAAAAAAAAATTATACAAAAACTATAAATTGGTCTTGAAATCGTTTTAACACGCACTTGAATTATGAATTTGAATATATTTAAAATGAAGTTAAATGGTCATGACATTAATGTTGTACAGTATGTCCATAAATATAAAAGGAATTACAATGAGATACGTACATAAATAAAATTTTGATATAGGCGATATTATTTGTCCTACCGGATATTTATTGTATGTATTCGATTAGTATTTGGACACTTAGGGGTAATATCATACATGTCTAGCATTATATGCAATAAAACTATGTCGTTCAAATTCATGAAGCCCAATAGAAGCAGGGGAAATAATAGCTCCCATGCAAAGAAAAAAATGAATGGATGAACTTTACCGTTACTAAGTTAAGTACTGTTACAGCAAAAGTCTTAAAATGTTTCAGGAATTCCTTTCTTATCAAGCTCCAAACTCAAAATGAAAAGGGGATGGATAGAATCAGAGAAAATTATATCGCCTATACAATGAAAATATGAAAAACCAAATATCTTAAGAACTAATACAGCAAAAGTGTAAATATTTTCTAGAAAAACTTACTTATCAACCTCCATATTAAAGAAGAAAATGGTACGGGTAGGACCAGGGGAATAATATTCCCTCAGGCAAGTGGTAGTCGCTTTACAAAGCGAAAGTGAAAGTTTTAAAAGCAGTTGTAAAAAAATTTCATATGAAATATTAATAAGGAGAGGATAGATCGAGGAGGAGAAGAGCCCCCATAAAAAGTAAATATTATTTATGGCATCAAAAGGAGTAGCGAAGTGCACCGGGATAAGCTAGTATGTATATACAAATTAATGTATTTTTATTGGTTTGTTTTTTTATTTCTCCTGTCAAGTGGGAATTTCTAGAGAGAATAGTTGTCCCATACAAAGAAAATTCTAATTAACTGATAAGTTAAATACTGTTATATAAAACACTTGTATTAAAAACCCTAAAATTTTACAGCAATACTTGCTCATCAACCTTCAAACTCTAAATAAAAATGGGGCGGATAAGACCAGGGAAAATGGTACCAACATATAACAAAAATATTAAATACCTTATATTTTAAAAAATATTACTTAATATTAACTTCCTCATCAACCATAATCTAAGATGAAAATGGGACGGATAAGACCAGGAGAGTGGTAGCCTTAATACAAAGTAAATATTCTTAAGGTCATATCTAACTAACAACTATTATGATGAGAGACCTTAAATTTTGTACGAACTACATTCTCATCATATTGCATTGACGAAACAAAAATAGGACGTACATGACCAGGAAGAGGGTCAGCATATCTAGAAAAATGATTTAGTGAAAATCTTCAAAAGTTGTGAAAAAAATTTCATATAAAAGTTTGAATAGGGCGGATAGGTCGAGAGGGAGAGTAGTCCCCATATAAAGTATATATTATTTATGGCTTTACAAAGGTTAACAAAGTACACAGGGATAAGCTATTATAAAAATAAAAGTATCAACAAAATATTTTCGAAATATAAATTTTTAACTTTAATGTAAACTCTTCCAAATTTTTATATTTTCTTCCGCAATAACTAAAAGTCAACCTCAAAAACTTGCCTAAAAAGTACCTTTAATTTTAATGACTTTATTACAAAAAACCAACAACAAAACCTTTTAAATAATAAAAAAAAAACTCCAAACCCACACTACCAAAAATATATATTAGAATACTTATACATAGCAAACTAAGTAAAAGAAAAACAACATAAACATTATGAAAAATGAGTTCTTAAATGCATTAAAACACAGTTATTGGAAAAATTTACATAATTTTTCATTTTTCGGGTACATAAAAGAAAAAAAAAAAAAAAACAGCTCAAATAAAAAATTCAGACTATGCAATACAAAACATTAAAAATACTTATAAATACATTGAAGTAAAATATTGTATCCTTATGAAGAACAAGGGAATGAAATAAAAAGCCACAGAATGGTCGAAAACAAAACCTCCCAAAAAGAAACATTAAACATGAAATGTAAGACGAGTACAAGACAATGACTGTGACGACAATGAAAGATTATTATGTCTACAGAAATATTACACTTACAGAAATAAAAGGAACTTTCATCATTGAAATCATTAATAAGATAGATTTTGTAAAGTAAGGACTGTAGACAAGTCTAAGACTACACTAAAAGTGATCCCTCTGCTTTTATTATTATATCGCGTTCATTCAGTGCACAGTGAAGTAGTATCGATTCTTTTTGGACATATGTTTGTAACTTCTAATTTGCTGATTGGATTTACATAAAATTTCACACAAACGTAGCAGAGAAGTGTAGGTTTGGAAAGTGGCCCCACATAACTTTCAGGAGCGGAACTATTGGGGTTGAAAATGGGGAAACTCTTACAAAAGTAGAAAAAGTTTAACCGATTGTCAAATTGCTTGCGTGTGTTATTTATCTTTTATAGTTTTTCAAGTTTTTTGAATTTGAAATTTCATCCATCTTAATTTTGCCAAATATTGGTCTAGTTTTTTCAAAGATAAAATCGATATCTCTTTCGATTCATAAAATAACGGATTTTGAAATTTAAAATTAGGCAAGGTTATTGATATGTAGCAATAAAATAAAATAAAAATTAAAAATAAATAAAAACAATAAATTTTTTTTTTTTTTTGCCGAAAAACTTGGCAGAAACTGACTTAAATCCTTAATAAGTTTTATCGTAATGATAATTTAAACAAATTGGCTACAGATCTGAACTCACAAGACTTGAAGCTAATAGAGTACAAAATTTTAGAACCATAAGTTTCTTCTTACAGTCTTAATTACACTGGCCAACAAAAAAATTTCTTTCGTGCTCCTTCAAAAAAAATATGTGGACTAGATGGAATTCCGCATGCAAACTCGAATCTGCTTTCAGTTTTCTCCCATCAGGTCGAGATTTTTTTTATGGGCGTGTCTAATATTGCGCCCTAAATAAGCCGATTATTCGAGTATATTTCACTATAACTAGAGAACGGTATGTACTATTTATATAAATAATACAACAAAATATGTGGAATAAAATTGGCTTTAAGACATTCTACTAATAAATTTTTATCCGCTCAATAGTTTTGGAGATATTTCGAAATAAGTGTCCGAAAATTTTTTTTTTTTGCTAAATTGAAGATTTCTTTTTTTTTTTTACTAAAACTTTTTTTTAAAGTGAAAACATCAAAAACATTTCAGTTTATCATCTTTAGCTCAAAGCTGGCAAAACTACGAGTAAATAAATAGGTGAATTAGATGGAATTTAATGTGCTAAATAAGAATCAGCTTTTACTTTTTTTCTATCACGTATTGATTTTTTTTCATGAGCATGACTTGTATGACCCTGCCTTTAGGCAGTCACACTTGTATAACTTGAGAACTGTTTGTCCAATTAAGATAAATTAAACTCCAGTAGATAGTGATATAAATTGTTTTTGAGCTGAATTTTATCCAGTTAATATTTCAGTATTTATTCGGTAATTAGTAGCGAAAAATTAAAAATTAATTAAAAATCGTGAAAATTTTGATCCATAACTCTGAAATTCTTGAGCGAATAAAAAATATTGTCGATGCACCTTGAAGACAATTTTCGTATGCATCTTTTGATGTATCATTTATCAAAATCGTGTAAACGGTTCTTGAGTTATAGTCTAAATTTGACAAACCATACTCGAATTTTATAGTGTGACCGCTGAATACACAGAAAAAATTATTACCGTCTTTTTTACAAGTAACTCAGTTGTTTAATTTTGCATCAAAATTTAATAAATATGTTCAAGAAAAAATAAAATAAAAAAAAAATTTTGGTATGATTTTTTTCCTATACACATTTTTAATTCATTCAATCATCTACTTGATTGATTTAATTAATTTATTAATTGGGAATTTTTTTCTGTTTTGTATTTTTTATAGTTTTTAGTAATTGATATAATCATTTTGGTGAGAGGTGCAAATTTAAACAAGTTTATAATTGAATGAATTATTTTCATATATATTTGTTAATTGGTGACTTTTTTCTGTGTAAAGTGATGATATTAGTCATGCACTTAAAAAAAATCAGTACGTGATAGAAAAAAAGTGAATGCAGATTCTTGTTTAACTCGTCAATATCCACCTAGTCCACCTATTTTTGTTTCAAGAAAAAAATATTTTTTTTTTTTTCCACCACTGTATTTCTACGCAATTGTATGTATTTTTACTTAACTGTGAACAAAATCACGATTTGTGCATCAATTTTGAAGATATGTACCTTATTTTATTCGCAGCATTACTAGCTTTAAGATAAAGATGATAAACTGTAACATTTTTGATATTTATTTAAATAAATTTTATTAACAAAAAAATCTAAAATTTTGCATAAAAATGATTTTTTTGGGCACTTATTTCAAAATAACTTTGAAACTATTGAGCACATAAAAAAATTAAGTTTGTATGATTTGAAGATATTTTTAGTACGCATCTTTTAGTGTATCACTTATGTCAATCGTACACACCGTTCTTATGTTATGAGGAAATATACTATGGGCAAAATATAAGACACGCCCACAAAAAAAAAAAAAAAAAAAAAATCCAGACCTGATGGAAAAACTTTAAGTCTAACTATTCGTCTATGGGGGAGGATTTTTTGCTGACCAGTGTTTGCAGATAAATTCTGCACTATCTTTGTTGTTGTGCATACTTTCAATACGGGGTCTGTGCGCCGCTCAACCGAATTCAAAATTTGGGATAGGAATTGATACATGTTGTAATTGTGCATATTTTGCGCTATATCCCGTGGATGTGACCGAAATAGTCAACGTAGTAGACAGTCTTTAAGTTTGAAAAACAAGAGCGAACATTTTTCAAAAAGTCAGCATTAAAAATAAATTTTATGGACTTATTGAAAATTATGCAAAAATTTCACTTTTAATTTTTTTTTTGTATTTTTATATAGAATATTGCAATTTAAAAAAATATTGGATATATAGATATAAGAGCGGCGATAAATATAATTGATCGGGATCATAAATTTAAGTCAAATGCCGTTGATAATTGAAAACGGAACACTTTTGTCAAAACACAATTTGCTAAGGCACATCGTGTGGACAGCATAAAATTAACTATAATTGACATAATTAGTAGGTGTTTGTTATGCTTAATAAAAATGCGGAGGCGCATAAAAAAATTTCGAAAGATAAACATTTTATGGACCAAAAAATATGTACTTGTGTTAAAAAACGATCACAATATGAAATAGCATTTCTTTGTAATAAACTCTAACAAAATATATTTTCATTCAATGTATGGAGAAATAACTTATATTCGATCCCGATTTTACGCAAAATTTAAAAAAATCGCGATTTTTGTTATAAAGAAAATTTTTTAAATTTTACTAGGAAACCTTAAAATATGCTGCACTAATACCATCAAACATTGAAAATATCATAAATTTGACTGGAATAACTCAGTAGGTTTTGATATTACGTGTAATTTTGTCCAGAATTATACATAAACTCCTAATTTGTAAAAAAATTTTATATGTTCAACTTAAAACCGCCATAACTTTCGCGCTCCACACAGGAAATGATTAACGCGAACTGATTCTACATGCATTCGAGTCACTTTATATGTATACAAAAGAATTTTAATGTGTCATCGAAAAAAAATAATAATTTTTTTTTTTTTTTTTTTGAAGAGCTAAAATCAAAAATTTTTGATAATGGCCCATATACACTTTTATTTTCTCTAAAATAGTATTATTATTAGGAAAGTATAATAATTCTATAACTTTCTATTAGGTATCTTCACAGAGATGGTATTAAAATTATAAAGAAATCCGAACAATTAATAGAAATTTTGATTTTATGTTCTAAAATCTCAAAGGCTAGTTCTGCAAGCCAAATGCAGTTGCGAAAACTTCAATGTGTTCAAAAAAGTTTGACAAAGGCTTTCAAATAGATGCAAAAAAATGTATTTGTTCTGAAACGGATAAACACTTTATCGATGGTTTCAGTCAGTATCCTGTGAAATTGCATATTTGTGGTTTCCCTGCTCATAAGATAAGATTAAGATATTTTAACGAAATTTTCAGCGATGTTTGAGTTTATCATTCGAAATGGTTATGTGTAGGAAAATTGTAGATTCTTGTAAAAGGAATTCCAAAATTCCTAAAAAACCGATTAAAATACCAATAAAGTCAACATTTGTTGCAGAAAAGCTAAAATTATTATATGAGGAGCCTCAGAAGAAAACGTACTTTTTTCCATTTTCTCAGAAATTTCTTTTTTGTTATTTTTATATTCCACCCCATATATAATCTTAGATACTTATTGCATCGTAAAATCACTATAGAAGAGCCACATAAACGATCGAGGCCCGCCCAATGTTTAAACTGTCAGGAGTATGGACATACTCATGCCTACTGTAGGTTACCACCAGTTTGTGTTGTTTGTGGCGAACTGCACAATTCGTCCAAATGCGACAAATCTAAAGCTGATTCTACGATTAAGAAATGTAGTATTTGTGGTGGAAACCATACCGCCAATTACAGAGGTTGCCCAGTATATTCATTTGTCAAACGATCCTTAGGCCAGAAATCTGGAGTTCCCCCCACTCAACCACCAGATACTTCGAATACAAATTATCCTCATTTAATAGAGCCTTCTGTGAACAAAGAATCATACGCAAACGTTCTTAGAACAAATCGAACCCAAAATTCTCTGCCTAAATCTAACTCAAACCCACAGGTAGCAGAACAAACCCCCGCTTTAAATTTTACCAGGCTAGAAGCTACAATAGAGACGCTTGTACAATCGGTAAATAATTTTACAAACTCTATGAGCAATATAATGCAGGAAATGCTTAAGATGCAATAAATATTGTTGCAAGCAATATTAAATAAGCCATGAACTGTTTGAAAATATGTTTTTGGAATGCAAACGGCATACGCCAACATAAGAACGAACTCGAACATTTTCTAAAAAAACAACAAATAGATATAATGCTAGTTTCCGAAACACATTTGACGTCCAGAAGCGTATTCGAAATAAATGGATATGTATTTTATGATACAAAAGACCCCAGAGGAAGAGCATGTGGAGGTTCAGCTATTCTTATAAAAACTCGCATTAAACACTACTTAATGTGTGATCTTTGTGAAGATTATCTTCAAGCTACAACAATCTGTATTGATGATTGTTATAGAAACTTAGTGATTTCTTCCATATACTCACCCCCCAGATTTTCAATTACAGAAAATCAATACAACAGTTTTTATAAATCACTAGGTCCCCGTTTCCTGGCAGCTGGCGATTATAACGCTAAGCATACATTCTGGGGATCACGACTAATTACCCCGAAAGGTCGTGTTTTGTTTGATACAATTTCTAAAATGGGTTTGAATGTGATTTCGAGCGGAAACCCCACATATTGGCCCACTGATCCACACAAAATACCGGATGTCATCGATTTTGGTGTTATAAAAAATATCCCAATGGAGCTAATTAAAGCTGAATCATCTCTAGAATTATCATCAGATCACACACCCACTATTGTTATGCTATTGAGCCCCCAAGAAATTGTATCCCCGACTGGTAACCTAGCGATATCAGGAAAAAGGATAAATTGGCTAAAATATAAGAAATACCTTAGTACTCACTGCACAGAGAACATATCGCTAGGTTCACCAGAAGAAATCGATCTCTCTCTCAAAAATGTTGATAGAAATCTAAAACTTGCTGCTGAACATGCTACCCAACCCCCCCGACAAAACAGATATAATAGAATTTATTCTGCAGATGTCGAACGGCTCTTGACTGAAAAAAGAAGAGTTCGAAGAGAGTGGCAACTCCACCGATCCCCTCAACTGAAATCGAAGCTAAAAGAATGCCAAAAAAGGCTTTCTAAACTTTTGGAGTATCGAAAAAATTCATCTCTGTGTAATTATCTGGAAAAGCTGGATGCAACGCCTCAGTCAGATTACTCACTATGGCGATCCACAAAAAAACTCAAGAGACCTGTAATAAGTAGACCACCTTTACGTAATGCTAATGGTGGATGGGCAAGAAAAGATACTGAAAAAGGGAATCTGTTTGTTAGTCATTTAAAGAATGTATTCACCCCGAACGAATCAAATGACATAATTGAGTTGCCACCTGTTGTGCCCCATTTCAGAGCATTGAGATTCGAGAGATCGATAAGGCTATTGTTGATTTAAACTCCAAAAAGGCACCTGGTATTGATAAAATCAGTAACCAGATGCTTTTAGAGCTACCCCGGATAGCATTAAAAATAATACTATATATTTTTAACGCTATATTACGCCTTGAATATTATCCACTAGAATGGAAGGTATCACTGATTACCATGATACCTAAGCCAGGAAAAGATCACACAAAAGTAGAATCGTATAGACCCATAAGTCTATTATCTAATATGTCTAAGCTATTTGAGAAGATCCTAATTAACAAGCTATACCCGCTAATAAGCCAATGTATACCCAATCACCAATTCGGATTTAGAAGAAAACACAGTACTATCCAACAAACACACAGACTTGTAAATGTTATAAACAAAACGTTTGAAGAAAAGAAATATTGTTCCGCTCTCTTCATTGACGTATCCCAAGCCTTTGACAAAGTGTGGCATGATGGCTTGCTATATAAAATAGAACAAAATTTACCCATAAATATACATAAATTATTGAACTGTCGTAAATTTATTCTTAAAGAAGGTGACTTTTTTAGTACACCTCAGCCTATTGAAGCAGGTGTGCCCCAAGGTAGTGTACTGGGCCCTGTGTTGTACCTGATATATACCTCCGATATGCCAACTAATAGTCAAACCCATACATCAACATTTGCAGATGATACAGCTATTTTAAGCACCCATGAATGCCCACAGGAGGCATCTCGAATTTTGCAGGACCATATATTTGATATTGAGAGATGGCAAAAAAATGGAAAATGAAAATAAATGAACAAAAATGCACACATATAACATTTACCTTGCGTAGGGAATCATGCCCACCTATCCTAATAAATAACCAAGTAATACCCCAGCAATCGGAGGTTAAATACCTCGGAATACATCTCGATCGACGCCTTACTTGGAAATTCCATATTGATTCAAAGTTGACCCGAATGAAACTGAAAGCACTCCAAATAAATTGGCTAATTGGCAAAAATTCTATGCTCAGTCTAGATTGTAAACTACTCCTCTATAATTCAGTTTTAAAGCCAATATGGACTTATGGGATCCAGTTATGGGGTACGGCCTCAGCATCAAATATTGAGAAAATACAGAGACGCCAAAACAAAATATTGCGAACTATAACCGCAGCCCCTTGGTATGTAAGAAATACTAACATACATAAGGATCTAAACGTTCCTTTGGTAAGAGATGTAATAAAAGAACATGCAGGAGCATACTTGAAGATATTGGAAATACACCCTAACCCACTAGCACGAAATATACTAAGAAGTAATGGACACATCCGATTGAGAAGAAGAAACACCGCAGAACTGAGCCGAAGTTAAACCATATGCATTAAAATCGCTTTTAGTCAGACGTTGGTTGGACTAAATAGATATTAAGATTTAGATTTAAGATTTGATTAATTATTTTTAGTTCACTTAACTTTTGTGAAGATTCAATAAATAAAATTACTGATAATAAAAAAAAAAAATTATATTCAATGGGTTGAACTCTACCAGAAAAAACTTTGTTAGGATAACTTTTTCTTTTTTTATGCAAACAATTTACTTAAAAAAACGTCCTTTTTTCATGTATTTTTTTTTTTTTATTATAAGAGGAATATTTTCCTTAAGAACAAAATTGATTTATAGTTGTTTTGACTCACAATTTTTTGCGAACAGTATTTTTGGATCGTTTAGTAGATTCTTGAAAAATATTACCTTTGAAACACCAAGAAATTATAAATTTTTCCAAAATCTTTTTAACAAAACGTTTCTTTTTACATTTAAAAGTACCTTGATCTCACACATCCTTAAGATGTGTTGTGATGTATTGATTCAGATTAAAAATGCTTTGTAGGGGAACGAAAAAATTAATTCTCAATATCCCAGCAAATTCAAATAATAAAAACAGTACGTTTTGTTCTGCGGCTCCTCATACGATATTAGAAAAAAATTAGTGTAAACTTTTTCGGTAAAAAAAAACAACAAATACAAGTCCAATATAAGAATTGTGCAAATAAACAAACAAAATTATCCCTCATCAATGATTAAGTTTTTTAATATACGATAGGCTGCACCAAAATTAACCAACTTTGGAATTTTGACCGTAACTCCCCCTAGAATTGTTCTTTAGGTTGCAAAAACATACTGTGTAATATGTTGGTGAAATCGGATATCGTTAAACCGTGCCGCATCGTACCTGAAGTTTGTAATATGGGAAAAAGTTGGTCTTTTTGCAGTTCTTAGAAAAAATATTTAAATTAAATACGATTAAAAAATGTTAAAGTTATTACAAATTCCCCGGACTATTAATGTTTCTTTAATACACTTGTGTAAGGAGTGTACAACGAAATTTTTAATTATTTTTATATTTAAATAGAAATCCATTTTCAATTCAATTTGAATCATAATTACTGAAAATTATATTATTGTTTCCGCAGGATAATCCAAACACCATTCTATGCTCGATTAAAAGTTGTTTATATATTTTAAGACCGTTTCAAAACTCCATTTTCAAACTTTAAAAATGTTTTTTAAACAAACTTCAAAAAAGTTCGAATAAATCTTTAATCTTTCAAATATGGAGACAAAGGTAAAAGTTGGAAAAATTTTAAATCATTTTTGCAATTTCCAAAATCGTTTATTTTTTGACTCAGAAAAGATATAAACTTATTTTATTCGATATATAATTTTGTTCTTTAAAATATTGAGTATGATGAAAATTTTTATATGTTAGAGGTACCCATTTTCGCTCCTGAAGAGTATGTTAAGCCCCTTTCCTTTCAAAGGTTTAAGTACAATTTTACTGCACCTGAGTAAGTTTTTATTGTTTCTGTCAGTTGAGTTACTGGACAAAATTCGGTCTAGATTATAAAGTAAATAGAGACTATACAACAGATAGACTTTGACGAAATTGAGACTATGATATAGTATTTTATTATCAAATTTATAACAGTGTAGTCAAAAATAATCACACTAACTATGACAATGACGGCAGTTACATTTACATCTGTAGCAAAGATGTTGGTGATGGCCACCCACTGTCACGACAAGAAAATCAACTATAAAACCAACATAAGAATTGTAAAAAAAAAAAATCAAACAAACAAAATTATCCCTCACCAACGATTACATTTTTTAGAATTTCCTTTTAATATGAAAAACGTTTTTTTTATGATTTTCATGTTCTTATGATGACTTTTTCGTTTTTTTTTTTTTGCTTTTTCCCTTTAATGTTTATTTGTTTTCTTCAATTTTACCTATATTTTAATTCAGCTTATTTTCTGTTAAAATCTACATAGAAAAGAAAATTTCCATTAAATGAAAAAAAGAACGAAAGGGGGGAAATGAAGGGCTAATTGCAATAATCCATTTATAACGTACAATTTAAGTTTAGCACAATGCCACATTTGTATCAGGTTCTTTTTTATTTTTTCCATCTATATATTTTTGTTGTTGTTGTTTTTGTTGCTTTTGTATTGAATTCTTATCTGACCGTAAGGCATATTAGGAACCCTCATTGCCGCTTTGTGTAATAAATATTAAGATTTTCTTTCAAAGTTTATGGAAAATATAAAAAATAAACGGAAAAAATTATTTTGTTTTTCTTTGGTTTTTTTATTAGTTTATAATATTTCCTAATGCTAAGATTTTTTCAAGTACACTAAAGAGAAAAATTGTAGCATAATTTTAAATATGAATAGTATTTCTTCTTTTAAATCTATTGAGTACAAACCGTTAGCATAAATTGATTCTAATGGGTTCAATATTATTTGTTTCTTTGGAACGTAGTCCCTACTCAGTTTCACTAATTAAATTGAAGCAGGATGCCCCGATGGCCTAATTAGTAGTGCCCCGATGGCCTAGTTGGTAGTGAGCTAGTCTGTTACACTGGTTGTGAGTTCGATTCTCACCAGAGACTCTTTTGTGTATTTCACTACAACGAGCCATAGTGTTTGTTACTCCGCTCAATTAGAATATAATAGAATATAATTTGTAATTATATCGTAATTATTATTCAATAAATAAGTAAATTATAGCATTTATTAAGAAAATATATCTCTGGCTAAACTAATCGAGGATTTATAATTCAGATTTAAAACTTTATTCTATGTTATTTTAAATATTAATTGCATTTCAATAATGGATAAATTAATACGAAATTTTTTCGAACACATGCTGGTTCAATCATTATTTACATCTGCAAAATTATGCCAATGCTCTTGACATTTCAAACGTTAAAATAATAACCTTATTATTTGCTAAACTTTTCAAAATTTCCATTTTAATGTACTTAAAAAAAGCCAACAATTTGAAATTTGATTTAACAAATCCCATTTGTGATATTGCTAATCTAACGACACACAAATGCAAATAAACTCACTTTTAATATGATTTTGTGGATTTTTTTCCTTTTCTCAAAAAAAAAAAAAAATTGCTACTAAAATAAAGAAAAATCCCTTAAATATTTTGGTATTTCTTCCACTTTCTTTTAGCATTTTAATAATCAGAGAGTATTTATTGAAAAGTGCGTTTTGTTTCGAAAACAGCACGTGTTGGTGGCAGGATTAATAAGTCGTATAAAAATGTAAAAGATGACAGGGGAGAGAGGCAGGGTGTTTGAAAAATATCATTTTCATAAATATTTTTACCCCAAAAATATTTTATATTTTTTGCTGTTATTTTATTTTTTTTTTTTTTTTTTCATAAATTGTGTTTATCTTTTGAATTTTTTATTAGTAAATATTATTTTAATGATTGTTGTTGTTATTGTTTTCGAAATTTATTTTCAAATATTGTTGTAGGTATTTAAAAGCCAATTTTTAGCTTTGAAAAATTAAAATAAGCGGAAATTGTGTTTTTTATTATATATGTATATTTTTTTTTCAAACTACCATTAAAAGCGGACAAGTATAAAATAAATAAATCTTTTGGAGATTAATTTAACATGTTTTCCATTCAATAAAACAGCAGCTGTTTTGGTCAATTTATTGAAATACAAATTTTATGGCAAATTAAACGAAATAAATATTATCTTTTTTTTTATCATATTTTTATATAAATATTTAATACATACAATTATATTTTGTGTAAATATCACAAAGTTGGAATTGTGCTGTTTCTGTGGAACATTTATCTAAATTCAATTTATTTAATTCACACCTGCTGTAATTTTTTTACTATTTGTATTGAATAATTCTCTTGAAGAGCTTCTATTTACTGATAAAAAAAAAAAAACACATATAATGATGATGTGAAAAAATGTTAAATTTTTAGGAATCAAAGTATTGCGTAGCCTTCCTTGCTTATACATACATAACTCCGTAATCGGATTACACTAAATTACAATACCAAGATAATATTAATCTTAACCCAGAACAATTATTTTAATACTAAATCTATGCCTTGTCTCTAGATCAGATTTGTATTGTGCATAGTGGAACCTGGTGAATTCTGAACAAAATAATGGTTTAGGTTAAAGAATTATAATTTCTTATGGGAGCAATATTTCTCCTGCTGAACCAAGTATCTCTATCATTTATTTCCCCGACTACGTGCTGTATAAAATCCTGCGCTGCTATAGATTTAAAATTTGCAAAGCAATATGTTTTTTTCCCATTGACAGTGCACAATATGACAGAAACGAAATTTGTTGGTAATAAATTTGTAACTTCTAATTGACAGGGATTGTACAATTTTAAATCAGGAAGGAGGAACCTACATACTACTTAGGAGTACAGCTATTAGGGCTTAAAATAGGGTACCTCTGACATGCAACATTTTAAACCCTTTGAAAAATTGTAGTATGTTATATAATTTCAAATTAATTGGATTTGAAATTTTAACTTTGAAAAATATATAGCCAAATATTTTTCTATTTTAGTTAAAGAACAAACTTATCTATCGAAATAGTCGGTCAAGCCCGACCAAATGATATCCATTAATGTATATGTATTGTTAGACCTGTGAGCTGATATTAAGTGTAAAATCGAAACATACGAATAAAGAATATTATTTGTATGAATTTATACACCTTTGGGTGAATCCCGAAAGTGGACCCTATATGGGAGCTATGGTAAATTATGAACCGATCTTCATAAAATTGTACCCCATCATTTATACTTATAATTAACTTATTTGTGCTGAATATTAACATTTTAATGGGATTTATGCCCGTTAAATTGATTTTCTGAAGATGAGTTTTTATGTAAACAATGGTCATCAATTACAATTACATATAAAGTATTTACATATTTTTTGTAATGACCAGGGCAGGGGTAAAAACCCAAAACCATATTTTTCCTGAGCTTCAAATGAACCAAATTGTTAGTTATTTATCCGTTTTAGACAATACAGTCGAACACGGTTATCTTTCCTTTAAAAATGGGCGGTATTTATGATTTTTAAATACTAATGATTAATATATCAGGAATAATATTTTTTACATTCATCATTCAAATTGAGATTAATTTTTTTATACTAATTCAATACGCGATGTTTTTAAATTGGCATATTTTGAGATACTTACTTTTTGAGGAATAGCGATTTTGTAATATTTAGTGTTTAATCCACAAATAATTTCAGTTTTATTATTAGGTATTTTCGTTAAATGCATGTTGTGTTAAAATACTATGTTATATACATAAATGTAAAATTCATTTTTTATTTGCCGATAATTTAAATTGAAATTAATGAAAATTATTGCCATTCTTCTAATAATTTAAGTAGAAATAAATAAAAGTTTTTTCTGTTAGTTTTTAAATTTTTGGAACTTTTTTGAAATATGTAATTTTATTGATATAAAACAAGTATTTATGGGAGTTCGTTATAAACGTAGTTATTTGTATGAAAAATGTTGGTAAAATACGAGTAAATGGGACCAAAGAAAAGTGTTCGCTATAGCCATAGTTCGTTATAACCGGAGTTCGTTATAACCATGTTCGACTGTATAAGGAATTGTTTCATCGAATTTTTACAGCATAATTTTGATTATTTTGGATTTATCAGCATACTTTGCATTATTTTTATAGATCTTTAGTTAAAAGCTTATTTGAGCATTTCAATGGCATATTTTATACATAAGATCATAACTTTGCATACATTACATATACCTTAAAACCAATTCTAAAAATGTTCATCTTATAAATTTATAAAAATGTATAATTTTTTGATTTGAGTATTTTTAAGTGTAAAAAAATATATCGACCATTCCAGGAAAGAACGCCCGAAAAAGTATATTTTTTTTACTTGATGGCTTTCAATTTCGATAAAAATTTGTAAACATAAACTCCATTAAGCCTTTTATTAATTTCAGTTTTCAGTTTTGTGAAATTGCAAAAACTCGCGATTTAATTTCGATTTTTAATTTTCTCAAAAACCAAAAAAATTTCAAAAGTATGTAATATTGAATAGCAATATCTTTGGAAAGACTTTGTGAATTTTAATGATTTAAACGGCCTTAAAATTTCGCATATGGCGGCTTTATGACGAACATTTTAAAGATAAAAATGATTTTTTAAAAATGCATTTTAGTGCATTTTTCTTTAAATATGATATTAAAATTTTTTAATTTTTTAACATAAATGAAAAGTTTGGAATCTTTACATTAAAATAAAAGTGTCAAATTCTTGGGACGCGAAAATCTTATATGCATAATCCAATTTTTATAAAAACATGTTTCAAATTGTTCATATAAAATTAAAATTTTTTCTTGTTTTTGAAATTTTCTTTAAAATATTTATAAAAGTTAACAAAATATAAAAAGTATGCAATTTTAAATATTAATATCTCTTGAAGTTATTGATGGATTTCTGTAATTTAAAAATTATTTAAAATGCCATTGCATATTTTTTGTGTGATTTAGTCAGCATTTCAAAAACCACGTCTTTGATCCATAATATTTTAATATATAAATGCAGTTTTTAGATGCATTTTGGTTAGTTGCGAATTTATTAAATTTTAATTTTTCAAAAGTGTATTTAAAAATGCTTTGTTTATTATAACTTAAAACAATAAAAAGTCTGATACATAAAGTTTTACTATTTTTCACGATTTTTGAAAAAATAACACAATAAATTTTTTTAACAAAATACTCATAATACCAGAAAAATATAATTTTTATATGAAAAAATTTAAACTAGTTGAAGAAAAGGGGAAATTATGCACAGTACATGTGTCCGTCCCAAAAATTTGAGATTTTTATTTTAATGTAAAGATTCCAAACTTTTCATTTATGTTAAAAATTTAACAAATTTGAATAGCATATTTAAAGAAAAATGCATTTAAAAAATGCAATTGCATTAAAATGCATTTTTAAAAAATATTTTTTATTTATAAAATATTCATGTTTAAGCTAACATAATTACAATTCAAACGCCGTTTAAATCACAAATTTCTGCTAAGCCTTCCCAGAAATATTTGTATTTATAGTTGTATACTTTTGAGATTTTTTCATTTATAGACACCCATAGACCTTATACGTATAAAATTTTATAAAAATCGGAGGACACTTGATATGTTTTTGGGCGTTCTTTCATGGAATGGACAATATATATTTTTAACAACAGCTAATAAAAATAAAGTTATTTTTAGAATAAAAAGTATAGTATTAAACATTTTTCCAGAAAAAATAATATTTTAAAAGCATATTTTTAATTTTACTCTTTCTTTAGAGCATATTTTAAGTTACTATCAGTGTTGCCAAAACGGCGGTTTTCCCGCTAGATCTGTCGATAGCAGGTCCTTTCGTAAAAAACCGCTAAGTGATTTTTCTGGCTGCAACATTTTTCTAGCTGGCTGTTTCTAGCGACTTTTCTTTATTGTTAAAACATGGTTTGAAACAGAAATAAGAAAATTTAAAGGTATTATTTAACTTCTATAACTAACTAATTTATTAAAAATAAGTAGTTACCCGGAAATTTTTTATCACATCAACTGTTTTTCTATAAAAAAAACAATGAAATTATTATTTTTTTCTCAAAATGTTAAATCACCACAACATTATAGAATGAAAATATCACTAGAACAAAGAGAACCGGTTCAAGACTTGTCACGTAACAGGTTCTCAGGGCTAGTGACCGGTTCAAGTTCCGGAACTTTATATGGGAGGAAACTGTCACTTTTACATGTGGATGTCATTGGAGGTGGCTAATTAGCCCCTTGGAACAGGTCATAGGATAGGTCACAGACTGGTCCAAGAGAACATGTTAAGATCCAATTAATATAGTAAAAATTTTTACTTTATAAACTTTTTTGTTTTTTATTTCTATTAAATTATAGGTATATTTTTATTTTATAATTTTTCGTTAATGTCGATGGCGGCATTCGAACCCAAATTCTTCTGATGTATCTTACGTTTTACAGTATTTAACTCTAACCATTCACCAACAGATTGTTATTTCGCGCAAGTTGATAATTTCACACTTAACATTTCTGTTATTGACTCTCAACAGATATTTTGGAGTGTGATGGTGTCAACTGGTTCTCAACTGGAACTTTGGTGATGAGTTAGGTGTCAATTGGTACTCAAACGGTACTTAGGAACCGGTCCATTATTGCAATTGCTACAAATGTTATGTTTTGTACGCTCTATATTTCTATGTCAGCCGAATATAATAAAATCTAAACAAAAAAATTTATTACAAGTTTGTAAATTTGATTTGAAAATTAAGAAATATTTTAACGGTAAAATTCAGCGATTTCATTTTAAGTGTAGACGGTTTCTAGCGGTTTTTCAAACACAATCTGGTGGGACATGGCTTCAAAGTTTTGGCAACACTGGTTACTATGGTAATGGCCGATATACATATATAGACTGAGACTTAGCGATTGTCAAGGAATTAAAAGTTTTACTTAGACACTAAGTACATAAATGTATAATCTTAGAATGTTCGTGAATATAAAGATGATATAATTGATTCTTGGATGAATATTTAAATATTTGAAGAATTCAAAGACGAACATAAAGAATGGATACTATAATAACATTTTGACAGAACTCTTCTATTAGAGAAATACTTGCCAACCAAATTTTCTAATGGGACTCTTCGATAACCTGTTCAAGGGAGCATGTGAAGAGCAAAAATTTCTATATACGTGGCTGTCAGCTAATTAGCCCACCCAACCTGAATTTTGTTGGCCTTAATTTTCTTTTTTTAGAACAAAGTTTTCAATTGTTTTATTAATTCAATATATTGACCATTACACTAAGGGAAAAAATTCGATTCAAAATCAACAACGGTTGTGCTCACATTGGTAATATACGGTAACAGCTTTTTAATACCTTTCGTTAACAAATTTAATAGAAAACATATGTAATTTAACAATTTGATACCGAAATGGTTTCAACTTGGTGCCAATTAGGTATCGATTTTCAATAAGAATTGAACACGCAGTGTTTAATTTAAACACATACGGTGTAGATTCACTATTCACACAGAATGGTATCGTTTTCAACACGTATGTGATTGATATTTCACTAATAAACTAACAATTTACTCAAAAATATTGTTCTATAAAATATTTATATAAAAATCAAGGGACAGCAAATTAGCAAATTATATTATATATTACAAAAAATCTAAGCAAGCTTTGAAAAAAAGTATTTTTTGATATAAATTACAATTTAAAAATAAAAGTACTGCAATTTTCGTGAAAAGTTTCATATCAAAATTGGTTAAAACGTCTTAAATTTCGAATATTCGACATTTAATAAAAATCGCTAAAAATATTGATAAAAGTATTATGAAATTTTACAGAAATCTTGATAGTCCTTTAATTATGGTCAACAATTATTTATAACATCGAAAGCAATACAAAAGGTTCAAATTCGTTTACTAAAATTACGGTTTGAGTTACTCCGCGAATTTAGAAGATCAAATAATCAGCATTTGAGTAAGAAAAATCTTTTCCAAAAGAAGAATAAAAGTTGAAAAATCATTTTTAAATTGATAAGCTATCTGATAATATTAAATAGATATTATATCGATACTATCTGGCGCAAAAAAATTGCTGGTAATTGGTATATGAGAAGTATTAAAAAGTTTTATTATTATTCTAGTTAAAAAACAAGCGCGAATGTTATATTCGGCTCGGGCGAATCTATATACCCACCATCAACTTTTTCAAATATTACGTTATGTGGGAGGTGGGCGGTAAAGTGGGCAGTAAAGTGGGCGGACCACGCCCATTTTTTGTTTTCGAGTTTACATTTATCCTTGAACTATTTGAACACAATTTCGTTGATTTTCACCTTATATGGGAGGTGGGCGGTAAAGTGGGCGGACCACGCCCATTTTTGGTTTCCAAGTTTATATCGACCCCCAAATTGTGCATACAAAACTTCGTTGTCGTACATGCTTTTGTTTAAGAGATATCAGCAGAAAAGTATGAAACGGACACCCTGTGTTTCTAGTTTTTAGCCCACAACTTTTTTATTTATTAACCGATTTTGCCCATTTTCAATACCAAACAAACCTTATATAAGATAAATATTTGTCCCCTTACGTTGTCCCGTTCTAGCCCTATCCAGCTTTCAACAGACAGACGGATAGACGGACAGACTGACGGACATAAGTAGATCGACTCAGAATCTAACCAGGACCCAGAAAATATATTCTTTGTGGGGTCTTAAATGATTCCTTTGACATGTTACACACGGAATGACAAAATCAATATACCGTCCTTCTTTTTGATGGTGTGTATAAAAAAAGCGAAAAATCTTAGCTAAATATTGCAAAATTAAAAAAAAAAAAAACTTTGTTTAAATCATTCGTCTATGTAGCTTATTGACAAATATTTTATGCATCTCATCCAAGCGGTTTCTTTAGATTAAAGTCTTTGTATTTTCGTTAACTGATATAAGAATTTACTTTTTCTTTTATGTTTTTTAAACTACATAGTATAATATTTGACAATTGGTTTTAGTTCTAGTAGATATTTAAGTACATTTTAAAGTGTTTTTATTTGCCAGAAATCTCTTGGTCCAGAGTTTCCTTGCGAAATTTGTGATTATTCTATTTTTGAAATTCGCAATTTAACTAAGTTTTTCATTCCTTTGCACAGGGCTGAGGTTTTTGAATTATTTATGATACTTTGGAGGATTATTGACAATATTTTAACGATTATCTAACCTTTCGCCAATTTTCTTAATGGATTTAATCGATTTTGTCCAGTTTGTATGTGTTGTCGAATATTAGTATTTTAATGTGTGTTTCCATGAGATCTTCCCACGAAAATTACCTTAAATTAATTAAAATGAATTTATACTTAGAAATTTATATCAAAAGATGATTTTTTTCAAAGCTTGCTTATAGTTTTTGTAATAAATAATGTAAGTGGGTTAATTAGTTGTCCCTTGATTTTTTTAGAAATATTTTATAAAGCAATTTTTTTGTGTAAATTGTTAGTTTATTAGTGCAAGTTTTGGTTGCAATGTATTAAGTACATAATGGTCAATATATTGAATTAATAAAACTATTGAAAACTTTTTTCTAGAAAAAGAAAAATAAGACCAAAAAAAATTCTGGTTTGGTGGGCTAATTAGATGATCGAAACTGTAAATGTCACGGAAGGCCTGAACCTTTTAATGTCAAGTATTTTTATATCACACACTATTGTTTGGCGATTGTTTGACGTGTAAAATTTATATCTCCTAAACTGATGAAGATACAAAAAAAGTTGAATAGTTATCGTTATTCATTTAAAAAATAATTGGACAGGTGTCTGGTACTTTTTTGAAAATCGGCCGTTTTAGGGAGAAAATGGGTAAAAACTGTATTTTGGTACTTTTTTGGAACCATATGTATCTTTGAAACCAATCAACACACCGATAAAGTTTATGTCGTATTCATAACTTATCAAAAAATGAGAGATACCACTTTGGTACTTTTTAGAAATTCAAACGTTTAAGGGGTAAAAATCGTACCTATTTTTGGTACTTTTTTCATAAAACATTTTTTTTTTTTATGTTTATTGAAATATTCATAGTATTTTAATGTGGGATACCACTACAATTTAGAAATTTATTGGAATACAATTTTTAATACTTTGATGGGTGAAAAAAAAAGTACCAAAAAAAGGGGTAAAGGCGGGAAATTACATATTATTCAAATTCACATATTATTCACTTGAAATTAAATACACATGTTCCGATGTTGGAAAGAATTTACAAGGGGGGGACTTTGTGGTACTTTTTCGTTCTTCTAATGGTACTTTTTGAATTTTCTATAATATTAAACATAAAAACATAAAATTAAAGATATTTGGTCCTAAATGAATGAGAATTCATTAGAAGGGACTTTGTGATACTTTTTTGTTCTTCTAATGGTACTTTTTTAATTTTCTATAATATTTAACCCAGAAACATGAAATTAAAGATATGTGGTCTTAAATGAATAAGAATCCATAAGAGAGGTTTTTGTGGTACTTTTTCGTTCTTCTAATGGTACTTTTTGAATTTTCTAAAATTGTGGATCTAAAAACATGAAATTAAAGATATGTTGTCCTAAATGAATGCGAATCCATAAGAAGGGACTTTGTGGAATTTTTTTTTTTTTTCGTTCTTCTAATAGTATTTCCTGAATATTCTGCAATTTTCATCCTTAGAAACATAAAATTGAAGATGTAAGGTCCTAAGTGAATCAGAAACTTTAAAATGGATTTTGTGGTCTTTTTCTTTATTTTAATATACTTTTTCGTAATTGTGATATTAATTTTTCATTATTCTAAGATTAGAAATCTGAAATTAAAGAGATATTGTTATTTACGGATGACATAACACAATTATTAAAAATGTTCCCAAGGGAATTTAGAATCTTAGTTTAAATTTATTATACAGTATGGTTTTTATAAAAAAGTTCCGCTAACGAAGTAGCGGGTTTACAGTTCATTATTGATAATTTAGTAAAAAACAAAACACTTTCCCCCAATCCAGTCTAGAAAGATTCGGAATATTATGATATAAATAGCTGTAGATCTTGTTATTTTTAGTTACTAACAGTTTCAGTTCATTTATTAATACTCCGCAGTTGAAACAATCTCAAAATTATTAATTTATTTATTGAAGTAAATATATTATTGGTCGATATATTTCAAGCAACTCAGTTTCTCCTCAAAAGTCGCCATTTAAAAAAGGTGCCAGGTGGTTAAAAATGGGGCAATTGGCGACTGATGTCGCCAAACGGTAACACTGGTACTGAGGAACCCGTCCATTACTTCAATTGCCACAAATATACCGCAGGATTATTTCTACTACATTTTTTAATATTTCTACTATATTAATGTTATACACTGACTACTGTAAAATATGTTAACATCAGGGTTTGCCTCTATATAAATATATACATATTTTATAACATGTTTTACTCGTATTATGACATTGTATTCACAATATAATTCACTTTTGCCTGCAATCAAATTTAACATGTGTTTTATTTCTTTTATTATTTTTTTATTTCAAATAAACAAATATTTATTTATTTATCATGTACGAATTGTACATTACAAATGTAGAACACGTACTCAATGTCTATATTATCTAGTTTTGACGTCATAAATCCTTTTTATCACATTTTATTGAATTCATTTCGTTTCAATAAACATTGATATCAACATGGTTTAAGTATTATAGAACATTCCTACTGTTGTTACATTTAAGTCTAATATTAGAACATGAAATTGAAATTTATTTCTTTTTTTATAATAATATTCAATTTGTTCAATTGTTAGATAGATAATAATTTTGTTTCAATGTTAATAAATATTATTATTACGATTTCTAACATTCATATTACAGTATGTGTGTTGTTATATGTTCAAGGTGTTTGAATTTGTAAAAATATTTACAGTATTTATAGCCATTATAATTGAAATGTTGTGCAACATGTAGCAAATGGTTTTAATTGATTTTTGTGCAAGATATTGTACATATGACATCTATATATATATAAATTAATGTGTGTTTGTTTGTATGTATGTATATATGTATGTATGTTTGTTTGAAGTCTATAGCCGCCTAAACGGCTAAACCGATTTTCTAGAATTTTTCACAGTGTGTTTCTATATGCCTGGAAGGAAAAATAGGCTACTTTTTATTTTGAAATTCTATGTGGGCGAGGTGCCATGCCCACTTACTAAATAACTATTAAAAGTAGTATATCTCGGAAATTGGTAATACTAGAGTCCTCAAATTTTGCACGAACAACTTTGACACCTATATGAACATTCTGGAAAAAAAAATAGGCGAACTTGCAATAGGGGGTGTGACACATCCCACGCCTAATATTGCTTGCCAATACCAAATGCCGTAAATTTAGGAAATTATTACAGTTACATTTCCCAAATTTTGTACAATAAACTTAAGTGTCAATGTGAACATTTTGTGCAAAAATGGGCGGAAAAGAAATAGTGGGCGTGTCATCTCTCTTATAAAGTTAATACCAAAATTTGTATATCTGGGAAACTATAAAAGTTAGAGAGCACAAATTTTGTACGGCTAGCATTAGCTTTAATATGAATATTTTGGACAAAAATTGGTACACTAGCAATAGTGGGCGTGGCACCTCCCATATAAAGAAAATATTAAATTATCATATCTGAGAAAATATAACAGTTAGAGTTCTAAAATTTTGTCGGAGCCACTTTGGTATCAATATTAATATTTAAGACTAGAAGTAGGCGGCATGGTACCTCCCATATGAATTAAATGCAAAATTTCATATATCTGGGAAACTATTGGAGTTGGAATGCTCAAATTTTGCACAAAGAATTTTGACATCCATGAAAACATTTGTCTAATAAATTAGCGGATTATGGGGGTATGGTCCCTCCCATAAAAATTAAATACAAAAATTAGTATATTTGTTTAATCCTTTAATTACTATGTATTTCATTTCGGGGGGTGGCGAAGCACACCGGGTATTAGCTAGTAAAATATAAATTATTGTTATTTAAACTAAATTATTTGCAAAATATTTTTATTCAAAGATAGATATTAAATACTTTGTATTTTTGTTTAATAAAAACGAGTATGTGTGTAGTACAAGTTAGTTGTTTGTTTAATGTGTATGGCACGAGTTATGTGTTTAGCTTACCGGCTAAATTTCTTAAAAAATATCTTCCGTCAATAATTTAAAATTTTGTAATAAATAAATAATATCTGAAGTTAATATTTTAACATTATTATTTTTTATTTTTAATTACTATTTATACATTAGATTATTGAAGCTTGCTAGCCATGGACATGAGGTAATTCTTAACTAAGAAACTTTACTTTAGATCGAAATACAGTTAAAATGTAATTTGACAGAACATTCTTTGTGACGATCTACTACTTAAATGCTACTGAAATTACTCCAATAATTAGATCGAATAGTGTAGTTGGTGGTTTACCAAATCTTAGGAAGAAATAAAACTGAAAGTTATGTCGTTCAATGAACAGTTAAATCGCTTAGTGATTATAAAATACAAAAATTCCACATTATGTTTATCAAATTTGGCATACAAATTTTGACTTATATAAATCTTATATCACCCCAAATATAAATTAAATATTGGAATATATATGGCATTTATGATTGTTAAATCCCTATTTAAGGGCGCATTTGTTTGTATTTGCTAGGTGAAATAATGGACCGATCATAACTAATTTCAATAGCCTTCGTTCTTGGAGCATAAATGACATTAGTAACAAATTTCATAGAATTACTTTCAAAATTGCAACCAGTTCTTTGATTACAAGGTTTACGCTTTACAGACGAACATTGTTAAATCGACTCAACAAGTGATTCTAAGTGGTAAACATTAAAATGTGTCAGATCAATAGTGTAAGGTATACAAAATGAAGAATCCTATAATTCATAATTGAGCTTAAAACTACCGGTATGATGATTGTATCAAAAATGAATTTAAATTCTCTGACAACCTTAAAGTTGTTTGAATTTTAGCATTCCATTCGTAGATAGGGCCGGTAATCTGACGCTAATAGCAGCAAATTTTTAATATTAATAATCATTAAGTTTCTTTCGACAGTTCTAGGAAGTGTATGAAGTTGTTGAACTTGTACATATTGTTCTGCAGTATAAAAATAGCTCAAGTATGATTAATCAGTACTTACTGCAGCGAATGTCAAACATAGACGTTTGGCAAATTAGAAAATAAAAGAGATTTTGATAGTCAAATACTGGTATGGTAGCTCCAGTTATGCTTTAGTCTTTTCCTTTAGGATTTTTTTAAAAAAACCGGGAAAAAACCGGTTTTTTCCCGGTTTTTTTAAACACAAATAACCGGTTTTAAAAATAGCATTTTATTTTAGAAAACATGTACTAAATAGTGATATTTGAATCGAAATGTAGGAAAAATTTTTTAAATATTTATAAAGACTGATTTCTTATGTTTTAAAAATATAGTTTAAGTCTAAATTGGAATTTATTCTGTAATACTAAACAAATAAATAAGTAACAATTATCCTGTATGAATTTTTTAATCTATTGTAATATCTGTAATATTTTTACACCCAATTTAATTTTTTATGATCCAATATTTCCTTTATTTTTTTAAGGTGTTGTGTTTCATTTGCAGAATAATTTCAATTGAGACAGGCTTCCATATTAAGCCATGGTTTCTGTTTATGCTAACTAAAATTTAATATAATTTTTGATGATTTTTTTTTTCTACAATTTAAAAATCTAGATATATAATTTGCTTAGCATTTTTTCTCTTTCCAAAGCTTTCTAAAGCTCCCAAACGACGTAGAAAATTAAAATTTGGCTTAATTATAAAACTTTTCGTCCAACAAATCCTAACGGAGCCATATTTTGAAATTTTTATCAGGAAGCGGATATAAGAGGATTTATGTGTCTTTTTCTAAAAATTTTTTCTCTTTATAGAGCTTTCTAAAGCTCCCAGAAGACGTAGAAAATTAAAATTCGGCTTATTTATAACCCTATTCGTCCTACAAATCATAATGGAGCCAGATTTTGAAATCTCTATCAGGGAGCGAAAGCACGTGGATCTATATATATGGATTTATATATATCATTCCTAAGCGTTGTTTTCTCTCCAGAGCTTTCTGAAGCTCCTAACGATATAAGAAACTAAAAATCGGCTTACTTATAAAACTATTCATTCTACAAATTCTAACGGAGCCAGATGTTTCTATCAGGGACCGAAAAGTCTGTTTTTTGTATTAAGAACTTTTGAGTTGCTATAATTATTATTTGCTCTACAAATCATTTCAAAAACCGATTCTGCATTTCGGCCAGGGAGCGCATTACGACGATTTTTTTATTTAGAAAGGTTTACAAATTTAAAACTTTAATCAATATTATCCCAATAAATTCTAACGGCTTCAAATAATTGACTTCGATTAGTGAGAGGAAGGTGTCCATATGTTGTTCATATTTTATTTCTTAATATAAATATTAACTTCAGCAAAAAACCGGTTAACCGGTTTTTTCTGAATTTCAAAAAGTGCAACCGGTTTTTTAAAAATACTAACTATTCGAAAACCAGTTTCTCAAAAAAGTCGAATAATCGATCACCCTAATAGTAACTAACTTAAGAATTTTGAACATGTCGTTCCACTCATGTTGTGTTATCTACATAAATGATAAGAAATCGGAAGCTGACATGTAAGTGTTTTTTTGAAACTTCTTAAAACATACTTTACTCTAGTTAATCTTTTAAAATTTAAATAATTATACCACCGAATACATATGGAGTATTATAACACTTACATAGGTTTTCAAAGACAATTTTCGTCGCTGTATAGATTGTGTTATATTTGTCTATTACTAGAAAATGTAATATATTGTGAGGAATTAGAGAAGTCGTTCCCGATATCCGTTTATTTGTACGTAATACACTTTCATTCAAAAGAGCACACACATCGATTGGCCACAACACATTATAGAAAGAACTTGTTCTTTAGGCTTATTCTTCTATTGTGGAATAAACTACCTGCAGAAATTTTTCCCCTTGGTTACAATTTATTTAAATTCAACACTAATGTTTAAAATCTTTACTCATTCTATAACCCTTTCGATATCGTATCTCCAAGTGTAAGGGATACGGGACTGAGGATAACATACTCAATATGATAAGATTGATATCGGTTTATTCTCCGTTCTAAATAACAACTAAGAAGGGAACTGTTTTAGTGATCTACATTGATTATTGCTTCATCTGCTTCAAACTGCATGTCAATGTCTTCCTCTACCTTCCAAAAGTTTCCATATAAACTTTGGCATTTCAATAAATATACTGACTTACTACCACTTGTTTATTAAGCTTCACTTGCCCTAATCCATTTTGATTTATAGAAAGTGTTAGGATTTGTATAGATTGTCAATAACAAAGAAGGGAACCATTATAGGTTAAATTTTCGATCATATTTCAGACGTTCTAGGCAATCAGTAAGCAGATCCGAAAAGCAAAATTTCAGAGCTGGGATTAAACTTCAGGCAACATAAATCCCATTATAAAAGCCATGTACTGCGCAAGGCAGAAACATGAAATGTATATTTTATAACAATAAACTCTACACAAATTGTGTCTTATGAAGAAGTAAAAAGTAGTTGCTTTGTAAATGTAATATTAGTTAAATGTTGACTAACTTTTTATTTATAACACATATGATAATAAGTAGTGCCAAACCATCCAAAGAACAAATGAAAAATATAAACAATCATACTAACAATTATAAAACATTAAAATTCAATAAATGTTTTTTATTTTACTTTATAACCAAATATTGTTCCACATCCAAACAAACACTCAACTACAATATAAGTTCATAATTGATACCCTTTAAAGTTAAAGAATAAAAATTCATTTTTGGTTTCTACAATTCAATGTGAAAGTTGACTGCATTTGAGATCACTAATTTCAATGCACGATCAAAACATTCAAGAATTGTATGTTTAAACAACATTACTACAGAACAACAGCAACAACAAAGATAATAATGACAGTAACAAACATAAAAAAGTGATCGCATACCAAAAAGGTGCAAAATGATAAATTACACAAATGTCATAACAATACTCAAGAACAACAAACAGCAACTGCAACAAGTTCATACAATTGTAACCACAACAATTCAACACTCCAATCCAGTATATGTATCAACATCAACAACTAACTCACATGCTACCAACACTACATTTATTCATATTGAAAGACGATTAAAGCCCAGGAATGTGGCAGACAACAATAACTAAACTATTCGTACAACAACGAAAACATTAACACAATTCAGAAGTCGTAACTACAAATGTATAGAGAAAATTGTAATTCGTTTTGCAAACTTCTTTTGAATCGATATTAAAACCCCACAATTATGCCGACCAACTCTCGTGCTTGTACTCAAACAATGAGCCTGAAGTTAATTCAGAGTTGTTTGGAACTTGGAGTATTTTTATTGTGGAATTGTATAGCATATTGTGTGGTGTTGTGGTGGTGATGATGTGTACTCGTATTGCATTGCATTTTTATAAGTGGCAATTATGCATTTTGTTGCAAGTGCACCACAAGTAGCAAAAAAAAAAAAAAAAACATTAAAGAAAATATAAAAAAGTACGATTATATGTATAAACAACTGCAACAGCAGTAGTAGAGCAATTTAATAATTGTTAATTCATTGTTTTTTTTTTTCATGTTTTGTACTTCACATTCAACTACACACAATTAAACTTGGGCAATTTCGTTCGTTTGATGAATTTATGAGGCAGCTCAAACTGATAAACAAGTTGGTATTTTTGTTGTTGTTATATTGTACTAGTTGTCATATTGTGTCAGAAAAGGGCAACTGTTGCTGCGTTATATAAAAATGTTTAGTCAAAGTTTATGAACTGTTTGCTTATTTTCTAAGTTTAAAATATTTTATAAGATTGTGAACTGGATAATTAAATTTCAAACAGGAACTATTTCCATTTAATTATAAACGTTAATGATATTTAAGTTCAAATATTCAAAATTTCGACTATTCGAATTTGACTTCTAAGAAGTTTCCTAACAACTTCTTTCTTAGAAGATTCTTAGAACCTTTGATTCTAAAAATAATAACTATTGCTTTATGAAACTTCTTCAGTAAGCAATATATGTGTATTCCCCATTATTCCGGATCCACTTTTTTAAAGTATCTTAATTATTTACATTGAAAACTCGAAAGGATGGATGTGGCTTTTGTATTGAGACCCAGCAAAAAAAAAACGATCAAGAGCTTACAACAAAGAACATTTTCAACACTTCAAAAGTGGAACAAAGTGCATATTTTTAACTTTTTTGGAAGTTCTTAATAATTACTTAAAAATTGAAAATAAATGAATTTTTATCGGGAAAAAATTTTAATAAATTCTAAGAAAATGAAAATTTTACCAATATTAAAGCATTTTTATTATCTTTTAATAAGACTAAAGCGGAATTTTTGTTAAAAAAATTTATAAACATAGTTTTAAGAGAAGTACTTCAAAAGAAATGAACAAGAAGTATAAAAGAAGAAAATTCTAACACTGAAAACCACGGGTTAAAAAAAGAACTTCTGCAGCACTTTTTCACCACTAAGAAATTCTTTCCAATGACAAAACAAATTCATGACTTTTTCAGCTCTTTTTCAGTTCCTTGTGGAACTTAATGAAAGTTTGTATTTGCACAGATTGTAGCCATTTATTAGACTTATAGCAGATGTCTATTAAAAGCTAATGTAATTAAAGGATAATGCAATTTTCAAAGATTGTTTGGCGACGAAATAATCGATTACCCAATTGGTTCTTTATGAAATTGCTAAGAAGTGATAAAAATATAATGTTTTATAAAAGTTCAGCTGTTTTTGCCTGTGGAAAAAGCTTCAAGTCAATTATTGCTAAGTTGACAATCTTTAGCTGAGTTGAACTAGGTTCACTTCAGAGTCTATGAGGAATTCTTCAAACTCGTTTACTTTTGAAAATTAAAATTTTTTTTAATAGTACATTAACGCTATGCACTTTAAAGTGATTTTCGGGAGAGAGGTTTATGTGGGAGAAGATTTGTGCTTATATAAAACTTATTTGTGCTAAATTTCATTTAAATATTACTATTTTTAGGGCATCTATTAGTGTAAATACTCTATTCCGGAAAGATATTTGTATGGGGGCTAGGTTCATGACCAATTTACAATTATGCCAAAATAAATATATATGCCATATTTCATCAAATTATCTTCAAAATTGCGACCTGTACTTTGTGCACAAGGTTTACATGGACAAACAACCAGCCAGCCAGACGGACGGACATCGTTAAATCAACTCAGAAAATGATTCTGAGTCGATTGGTATACTTTAAGGTGGGTGTTGGGATATTTTTTCTGTGCGTTACAAACATCAGCACAAACGCATAATAACCCAACCACCTTTGGTGGTGTAGGGTATAAATATCATAAAAAGTATAAACTCGATTTTTATACCCTATACCACCATAGGTGGTTGGGATATTATGCGTTTGTGCTGACGTTTGCAACGCATAGAAAAAGTTATCCAACACTCATCTTAAAGTATACCAATCGACTCAGAATCACTTTCTAAATCGATCTAACGTAGTCCGACCGTCCGTTTGGCTGGCTGGCTGTCCATGTAAACCTTGTGCACAAAGAACAGGTCGCAGTTTTTAAGATAACACTGTGTGTAATTTTTTAAATCATGGAAATATAACCATATGCGGACACCACTACGTGATAAAAGACAAAAAAAGAAATAAAAATAACCGTGTCTCCCAGTTTTGCCCAAAGTCATGCACTTTTTTTTATGGACCCCCAACGTTTTGGGGCTGTAGCACAGGCAAAGCAGTAACCTCTGCACACGTATCAAGGGATGCAGCACACAATATAAAAGCGATACGACGCTCCCATCAAGGCATTACACAGTGGTGAACGAGAGCTCAGCGGTGAAAGTTATAGAGAAAGTGATACAGCATAATTCGCACATAACATTGGCAACTGACAATTTCAATATGCAGTGTGAAAGAATTGATTTATTTTGCTACGTTTGCGGTCATCAAATCAAAAAAAGAGTTCTACAAGATTTCAAAAGGAAAAGAATCTTTTAACTAGTTAATTCAATAGAGCATACAAGTTGTTTTTCAACGAAGTAGACTTGACCGGTGAAAATTACACACCTAATACTGTGTGTCGCCAATGTTATAACAATCTCATGGTTGAGTGGAAGCAAAGTTAGTATGAAGTATTATAAGCCAGTAAACTGGATTAATCGCCCAGGTGATCATGATGCAACCAGTTGCTATGCATGCGTAAATTACACATAACGTCTAAATCGACATGCTGAGAAGAACAAAATTTATAAAGCAACTGTAAAAGCCACACTACCAGTCAGTGCTTGCACCTGAAAATTTTGTATCACCAAGGCTGCCAACTCCAGATCGTAGGACAGAATTAACAGGAATGACTAGAGCAAGTGGTGTTACTTATGAAGATCCATTTGATACCGATTATGAGTCCCAACAGGGAAGAGATGGACCACAACTAATAACACAAATGGAAACGGATTTCATTGTGGCCATATTGGGACTATCGCAGCGACTTGCCATATTTTTGACAGCGTTTTTAAAGCAAAGAAAACTCACACATGCTAATGTTAACTCTACGGCGTACCGCAAACGGCAAGCCGAATTTCAGAGCTTCTACACTCTCAATGATGACAATTCGTGCACTTACTGCAACGATATAAAAGCTTTGGTGGTAAAAATGGGAAGCAACTACATCGCACCTTTAATTGACAATACTCAAGACATCTTGCTGACACCGCTCCACATAAAATTGGGAATTGTTAAAAAATTCATCGAAGTGGCCGTTGTAAATTGTCCAAACGCATTCGACTATTTGAAAAGAGGTTTCCCAAAGCGTAGGGATGACAAAATTAAAAAAGGTATTGTAGTAAATTTAAAACGATTTTTTGTTCACCTCATTGTACTATTTACACAATGTTAATGTTTTCTATTGTGTCTTTATTTTTTGTATTCATGTACTTAATGTACTTAATGGCCCTGACATTAGAAAGCTATTCAAGAGCAACTTTGATTCATCGCTCGATGAAAATTATTCAATGTCGTGGATTTACCTTCAGCTTGTATGAACCAGAGTCTTGGGAGGGGATCAAGACGCGGAACCGGAAGCAAGAGAATGGGTGAAAGAAATACTGTATTATTTTGAGAAAAGCTGCATTTTCTTTATTTTCATTTTGACGATTTTATCAAAAAACTCCCTTAGACGAAAAAAAAATTACGAAATTTGTAATATTAATTAATTTTTAATTGATTTTGCTCCAATCATCAAAATTATAATACTAATAACTAGAATAATTGATATTATTATTATTACTTCTTTTCTTTAAATAGATGCAATGAGCTGAACATTTTTGAAAATTTACCTAAATTTATTTTATTTTTGTACTTTTATAGACAAATATTTAATCTTTCTTTATATTTTATTAACAGCTGTCAATTTATTAAAAAGTAAAACTGTAAACCAATTAGAACATTAATTATATTAATAAATCTTATAACTAAATTACAATATAAAGTTAATTAATAATTTTATTAAAAAATTATTTGAAATATATTTTTCTGTGTATGTTAAATATTTACTTGATACTAACAAATGTATGGGATTTTCTGAATACGGGATTATATGGGAGCTATAGTCAGTTATGAACATATCTTTATGATATTTGCACAAAGATTTATACTTATATTAAAGCACTTATGAATGTTAATTCCCGTTCCAGAGGCTAGATAAAATAATTAACTGATCATAACCAATACCAAAGGGCTTTATCCTTGTATCAAAATTTTTATTTGTTCCAAATTTCATCAAGATATATTTTAAATTGCGACCTGCACTTTGTTCACAAAGTTTACATGGATAGACGGATGGACATCGTTAAATCTCCTAAACGCACAATACCCCAACCACCTGTGGTGTTGTAGGACATAATCATAAGTCCTATTCATAGACACTAGGGTAAGAATGTGAATGACAAATTGCATATACAAAATACACGCTAAATGATTTAATATGTAGTTACCGTAAATAAATAAAATTAAACAGTATATTTATATTATTAAACACGTGTGTATGTATATGTATAATATGTAAAATACAATGTATTTAGTTCCATTCTCTTCAATTAAACTAAAGGTTTCCCCACCCAGACACCTGTACATTTTCACAAAATTCTTTTGCTTTGTAAAAAATTTCTTTACATTAACAATTCCCTATCTGTAAATTGTTCTTTTTCACCTTCTTCCACTCCCTTCTACCAAAAAACAATTGCAATGAATATTTCAAATGTTTTTGTTTCTTTTTTCCTTCAGATATATAATTTATATAGAAATCGAAATGTAAGCGAGTCAGGCATTTGCAGTTGTATAAAATGCTGATAATAATTTCAGTCAATAACTTTATAAAAATTATAATTGAATAAATTTTCAATAATAATTGTTTGAATGACTGACTGACGATTGTTGGTTTGTCGTTTGTTCTTGGTGTATGTATTTATGGATGTGTCTAACTGAATGTTGCCACTAAAATGCCACTTGACTAATCGAAATTAAATGACGTGTGAATACTAGCAGCTGGTTTTTTGTACGAGCATAAAGTATTAGTTTTGTCCGTTGAGCTGGTTATGATTAAGATACCGCCTATAATTTTTTATTCTCTTGCTATAGAATTCTACTTATTATTAATATTATTTGGTTTTTTGTTTGATTGAATTGATATCAAAAAGTTTACAAGTTAATAAATTAAATGTTATTTTGGCTTATTAACAAAATGCTGGATTATCAAAGTGTCGCTGTTAGACACTTGGCCAGACAAAAAGAGAGATTGATTAAATGGATTTGTAAATAGGGGAATTTATTGGATATGTTGCTAAGCTAAGATAGCTTAGTAATGCTTAAATAGAGAATTTTAGGATAAAATATTCGTTTTGTTGGTATTTAGTCATGTCAATTGTATAAAACAAATACTTGAAATCTAATCATACGAGTAGATATTGCCTCACATTCAAATAATGTTTAAGAAAATACCTCACACTTTTACTTAATATATTTATATTTAAAGATATTCTAAATTTATAAATTTGGAATCTCTTTAAAAATAATAATATTTAATCTTCAATAGAGCAATTTGTAAAGTTACTCCTTCACACTGCACTCAAATACACTTAATATGATTAATGATATGTCTTTTCGTTTTTGGATAACAAAGAGTCCGATCATCTAAGGTGGCCCTTTAGAATACATGATCTGCCTCCTTTCTAATTTTCTTGTTCGTTAAAGATCAACGTTCATTGATGATGCCGTCATATGCGCCGGCGCATAAGCTAAAGAAATGTAAAAAAAAAAAATAAAACAAAATTATGTTGTTTCATCTTCACGATTATCATGAATATCATCAACATTATCAATATGAACTATAAACACTTATGATCAGTGGTTCTCCCCTCAATTTTTGTTTAAAATTTCTTTCAAAAACAGAAACAGGAGTGAGTAGCTAGCAGCAGTAATAACAGCAGCCACATCAGTTGTACTCGTAGTATTTTAAATTAACATCATGTTAATGATGTTTTTTCTTATTTTTTCTTTTCTTAAGACAACATTTACAACACAAATAAAACATTAATTTATTTAAAGTGTCAGTGTCAGTCCATAAGTCAGTTATTTTTAATATTTTTTTGTAGCTTCTCTTAAGTGTTAATTTGTTATTTTCAAAAAAATTTTGTTCATATTTAACTAAATATTGTTCAAAATTTGTTATGCTTTTTTTCTAACATTCTTTTTTTTTTCTTGATTTCTTTTAATGATGATCACTCAATATTTATGTATTTATTTTTATATCATTTATTAAAAATTATTTAGTTAATTTATTTATAGTTTTCTATTTTAGTATTTATGTTGTTTTAAGAGGTCAATTTAATGCTTTTAAATCAATGCCTTAAAGCTAAGTTTTAAATTCGTATTTATAAAATGATCAAAAAAGATTGACATGGGAATATTTTTGTTTTCTATAAAAATTTGTATTACATCATATACATACCGTTATTTTTAATTAGTTTGGGATCAGTGAAATAAAAACTAATAAATTCAAACAATAATTGCTATACCCTTTAGGTATTAATTGATATAAGAACATCATAATTAGTATACATTTTAAAAATGTAGCTTTTTTATTAACAAATAAATAAAGCTAAGATAATTTTAAAGATGATAGGGTTTGAACCTTCATTACCTTAAATTTTTGCTCCAACTTGAAATGCTAACTTTTAAATGGTAAAATAAGCATAACATTTAGAATCATCTTCCATTCTACTTGAAATTTAGATTTTTCTATTTTGGATTTTTCTACTAAAAAGTATTTCCCACAACAGAAGTAAGAATGTTTCTCATCTGTGAAAAAAAAACTTTTTACCTTAGATAATTATTTTTATTATACCCTTCACCACAGGTATAAAGGGTATATATAAGTTTGTCATTCCGTTTGTAATTTCTACAATATTCATCTAAAACCCCAAAAAGTATATATATTCTGGATCCTTATTGATAGGGGAGTCGATATAAAGATGTCCATCTGATCGTCTGTCTGTTGAAATCAGTTTTTAAAAAGCGCCAGTTATCGGATATATATGTTTTATACATCAAATTATAGGAAATATTCCTTAGAAAATCGGTAATAAAAATGAGCAAAATCGGTTGATAAATAACTGAGATATCGGAAAAAACATTAGATACAACCAAAAAATCGTATTTGTTGTCGGCTTTTCCAGGCAAATGTGTTCAATTGTGAATTCTTGGAGAAAGTCTTATAAATCTGGAATTTCAAAAGAGAATTTGAGCATAACTATCTCTTGATAGATCATCGATAAGTCTTCTAGTAGGTATAATCACAGGGCACTGTATGATCGGGCGCATGTCGGAACATATTACCCAGGGAATAGTTTTTGTAGAAGTTGTTTCGATAAAGAAGAAGAGGAATCCGTACAACACTTGTTATGTGAATGTCCAGCACTGAAAGGGCGTAGACTGGGACACCTCGATAGACAACTCTTCCATGATCTGGACTGTCTCAATGACATGCCACTTTCAAACCTTAGGTTTGTTAGGAGTACAGGTTGGTTTCAAGATAGACCAACGGAAAGTTAGTTTTTTGTTTGTCACAATGGGCCTAATGGCCTTCGAGTGCACTTGCAATAGCGGGCGACCCTTATAACCTAACCTAACCTAAGGTTTTGAAATAAAATAAAAGTTTTATGAATTCTTGGAGAAAGTCTTATGAATCTGGAATTTCAAAAGGAACGAACAATTTGACCGCTTACTTCTGTTATAAAAACATTCATTTGATTTGAAATATAATTTACTATTTCTGCTGAAGTTAAAATATTAAAAAAAAAAAAAAAAATAGTGTTTAAATTGTTACACTTAATTAAAATAAAATTTTCCCAGCAAAAACTTGATAACGACATATAGTTTGCGAACGACATGATTTTCAACGTAACGCCCGACATTGACATCCCGTCCGCAATACCTAGCAGTTGTTTTATGTCAAAAGTTAACTTTTAACTGTGATACACGTAAATAGTTTTGTAACTATTGAGCAGATTAATATGCGTTTATGTTAGAGTAATTAATTATATAAGACACTATTTGGAAGCATATATGGTAACTAGTTACCTCTAATGACATCACCGTGTTGGTTTCAAATAGTTGACAACACTGAGCAATTTGATTCTTTAGACACTATGGGATTGTACTAATTGCATCGGTTGAGTTATTAAATCCACTAGGCGGGGAGTGGTTGGATATGACTGCAAGTATGATTTCCACACGGCGGACTTAAACTGCAACAGACTGTATCGGAGGAGACTTCAAATGTATTTCATAGAAGTCAAAAGGTACTAGAGTACTAATATCCGATGACCTTTAAGCATTTTGCATCATCAAACGCAATGGATAAATAGCTTAAATTACATTTAGCAGCGACTGCTGAGTCTTGATTGGCGGTTGGTGCATTCTGTTCATTATAGTGATGTTAGCAGACCTTGTCATGCTACATTGATCATCACCTCTTTTTGAAGCGACTTTGGATGTGGAAGAACGTGCATCAAGTATCTGCAAGCTGGTAATTATGTTCCGTTCAAAGTTAGCATGAGGCACATGTATGTGATTGTTATGCAAACGCCGCACGTTGGGGTAAAATGTGTCAAAAGTGGCGCTTAATTGAATTTTAACATTTAAAATTTTGTAATAAAGTTGGATACCGAATAAAAATACACAAAATTATGTATTAACGAGCGTAACCCGGTGCGCTTCGCTACCCCCTAATAGGGAATATAAAACAATTGCTACTGTTTAGGGGTTTTAAAAAGTGGGCGTAAAATATGGGCGTGAACCCAGTTCTTACATAGCCTTAAACGACCACCGTTACTGGTGCTATCTGTGTGTTAAATTTCTTAAAAATCGGTACAGGCGTTTGAGAGTTATAAAAAGTGGGCGTGGCATACAACCCAGTTCATACATAGCCTATAATGTCCAGCGGTAATGGTACTATCTGTGTGTCAAATTTGGTGAACATAGGTGTAACAGTTTAAGAGTTTTAAAAAGTGGGCGTAAAATGTGGGCGTGGCATCCAACCAAGTTTATACATAGCCTATAATGACCACCGGAAATGATACTATCTGTGTGTCAAATTTCGTGAAAATCGGTACAACCATTTAAGAGTTATAAAAAGTGGGCGTAAAATGTGGGCGTGACATCCAACACAGTTCATACATAGCCTATAATGATCAGTGGCCCTGATACTATCTGTGTGTCAAATTTCGTGAAAATCGGTGCAACCGTTTGGAAGTTATAAAAAGTGGGCGTAAAATGTGGGCGTGGCATCCAATCCAGTTCGTACATAGCCTATAATGATGAGCGGCACTAATACTATCTGTGTGTCAAATTTCGTGAAAATCGATCCAACCGTTTGGAAGTTATAAAAAGTGGGCGTAAAATAAGGGCGTGTCATCCAATCGAAATCTTACATAGCCTATAATGATCAGCGGCACTGATACTATCTGTGTGTCAAATTTCGTGAAAATCGGTCCAACCGTTTGGAAGTTATAAAAAGTGGGCGTAAAATGTGGGCGTGGCATCCAATCGAAATCTTATATAGCCTATAACCACCTCTGGCACTGGTATTATCTGTGTGTCAAATTTCGTGAAAATCGGTTCAGTCGTTTAGACGTGATTGACGCACAAACAAACAAACAAACAAACAAACTTACACCTCATTTTTATAATATATATTAGGATATCAATTAAAATCTATAAGCTAGGCTATGTTGTTTTCTTATAAGGAGCTGTCAAAGTTAAGAATTTTTTATATTTTTGAAAAATAGTAAAAAAATAAAATTTTCATCCGATTTCATTGTATTTATTTTAAATAAAATGCCTTTTAAGGTAAAAATTAAAAATGAAACCATCACTTCAGATATTTAAGTGTACTTTTCTTTAAGTATTTGTAAATTATATTTTGTCCTAATATTTTTGTTATTTTTTTGAAAATTGTCCTAAAATACACCAATTTTCAACTTTCATGGAATGCAACTTAAAATGTTACAGGATGTTTGTTCTGAAAATTTTCTGAATAGTAGGGTCCACTTTAATATTATGGAAAAAATCGTGCGCAAATATAGCCCTATTGGAGAAAATAATTTTTTTCAAAAAAAAGAAAAAAACTAGTATATATATATAAAAAAACAGCTTAAGTGCAGACATTTTCTTTGCTTTATCAAACATTTAAAAGTGGGGAAGAATGGAAATAAATCTGTAACTTTCACACAGGCTTAGCAGAGGACTGTAGTATTTCGAGCTTAAAAGCACGATCCAATATACGCATCAGGAGCGGAACTATTGGGGTTCAAAATAGGGTACTAGTGTCATGGAAAAGGTTTAACCACTAGCGAAGTTTTGTTCCTTACCCGATTTCCAAGATTTTTATATATCCTTAAAGTCTTTGATATATCCTTTAGAAAACATGCCTGCATGTACTACTTATCTTATATATTTTTCGAGTTATATACATTTGAAATTTCAAAAATCTCAATTTTACAAGATCTTGGTTAAGATTTTTCCATATATAGCCAAATATTTTCAACCGATTTTATTATATTTTATGTAGTTGATTAACAAGCAAAATTATCTATCGAACAAAGAAAATTTTTAGTCGTTATCTTTATTGAATCAAAAGTTAAATGATTTTGAATTGGAAAGTTTGCAAAAATTAACAAACAGGCGGACAGATGGACGGACATTAGAATTCTTTCAAAAAAATCTAAAAATTGGAAAAATATTTTTTTCCACTTCTCGATTAATATGAAAACTAAATGAAAGTATGAAAATTTTGATATCACCTTTCCCTGAATTAAGTGGAATTTTCGACCCATTTAACCCAAATGTATAAACGGACGTACGGACGGACATTATTATTCATCCAAAAAACATCTTATAATTGTAAAAATTTATTTTTTTACTTACTAATAAATAGAAAAATTATATGTGATTATTAAAGTGTTGATATCACCTTTTCCTGAATTATGCATAATTTTTGACTCATTTAACTCTAATGTATAGACGGACGGACAGACATTACCGTTCTGCTAAAAAAAAAAAAAATCTTAAAATTATAAAATTGAATTTTTTTAACAAATAATCAATAAAAAAATAAAACGTGATCATTAAAATATTTATATCACCTTTCCCTGAATTAAGCGCCATTTTCGACCCCTTTTACCCCAATGTGCGCCGTTCCTGGGAGTTAAAAGTAGCGAAATCGCAAGCGACCAAATTTCACTATGTTGTTAGTCTTTCTGTCTATACAATGCGAAAGTCTTCTTCGTTGGATGCTGGATTTGGGAAGATATGCTTTTCACACGGATCTGAATCAAATGTAGAAGAATCCTTACTTTTCGCCTACAGGACATATTTTCTATCAAACAAATAATTTGTTTTACAACTTTATTTTCATTAGATTAATACACTTTGAGATTTTTCAATTTTGTTTATCCCTTCTACAAAATATTTTTAAAATATTTTCAAAATATGATTTGTGTTGTTCAAATTGATAAATATAAATCTATTCCATATATTCAAATATCTGGAGTTCCCCAGGGTAGTGTATTGGGACCATTATTATTTAATCTTTTTATTAATGATGTATTTGCATACTTTCGATATTCTAATTTTCTATTATATGCTGATGATTTAAAGATATTTACTAAAATTAGTTGCATAAGTGATGCTAATAAATTACAATGTGACTTAGATAATTGTAATATTTAGTATGTCAATAATCACATAAATTTCAATTTCAATAAATATTCACGCTCACATAATCCTTTAAATCTATATAAAAGAGTAATGACTGAGTGATTGACTGACTGACTGACTTAGTGATTCATCACAGCCCAAACGGTTAAAGCTAAAAAAAATGAAATATGGACTGGAGATTGGTCTCCTACCGAATAGATCTACTAAGACGGGATATGGTGTCTGGTACTTTTTTTAATTCTGCTCTTTTAGGGAGAAAACAGGTAAAAACTGTAATTTGGTACTTTTTTGGAACCCTATCTTTTAATCCAGTAAATATAGAAATAAACAATGTATCAAATTAGTACCCTATCGAAAATTGGGGAATAAGAGGTAAAAAAAATATTTTACAAAATATTTTTTTTTACTGACACATACATATTAATATTTTAACATTCATAAGTACAATTTAGAAATTCATTGGAACACAATCTTTGTTACATTCAAGGGGAAATAAAAAGTACCAGAAAGGGGATAAAATTGGGAAATTATATTTTATTCAAATGAAATGATGCATTTTTTATTATATTAAACCTAAAAACATGAACAGTATATGTAGTACAAGTACATATAGTCCTAAGTTAGTGAGAATATAGAATAGAGGATTTTGTGGTACTTTTTTGTTCTTCTAATGGTACTTTTTGAATTTTCTATAATATTGAACCTAGAAAAATGAAATTAAAGATATATGATCCTAGGTGAATGATAATCCATAAAAGGGGGACTTTGTGGTACTTTTTCATTCTTCTAATGGTACTTTTTGAATTTTCCACAATATTGAAACTAGAATGGTACTACAAATGGTACTTTTTTTTTTTAATTTTCTAAAATATTGAACCTATAAAAATTTAAATTAAAGATAATGGAGGGGGAATTTTTTTATTTATTTATTTTTTTTTTTTTTTCTAATTATAATTTTTGAATTTTCTATTCTAAAATCATGAAATTAAAGATATGTGATTGAGGATAAAAAGAAGGATTTGTGGTACTTTTTCGTTCCTCTAATGTTGCTTTTTGAATTTTCTAAAATATTGAACATGGAAACATGAAATTCGAGATATAAGATCATAAGTGAATGAAAATCCATAAGAGGGGACTTTGTGATGCTTTTCGTTATTATGTTAATCTTTGTATGTTTTGTAATAATAATTAACTATCAGATGTGAAATAAGAATCCACAAGCCCACACATTCTTATATACTAAAATATAATAGAAATAATTTGGTGGTTTTTAAACCTTCGAACGTTAAAGATCTAAGAAACTGGTAATTATTATTGTTCTTAATGCTGACAGAAGACCAATATTATAACAGTTCCCACGGGAGATAGGAATCATAGATGAATTTTACGGGTTTCTTCACTTTTGGTATTTCATTTTATTTTTTTCTAAATAAAAAGGCTACCAATTTTTTATCTGGTCTATGTAGGAGTACTGCAAATTCGGATTAAATGCAATTTATATAAAAGTGATTCTGTGTTTGTTAGTCAGTCTGTTTTTGAATTTTTATTTTATTTTCATACAATGGGTTAGGGAAGCCCACTGTGTTTATACCATTAGAAATATTATTCAAAAATTGATAGGTTTAAAATTATTTATAATATTTGCATAAAATGTCTTGTATGATGATTTTTATGTTTTATTTTTTTTATTTAGGTTTTTTTCTTATTTTAGGATTATTATATTATACTACTTTATAATTAAATTTAGAATATTTAAATAAAAATAAACATAATTTTTGGTATTAAATGGAGTTCAGAAAAAAATTTGGTACATGACGATTTTACTATCGTTATTTTTGGAAATAACGATACCGAAAACGATATCATAATATTATGGAAAAACGATATCATAAGGAAAGGTACACTTTAGTCCGTAAAAACTATCGTTTTAGATTCGAAAACGATTATCACTAGTGATTGTTTTTATCACTTAAATAATATCGTTATAATATCGTTTGGTTTAATGGGATAGTTTTTATTAAAAAATCTACGCTTACAAAGTAGCAGGTATACTTCTTGTATAATGTATAAAATAGGTGCTGAGAATATTGGTAAAACGAATGAAATTAAGGATTTGGGTATCGTATTTGATTCCAAATTGAGTTTTAAATCCCACTTAGATTACTTATTACCAAAAGTTTACTCAACATTAGCACTTTTAAAAAGAAATTCATCTGAATTTTCAGATCCATATACACTGAAATTTTTGAATTCTATATTTGTGAGATCAAAATTTAAGTATGGTGCCATTATTTGGAGTCCACATTGTAATACTCATATTGCACGAATTGAAAATATTCAAAAACGTTTTATTCGTTATATTTAGAAAATATTTATTCCTTACCTTCTTATGAATCACATTTGGGAATGATTTAATAAATTCAAATATCGATTCAAGAGCATTTTTGAATAAAATACCATTCTATGTGCCTTATAGATTGTCTCTTCAATATAGGAACTTATTTTATGTTGATTTATATAATAGAAATAATGTATTAAATAGCCCAATAATACGATTTTTAAATTATTTGAATTCTCTAAACAATGTTCATATGTTGGAATTTACAGCATCAAAAAATGATTTTCAAAACTTTGTAATGCAAAACATGAAATAATATTGTAAATTATTACAAAATAAATATTTAAATTATTAATTAGTCTGTAAGGAATATTGTTCCTTAGACTTAAGTTAATGTATATGTCCTAAATATTTTGGTATAAAACTTCTTCTAATAATATAATCACTACTCATACCGACATAAACATTTTTCATAAAAAAACTTAATTTAAGAATCTCAACTAATAAATGATTAGTTAAATACCTTCTCAAAGGTATTCTTTAAACTTAAACCTTTTAAGAGTACAAACCAAATTTAAGGAATCATTATTTAGAAATCTCCAATTTAAACAACATTCATTAACTGATGATTTAAATTAAATTCATATAAATTAACAAATTAAATATCAAATAAACATAAAATAGAAAAAGAAAAAAAAAATAAATTTTAAAATTAAAACCACATGAGTAGCAAAACGAATTTTGTAAACGATGATGAGTTTACAAAAATTCTAAAAGTTTGAAAAAACTGAACAAAATAATGTAAAAAAAAAACAAATTCAATTCACACCGTGAAATTGAACAAATACAAAGTGGAATGAATGTGAATGCTGAAAACAGATAGATAAAACTCTGAAAAGTTAAGAAAATAGTAAAAAGAGGTGGCGCCGTTGCCAATAAAAGAAATGAGAAACAAAATTATAGAGACACAATAATTAATGATCTTTGATGGATTAATCGTTAACATATGAATTCATTTATTTATTTTTCTATAAAGATTCATTTATTTGAGAAAAGTGGGATTGAACTCTAAATAAAATCAAAACTAAATAAAAAAATTAAAAATAAATTAAAGCGTTAACTTTTATACAACTAATGTGAGAATTTCTATGATAAAAATACGATCGATGATATTTACAGAGCAAAATAAATTTTCATTAATATTAGAGCACTAATAATTGGACTTTAAAGTTTTTCTCTACAAAATAATGACAATAAACATTTTGATCAGCCCTACTTTCAGAGAAACTCCGATGTATTTTATTTTCCGCTGTTTACAGCGAGGAGCCGGGAAGCTAAAGCTTATGATATTAATATTATTGATATTAAAGCCTGCACAGTGGGGCCAAAAGCAAAATAAATGGTAATAAGTCTGGAACTTTGAAACCACTGAACCGATTTAGATGAAACTTGAAACATCGATAGAGGAGGAGTTAGGCTTTCAGAATATTGTTAGATAGAGTCTGTAGCTGCAGCACGGACGCCGCTTCAATGGGCCAAAGTTGACCACCTCGAGGGTGAAAAACATATCGGGGCTTATAACTTTTACAAATATTAAACGATTTTAAATATTTTTACATTTTTGAATTTTCCTAACCAAGCAAAGGAAAAACATGCCCATTGTGCTAAATTATCTCGTATAGTTTAAAAGATATTTAACTTCAAAAAATAAATTTCTCATTTTCGGCCTTGACTTTTTTGCGATTTAGCCCTATAACTTTTAAAATAAAATTTCTATTTTTTTTTTTTTAAATATGTTGAAATTCTCTATAATTTTCTAAATTATGCTAATAAAAAATTTTTTTTGTTATCTCAATTCGATAACAAAAAAAAAAATTTCAAATTCAAAATTTCAAAACAGGTTTAAAAAAACTTTGACCCACTGTAGCGGCGTCCGTGCTGCAGCTACAGACTCTATCCAACAATATTCTGAAAGCCTAACTCCTCCTCTATCGATGTTTCAAGTTTCATCTAAATCGGTTCAGTGGTTTCAAAGATCCAAACTTATTTCCATTTATTTTGGTTTTGGCCCCACTGTGGCCTGCATTATGAGAAAAATTGTCCTTAGTACTTAGACGATATTGCATATGTTGCCTATAAATATTTACAAAAGTTTCTCAATTATAAAACAAATGACAAATTTCATTTTCAATACCTCTTATTCCACAAAAACACAAAAAAAAAAAAAAAAGTACAAAAACTATTTCTGTATGTTCACAAAAAACCAGTTAAAATACCGAAATTCTAAAGTAAAAACTATAAAACTAATATTTTCATATAATATTTCAGTTAAATATTCAGACCACAAAATAGCAACTTTGATCTTTTCTTCGTTGATGTTAATGCCACAGCTACTGTGCCACACAACACAAAAGAATGAACGAAGAATTCAAACGTGCTGAAATTATAATGTATGTAAACCTAGTCGGGCGGTTGTAAGTAAATGAATATATGTATGAAGGTATATACATATATACAACTACAATATATTGTAAAAATTATTGGTCTTTTTTACTTATGTCGAAATAAAATATAACAACCTTCGAAGGAAATAATACTCAGACAGACATTATTATTAGCTATTTATTTAAGAATTTGTGTGTGTGTATTTTGTTTGGTACAACATGTGTCATCAAAAGCTTGTGTTGCACGAACGAGAACAGTAGCAAAAACATTTAAACATTTTGTGGTTACAACATTCTCTATATTTGAAAAAGGAAAGAAAAGTTTATTTTTCTTTTTGGTCTCATGCCGAAATAATAGATAATGTCGCATCACATCTCTATATAAATATGTACGTATGTATGTAAGTTTAAATTATAAGAATGACTTGTAATGTTTGTCAAAGAGAAAAATGTTATAGTAGAAGGGGTAAGAATGGTAAGTTATAGCTAAAGTATTTTAACATGCCAAAATAGATTCTATTTTAGGACACTTGTTTCATTTATACATTTACTTATTCCTTTATTCTCAAACTAAACAAGTTTATGTACTACAAATACAGTGAAACGTAAAAGTTAATAATCACTTACACTTAAAATTTATTTGTTTATAGTAACATTGTTGAGGGAATTAAATATTTTATTATATGTTACATAGTATTTGTTGTTACTTTTGTTACCGTATGCTTTTAATACTAAGCAGTGTTGCTAGTTTAGCCTTTTTAAGGTTAAGGTCCAGCCTTTTTAACTTCTATCTTTTTTTCTAGCCTTTTTTAATTATTAAAATTATCTCAAAGATACTAAAATTTTTGTATTTTAACAAAGAAGAAATTATTTTTTTAGTTCCTTTTACTAATTTTATTTCTACAGAATCGATATTATTTATGTTAAAAAAAAATTTAGAATGCGGCGCTTCATTCCCACGATTTAATATAACTTAAGTCATTTTATTGACTTACTTAACCAATGGAAATTATTTTTTAATATAAATACATCATTAACCAATAAAACTTTTGTGGATATAAATAAAAAAAAATCGTATATATGAAATGATTATTCACAAAGGAATTATAATTCAAAATGACGTAAAATAAAAGCATTTTTCATATGAAATATATTCCAAACTTATATGGAAATTTTGTGGACGATTTTTCAATGCATCATTATTCTGGTAGACATTTCATGGATGCGCTTCGCTACCACATTTTAGGCCATAACAAATATTTTATACTTCATCTGGACCTATCCGTCCTATTCGAAATTTAGTATGAAAATTACTGCTAGACTTTTTAAGTCTTTCACTGTAATACTCCTACAAATTTGTTAGATATGAGAAAATTATTATTTTCTTCGTATAAAAGTTGTTTCTCTCCCTGGACTTATCAGTGATATTTCCATTTTATCAATAAGCTTGACGCTCTCACGAAGTTTAATGACTTTCACTATTAGTGAAAGTCCTTAAATGTACACCACTTTGTATGGGAAGCACCCGCCTGCTCCGATCAAAAAATGAAATATCATACTTGAATTTAGAGAATTTAGTCGTTTGAGAATTTAAAAAAGTGAGCGTAAAATGTAGGCGTGACATCCAACCGGAATCTAACACAACCTATAACCGCCACCGTCACTATCTGTATATCAAATTTCATGAAAATCAGTTTGATTGACGTTTAGACACTTCATTTTTTTATACCCACCATCAAAAAGATGGGGGGTATATTGATTTTGTCATTCCGTGTGTAACATGTTGAAGGAATCATCTAAGACCCCACAAAGTATATATTTTCTGGGTCCTGGGTAGATTTCGAGTCGATCTAGCTATATCCGTCCGTCTGTCTGTCTGTTGAAAGCAGGATAGGGCTTGAACGGGGCAACGTAGGAAAACGAAATTTGGGAAAAATATTTACCTTATATAAGGTTTGTTTGGTATTGAAAATGGGCGAAATCGGTTAATAAACAAAAAAGTTATGGGCTAAAAACTAGAAACACTGTCCGTTTCATACTTTTCTGCTGATATTTCTTCAGCAAAAGCATGTATGACAACGCAATTTTGTACGTATAGTTCGGGGGTTGATATAAACTCGGAAACAAAAAATGGGCGTGGTCCGCCATATAAGGTGAAATTGTGTTCAAATAGTTAAAGGACCAATTTAAACTCGGAAACAAAAAATGGGCGTGATCCGCCCACTTTACCGCCCCCTCCCATGTAACGTTAAATTTGAAAAAGTTGATGGTGGGTATATTGATTCGGCCGGGCAGAATATAACATTCGCTCTTGTTTAATATATATAAGGATTACAATATATTTAATAGATATACCGCAAAAGCACCCTTAACGGACAGCTCCGGTAAGCGCACAATTTTTTAGGTCCAATTATTTAGGTGGCATTTTTAGAATAAATCAACTATGCGGACGCTTGTTTTTAAAGAAAACATCTCTCGTAGCCGGACAAAAATCATAAACTGTAAAAGATCTGTAACGAATATTACGTAAAGAACAGTGTTGCCAGGACTTGAGAAAAAAGAAGAAAAATTAGACTTTAAAAATGTCCCAAAAAATAAAGCAAAAAAAAAAAAAATTACATATTTTTTTGTTCTCTTTAGTTTTTGGTATTTCTTTAAGATATATTAGTGAACTGTAATCAGGCAAATTTCCAAAAAATTATTGTTTAATAGTTCCATAGAATAAATTTTATAAAATCAACTATGATTTTATAAAATTTATTGCAAATAATGTCCAAATGAAAATGCAAAACGTCGTTTACTGCAGAAGCATAGAAAAATTAAAATTTAAATAAATTTTTTCTTTTCTTTTATAAAGTTAATGTTATGATCTTTAGACTTTAGTAAATATTGATGTAATTTTTGAAGATATGAACATGAAATTTTTTGTATACATTTGATTTTTCAGAGGTTACGAACTTTTTTAGTTCAAAATCGCTATCCACCTATGGTATCTTTCACTGTACATATCAAAAATTAATGAAAAAAAGTTTTTTCTGAATTTATTTTTTAGGGCATTTTGGCTATTTGGGCCTTTTTTAAAGTCTAATTTAGCTTCTTTTTTTCTCATCTTCTGGCAACACGAATCCTAAGATAAATTAAAACAACCAGATGTTGCACTTTTGCACATCACTGTATATACATATAAATCGTTTATAAAATATAAATGTAGAATTACATATGTATGTGTGAGTGTTTTAATATTTGGTATTTTATGTAAAAAATTTAAGAAATTATTTTTGGTATGTCAACAATTACCATTTTCCATTGTGCAAGCTATTGATATTTTTCTTTCCCTTATCCTCATACTATTTCAAATAGTTTGGAGAAATTTTGAAATTAAAATTTTAATATTCTAGGAATGTTCCGTAAATTATTGTAGTTACAATAATTTACGGTGATTTGAAAGTAATTTAATAATTACTTTCAAATCAGCGAATTTTTGAAAAATTGCCAGATATAATGATTTTTGAAGGAATGAAAGATTGATAGTGTTTTAATTTGTAGAACATACGATTTTTTGATTCTTTTACACACTCGAGATAGTCAAATTTGACAACCTGTAGCTTATCTCGAGTTATCACAGGGTAAATACAAGATGATCCTCCTCTACAACTCTTCTATACATTCAACATGATCCGAGCAGTAGTTTAGAAGATACAGATTTATTACCAAAAAATTGCGTTTGGGCTCAATGAGGAACATGTTGATTTTGTTAAAATTTTAGCTAAATACCACTGATTTATTATTGTTTTAATACTAATTTTCATAAAATATTTATAAATAGATTTAAAGAAAAATTTTATATTGTGTAGAAGGGAATGAAAGAAAAAAATATATCATTGAAATTTAATTTTATATGGAATTAATTCACAAATTGTTCTTGCATTTTGTAATAGAATGGAATTAACGAAAAATATAATCATTCAAATTGAAGTTTCACCATCTAAGAATTTAATGCTCTAGGCAATTAATTCAATACAAAGTTAAACCTAGTGAATAAAGCCTAAGAATAATATTCTGAGGAATGACTTTAAAGAATGCTAAATTAAATTTGTTATGCTAATTAAATTCATACGTGAACTAATTCCAAATAGAATTAATTCTTTCGAAGCTCTTATATTGGGTATCATATAGTCGAGCTTAAACGACTATATTATCTGACTTGTTAATTTCTTGGAAATAAAATTTGTAGCCCAAGTCAAATAATTATATGTTTTTCTCCAAAAATAGGATTTTCAATTTCAAATATTTTTTATACTTTTTATATTTATTAAAGCTTTATAAGTCAAATGAAAAATGTATTTCTTATGTGTATTTTATGGAAAAATTTAAATGATTTTATGGTTTATTATTGACATTAAAGTGCATAAATCTCACTTTAATGTCAATAATGTTCATATACGCATAAACTATTGTAATAAATTTCATAAGGATCGTCCCACAATTGACCATAAATCCCATATAAGGCACTCTCCCAATAATAAATTTAGTGCCCAAATGCACGCATGTAGGGTATTATATGTGCGATATTGAACAACGCTGCTTGATTTTATCCTTTTCTATAAGTTTTTATACTAAACTTAAAATAAAATTATCAGAACACTTAAAATTATATTAATTTGTTAGTGAAATTTTACTAACTGTTATAGACAAACTGCACACAGTGGTTCCAAAACGCTTTTTTTTGGAAATAATTCAGTAACTAAAGAACCGTTAAAGATATCTCAATAAAATTTCACATGGTAAGAGCTGAGATGTTTTCGAGTTGATTTGGAAGAGTACTTACCCCTAGCGGGTCAGGGAAGAAGTGGGTGGCCCTCCAAAATTGCCCATCTCGGGTATGTCATTTTTTTTAAAAAATCGCCAAAAATTAATTTATGATATGACAGAAAAGAAATTTTATATAAAAATAGTCCTTGTAAATCTCTACAAAAACATCCTTACATGTTTTTTAGGTTATCTCTTTTAGTTTAAGAGATATTCGGGTCGAAATAAATTTTTACCTCATTTTTAGCCTCGCCTTTTTTTCGTTTTTAAACTTGGCGGGCTTAATTTTGCCCCCAGAATTTCTAACATGTTTGCCCTATTTCCTACAAAATTATAAATAATATTACTGCAAGAATCATATAATTATATGAATTCGTTAAAAAGTTATATTAATCTAAATTTAGAACTTTAAACAAATTTTACATATTTTGGGTTTTTTTCCAAAAAAGTGGCAATATTTATTCAGTGATAAAATTAGTTTTTTGTTCTGAGCTATATCATTTTTTGAATGTTTTCAAAAAAAATCTTAATTTAAATACGTGTAAAGAAAATCAGGGGAAGTGTGGGACAAAGGTCTGCTCACGAGCCCTATCCAAATTTAGTCAATTTTGGTATTTAGCATTTTCTTTTTTTGTTATGTTCTCAAATCGCAAAGCTGGGATCGACTTAAAATTATTTTCTTTTTTTAGCTCTATATATAAGGTATACACCCTAAAATTATTTTCTGACACAGGCCCTTTATAACGACAGGGTAACCATTTCAATGAAAAAAGTCAATTTTTGAAGGAAGCTTTCCCCGAACTGGAATTTTGGGTATTTTGGAGTAAGAAAATGAAAATCTATTTGTTTCTTTCTTTTAAGGACAAATTTTTTTATATTATACTAAAACTTTATAATAATAGCTTAATTAATGTAGATTTTATTTAAGTTCAAATATTATATATATCGTCCATTCCATGAAAGAACGCCCAAAAATATACCAAGTGTCCTTCGATTTTTATAAAATTTTATACGTATAAGGTCTATGGGTGTCTATAAATATTTCTGTTTTCAGATTCGCTAAATTCAGAAAATTCGCGATTTTATTTAGCTTTTTCACTTTTGAAAAAATCTAAAAAATCTCAAAAGTATACAACTTTAAATACAAATATTTCTGGGAAGGCTTTGCAGAAATTTGTGATTTAAACGGCGTTTAAATTGTAATTATGTTAGCTTAAACATGAATATTTTATAAATAAAAAATATTTTTTAAAAATGCATTTTAATGCAATTGCATTTTTTAAATGCATTTTTCTTTAAATATGCTATTCAAATTTGTTAATTTTTTAACATAAATGAAAAGTTTGGAATCTTTACATTAAAATAAAAATCTCAAATTTTTGGGACGCACACATGTACTGTGCATAATTTCCCCTTTTCTTCAACTAGTTTCAATTTTTTCATATAAAAATTATATTTTTCTGGTATTATGAGTATCTTTACGTATTTTGTTAAAAAAAAAAATTATTGTGTAATTTTTTAAAAAATCCTGAAAAATTGTAAAACTTTATGTATCAGACTTTTTATTGTTTTAAGTTATAATAAACAAAGCATTTTTAAATACACTTTTGAAAAATTAAAATTTATTAAATTCGCAACTAACAAAAATGCATCTAAAAACTGCATTTATATTTTTAAAATATTATGGATCGAAGACGTGGTTTTTGAAATGCTGACTAAATTGCACAAAAAATATACAATGGCCTTTTAAATACTTTTTAAATTACAGAAATCCATCAATAACTTCAAGAGATATGAATATTTAAAATTGCATACTTTTTATATTTTATTAACTTTTATAAAAATTTTAAAGAAAATTTCAAAAGCAAGAAAAAATTTTAATTTTATATGAAAAATTTGAAACATGTTTTTATAAAAATTGGATTATGCATATAAGATTTTCGCGTCCCAAAAATTTGACACTTTTATTTTAATGTAAAGATTCCAAACTTTTCATTTATGTTAAAAAATTAAAAAATTTTAATAGCATATTTAAAGAAAAATGCATTTGAAAAATGCAATTGCATTAAAATGCATTTTTAAAAAATCTTTTTAATTTTTCAAATGTTCGTTGTAAAGCCGCTATATGCGAAATTTTAAGGCCGTTTAAATCATTAAAATTCACAAAGTCTTTCCAGAGATATTGCTATTCAAAGTAACATACTTTTGAAATTTTTTTGGTTTTTGAGAAAACTAAAAAGCGAAATTAAATCGCGAGTTTTTGCAATTTCACAAAACTGAAAACTGAAATTGATAAAAGGATTAATGGAGTTTATGTATACAAATTTTTATCGAAATTGAAAGCCATCAAGTAAAAAAATGTACTTTTTCGGGCGTTCTTGGTCGATATATATATATTTTTTTTGAAAAATAACACTAAATATAAAAATTTTTCGTTATTTGATTAATTTAATAAAAAAAATTTAGCTCGAATACTTTATTATTTATATATTATTATTTTTCAATTAATATCCTTTCCAATACTTGCATAAATCCTTTACACAATCCTTTAAATACTTACTGAAACTTGACCCCCCTTCAGCGAAATGTGCACATTTTCCTTAATTTCCATAGTAACCCGGCGAAAGTTTGTTGGCTTTTGGTAATGACTTCTACTTACCAGACTCATTACTTGGTAATGAGTTGTCATTATTTTTCTTTGAGTAGTGGAATAACTAGTTGCCAGTAAATTGCAAGTTCATTTAGTTTTGCAATGGTTCAGTTGGCTACAGCGCCTGAACAGCACTCAAAGGATTGTCGGTTACTCCAAACTAAACCCATATATTTTTTTCGGAAATTATTTGAATTTTTATTGGTATGTAAAAACTATTAACAACCAACACAAATTACACATATTAATGGCGTAGTGAGTAAGACAGCAGTCTTTCAAACATCAATGAAAGTTTTTGCCTGGGTTCAAATCTCAGTTGAGCAAACTTTTGGTTTTAATTTTTTTTTTTTTTATCAATTTTGCAGTTTTGTAGTATTTGTAGTTTTCGATTAACTACTTATTTAATTGTTTAAAATAAGTACTGTAGTAATGGGGACCCATGAATTCGTGGACATCGCAATATAAAGGCAATATAATCTGTTAGCTTACCGGGTAAGTAAAGTTTTTGCTGGGAAAGGTGTGCTGCAGCATTCTATATACATAAGTGCATAGTAGTTTCAACGTGTTTTTTTAAATAACTTTGTTTAACTTTCGAATCGTTCAAAATATTTCAAAGAAATTTAACATAGTTATTACTGAGGTATTTTACAAATATTTTGGAGGAGTACAAGTTTCTAGTTGGTATGTTGGCAAGAGGAGACCCTCCAAAAGTGGTATACTCTTTTAATTATTTCTTATATACTATCCAAGGTGACCCATTTCGGAGGTCCTCCCACCTGCCCCAAGACCACCTAGAAACTTGTGCTCTTCCAGAATAGCTGGAAACTCAGTAATAACTGTGTGAAATTTCATTAAAATATATTTAACGGTTCAAAAGTTGCACAAAATTATTTAAAAAAACACGTTGAAACTGCTATGCACTTATGTATATAGAATGCTACGGCACACATTTACTATGGAAATTAAGGAAAATGTGCACATTTCGCTGAAGGGTGGGTCAAGTTTCAGTAAGTATTTAAAGGATTGTGTAAAGGATTTATGCAAGTATTGGAAAGGATATTACTTGAAAAATAATATATAAATAATAAAGTATTCGAACTAAATTTTTTCCTTAAATTGATCAAAGAACGAAAAATTTTTGTATTTAGTGTTATTTTTCAAAAAAAAAATGTATATATAATATTTGAACTTAAATAAAATCTACATTAATTAAGCTATTATTATAAAGTTTTAGTATAATATAAAAAATGTGTCCTTAAAAGAAAGAAACAAATAGATTTTCATTTTCTTACTCCAAAATACCCAAAATTACAGTTCGGGAAAGCTTCCTCCAAAAATTGACTTTTTTCATTGAAATGGTTACCCTGTCGTTATAAGAGGATTGCGTCGGAAAATACTTTTTGGGTGTATACCCTATATATAGAGCTAAAAAACTAAAATAATTTTAAGTCGATCCCAGCTTTGCGAATGCTAAATACCAAAATTGACTAAATTTGGATAGGGCTCGTGGGCAGACCTTTGTCCTAAACTCCCACGAATTTACTTTACACGCATTTGAATTAAGATTTCTTTTGAAAACATTAAAAAAATGATAAAGCCCAGAACAAAAAAACAATTTTATCACCGAATAAGTATTGCTAATTTTGGAAAAAAACCTAAAAAATGTAAAATTTTTTTAAAGTTACAACTTCAGATTAATACAACTTTTTAAGGAATTGATATAATTATATGATTCTTTCAGTAATATTATTTAGAATTTTATAGGAAATCTGGCAAATATTTTAGAAAAATTCTGGGGGCAAAATTAAGAACGCAAGTTTAAAAAACTAAAAAAAAGGCGAGGCTAAAAATGAGGTAAAAATTTATTTCGACCCGAATATCTCTTAAACTAAAAGAGATCACTTAAACATGTAAGCATATTTTTTGTAGAGATTTACAAGGACTATCTATATATAAAATTGCTTTTCAGTCATATCATAAATGAATTTTTGGCTATTTATTAAAAAAATGACATACCCGAGATGGGCAACTTTGCGGTGCCACCCACTTCCCCCCTGACGCGCTAGGGGTCTCCTCCGAATCAACTCGAAAACATCTCAGCTCTTACCATGTGATTTTATTGAGATACCTTTAACGGTTCTTTTTTTACTGAATTATTTACAAAAAAAAAAGCGTTTTGGAACCACTGTGCTGCAATAACTTCTGATCCCATTGAGATCCCATTTTGAAATTTATGAACTATAACGACGATATAATTGTAAACATTATGTGAAAAAACAATGAAAATGAAGAGACCCTTTTTCAGAATATCGAAGGATAAAGGACACTTTTTCATTTCAGAGGTCCTTGCACCAAAAGTATGTGTAACTTTTATGACTCCATGATAAATAGGAATATTAGTATTTTCCACTGACACCATTTTTGTTAAAATCGGATAAACTATTTGAAAGTTATTAAACTTTGAACTTTCTTAATTTTTGACAAAAACGCCTGAGGTGTCCCACTTTAGAGTAAAGTGCCTCACGAAAAAAAGTTGCAAATGTACCCCTCTAGAAATGAAGCCTACTATGTTCTTATATGATTGCCAAAATATTACATCTCAAAGTTAAAAATTATTTTAGCGGACCATTTTCAAAACACCTCTAAAATTACGTATTTCTTTCAATATTATTATCAAAATTTTAGTTATAAGAAAATTAACTTCAAATTATAATAGAGGCTTACAACGAATTTGAATATTCAATTAAAAAATTATTATATTTCTTTTCAGTCGCAGAATATTAAGATTTTACTAAAATTTTTTATCACATTTTCATTGTTCAAGCATGTAATTTTATATATTTCGGACATTTTTCAAAATATATTTGGTTTTAATGTACCATAGGAATGGTCTATCCTGCTGCTATTGAAGATAACACGTAATTAACCCATTAAGAGCTAGAGGGTAAATTTTATGCATTTAGTTCCCAAAAGGTTAAATTAGCAATTTTTGTAAATAATTCGCATGGAAGTACTTATTAAATTTAGATATTGATAAATTTGTGAAAAAGATAATAAGTTCAATTAAAACCGCGATAATAATGGAATAAAAATGAGTTTTAGAAATTTAGCTACTAATTTGCACGAATTTACAGTTTTTTTGATCAATTTACACTTTCGGGGACATTTATATCCTTAATTAACTATTTATTTGCCATTAAATTTAACTTAACTAATTATGGACCGGAAATCCCAAAATTTTATTTGCGCAACTAAAGAATTAAATGAATCTATATATCAATAGTATTTAACGAGACCTTTCCAATGATGCCCTTAAATATAATTTAAGACGGAAGATTTACAAAATATTCAAACTTTAATAAAATACTGTTTAAAATAAAATCATTGACAATTTTATTAAAGCTTTAATTTCGCGAGAATGAAAACAAGTTTTAAAATATTTTTTGCTCAATATGTATTAGACATCGTTTTTCTATCATATGTTGTAATTTTTTTGACAAAATGTTAAAAATTGTGTATACTGTTGATCGAAGCCCATATTATTGGAGGTTTTTTAAAATGGTCCAGCTCACATAAAAGAAATAACTGAACCGAAATATTTTGGGAATTAGTTAAAAACATATCAATCTATAATTTTAGGGGGTACATTTGCAACATACAAATCAAGGCACTGTACTTTAGAGGTCCATAAAATATGAACCGTAAACGATATGGAGCTGATTCATACGCCATAAAATGCATGATAGTCATCATTTAGTGTATGCATCAAATTTTAAAAAAATCGAAGATGCAAAATTTTTAAAACTGTAATTTTAGGTCGAAATTTTATGGAATTACACAATAATGAATAAAAAAAAAAATAAATAGAAAAGAGTTTTAAAAGTAAACATTTTGCTTCAAATTTTTATTATATTAATCGACTCTGAACATGTCCTCTTGGACCAGTCCTGTGACCTGTCCCAAGGGCCTAATTAGCCAACTCCAATGTAACCCCATGTAAAAGTGACAGGTTCCTCCCATATAAAGTTCCGGAACTGGAACCGGTCACTAGTCTTGAGAACCTGTCACGTGACTAGTTTCGAACCGGTTCTCTTTCCTCTAGGGAATACATCGTACATATTGTTTCATAATGGTTTTCCTATTTTTGGTTGGCTCAGAAAAGATTTAGTCGATAAGTATACTACAAATCTTTACTTTTTTATTTGCAAACAGCACAAAAGTGTACAAAATAATCCATCATTTTATTTTATATATAATTTTTGTTTGCTAATATTAACATTCATATTTCAGAGTTTTTATTTTTTAATATTTTCATTAGTTTCTTATTTTATTTTTTATTTATCCATGCAACATTATTTTTAATTTATATGCAAATTAGTAGTGTTTTTTGCAAGCTTGTAGATGTATTTCCATTTATGTCTATGAGTTTATAAACGATTTGTCATTAAATTGAAATTATAGTTTATCAAATTTATTTCTATCCATAAGGGGAGGCACTTTGTTCATCATTAAAGAAAAGTAGATTTTTTTGAAATTATAATTTGTGTTGCAATATATCGAAATGACATTTTGAAAATGTTATTATTTGAAGTAAGTTATAAAAAATATATGTATATGAGAAATTGTTTTAATAAAAAGTAAATATGCAATTAAAGTACGTAAAAAATGAAAATAAATGTCTTAAAAGACATTTTAGATATATCGTAATTTTGAAAAGGAAATAATACAAATATGATGCACGGGATATCTCAGTATATTTGTATATACGGTATTAATATGTACTAAGCCTCTAAACCACTTTTTCTCTAGTTCTCGCGATAAATCGCTATTTGTAAAATTAAAGAGGTTGCATCATATATTCAAGTATTTCTCGAAAATTACATGCTTAATTTAGTTAAAAACAAGCGCGAATGTTATATTCGGCCCGGCCGAATCTATATACCCACGATCAACTTTTTCAAATTTTACGTTATATGGGAGGTGGGCAGTAAAGTGAGCGGACCACGCCCATTTTTTATTTTCGAGTTTACATTGGTCCTTGAACTATTTGAACACAATTTCACCTTATATGGGAGGTAAGCGGTGAAGTGGGCGGACCACGCCCATTTTTGGTTTCCGAGTTTATATCGACTCCCAAACTATACATACTAAATTTCGTTGTCATACATGCTTTTGTTTAAGAAATATCAGCACAAAAGTATGAAACGGACACCCTGTGTTTATTAACCGATTTTGCCCATTTTCAATACCAAACAAACCTTATATAAGACAAACATTTGTGCCAAATTTCGTACCCCTACGTTGTACCGTTCGAGCCCTATCCTGCTTTTAACAGACGGACGGATAGATCGACTCAGAATCTAACCAGGACCCAGAAAATATATATGTACTTTGTGGGGTCTTAAATGATTCCTTCGACATTTAACACACGGAATGACAAAATCAATATATCCCCCATCTTTTTGATGGTGGGTATAAAAATATGCATCTCGTACATCCGAATTGACTGAGATATCCTGTGCCGCAGAATCAGTGTTTCCCTGTGTAATAATAGTTATCATTCTAAATTAAATCTATTACTCCTCTTAAGTATATGACATTAAATATGGGCTCTTTTAAAAAATCCTTTATGTATAAAAATATAAAATAGTTTAATTAAATATTCAAGGCTGACAGACCAAAGAATTTCAATAATAACACCTCACAATTAAATTAAAATAAGGAAAATTAAGCTCATTATCATGTATGTATGCAGCAGTAGCAAGTGCTTGAGTGTGTGTTAAAATCAAATTCCTTAACAACACCTTTAGCACTGCATTAGTATTCATTCGTCCATATATCGAACAACAGAACAAAATAAATTAACCACACATTATCGGAATAGTTACACGCATGGACAGCATACATCTATCCATCCATCATCTGCAAGTATTTAGCCACGGATTCATGTGAATAACAAAATGACCACCATCACAATCTTCATTCTGTCAGCCAGTCAGTCCATCAGTCATTCACTCGCTCATTCATTCAGAATAATAATAAAACGCACCTCATCTAATAATAATGAAATCATTAACCAAGTAGGTGTAAAATTCTTTATATGAACTCTCCAACTCCCTTCACTCATATTCTAAGAGTGAGAGTGGCAAACATACATACATACATACCCCATGAATACAATATTTACGCATAAATAGCTGCAGGACAACATTTTACACTTGAATAAATGCCAAAACATTTTAACTATTCAATCCACAGGATGTTGTGTGTTCCAGTAAAGTAATCAGCGTTCGAAAAGACAAGCGGCTTGAGAAGGACACTCACTCCTTATTGATTCCCTATTTCTCTGTCTTCTTATCATTTAAGGCTGGAAATAGCTTAACATTACCCTGCTATCGCTTACTTTCATTTAAACACAAAATACTCGGCAATAAAGTATGAAATTACAATGCATCCTCTATTACACATTACTACAATTATCCTGATAAATTTTACCTCATTATAGCGTTAATTACGTGCTTGAATGTTAAGACCTAACCGCCATTTTCAAACAATCAATTCAATGAACGCATCCTATTAAAGGATATCTACATACATACTTATATACTTTTTTTTTTTTTGGTACTAACTTAGTTCAGCTAGTATTAATAACAGCATCGATAGACTACTTCAAACGGAATTTTAAATATTTTTTGATGTATTTGTATTAAGTACTCAAAAGCCTACAAAAGATTCATGGCAGTTTATTAATAGAAATATATTGTGACTATTATAAAAATACTTGGTTTAATATGTCTACTAAAGCATTATTAATTTTCGTTTAGATTAATATACATTTTTCAATTACAAATGCTGTAAACTATATTTTAAAATTTTATAAAGTAAAAAATGTAACCGTAAAAATAATAACCATCTAGCTTACAGTTAAAATTAGTCAAGAGAGCTTTTTAAAGCCGGAAGAAAATTTTCGCGTTTAAAAACTTAACAACCTAAACTCACATATGCCAAAATTCTATTCCCTCCGTCAAATTCCTTTCTTAGACATTAGTTTGTTTGTCTAGACTTTAAAATAAATTTATTTGAGCATCCTATAAATGTCGTTTTTAAATGTAATAGAGTGCCTTTAGATAGCCTTTTTATTTTGCATTTAGCCTCAAAATTTTCGTTTTAACTTCTAGCTTTTTTTCTAGCCTTTTTGGATTCTTAACATAGCTTTAAAAGGGCTAAAGTTACTAATTTTATTTTTACAGAATCATCAATTTAAGCATTTTTGTGGATTAATCCGCACAAAAAAACGAAATTATTTATATGTAACGAAAGTTTTCGCCTGCGGTGCTTCATTTTACAAGAATATTTTTATTATTCTTATTACTCATTGGAATGATTTATGTTATATTTATAAATTCACTAATATATCTTTAAGAAATACCAAAAATTAATGAGAACATAAAAATAAATGCGTTTTTAAATAAAAAAATATATTAGCTTTTTTCTGGCTTTCTTTTTTTGGGCATTTAGCCTTTTCTGACCTTTTTTAAAGGCCAATTTAGCTTCTCTTTTTCTCAAGTCCTGGCAACACTGCCTCCAAAGTGTGTCACTTTTATTTAGATTTTGAGTATATTTTTGAATAATAATGTTATTTACATTCAAGTACATTAGTGCCCACTGCGTATAGTTTGGTCTAAAAAAAAAAAAATATGGTTGGTATAGTGCGCGTCTGTGCTGATGTTTGTAACTTACAGAAAAATATTCAAACACCGAACTTATAGTATCCTTGCGGGAAATTTGTGGCAATTGCAGTAATGGACAGGTCCCTCAGTACCAGTTTAGTACCAATTGACACCTAACTCGTCACCAAAGTTCCAATTGAGAACCAGTTGACACAAACACACTGACTATTTACAGCTGAGAGTCAATTTATAACATGCTTGTTAAGTGCGCAATTAGCAACTCGAGCGGAATAACAATCAGTGGCTGAGCGGTTAGCGTAGAAAACTTTAAAACATAACATACGCTAGATGAAAATGGGTTCGATTCGGGGTGCCGCCATCAACATTAACGAAACAAATTATAAAATGAAATTAAACATAATTTAATATCAAGCGCGAATTATATTCCAAGTTTATATCAACCCACGAACTATCCGTACACAATTTCGTTGTGTACATGCTTTTGTTTAAGAGATATCAGCAGAAAAGTATGAAATTAAGCTATTTTGTTTATTGGCCAAATTTTTCCCCCTATGTTGTTCCGTTCGAGCCCTATCCTGCTTTCAACAGACGGACCGACGGACAGACGGACGGACATAGCGAGATCGACTCAGAATCGAACCAGGTCCCAGAAAATATATACTTTATTGGGTCTTAAATGATTCTTTTGACATGTTATACACGGAATGACAAAATCAATATACCCCCCATCTTTTTGATGGTGGGTATAAAAATAATAATAACAAGCGCGAATGTTTTATTCGGCTCGACCGAATCAATATACCCACCATCAACTTTCTCAAATTTTACATTATATGGAAGGTGAGCGGTAAAGTGGGCGGACCACGCTCATTTTTGGTTTCCAAGTTTATATCGACCCTCGAACTATCTACAAAATTTCGTTATCGTACATGCTTTTGTTTAAGAGATATCAGCAGAAAAGTATGAAATGAAGCTACAACAGACACCCTGTGTTTCTAGTACTTATTTTTCCAATACCTTTTTTGTTCATTAACCGATTTTTCTCATTTTCAATACCAAACAAACCTTATATAAGATAAATATTTAAGCTAAATTTCGTCCCCCTAGGTTGTCCTTATCCTGCTTTCAACAGACAAACAGACAGACAGACAGACAGACAGACGGACATAGCTAGATCCAGGTCCCAGAAAATATATACTTTATGGGGTCTTAAATGACTCCTTCGACATGTTACACATGAAATGACAAAATTAATCCATGTAAACTTTGTGAACAAAGTACAGATTATAATTTTAAAGTTAATTCGCACATACGATCATTTTAATACAAAGACGATGCCCATTGAAATCGGCTACTATTGATCCATTATTTCACTTGTATTGTAAAATTACTAAAAATTACGTAAAATTTTCTTACTTTTACACAAAAGTATAAATACTTTATAAAAGTATTTGGTATCATAGAAAATATTAGAAGATGGAGAATCTTAATTAGTAAAAATAAATTAAATTCGGTGAAACTTTTCTTAACCGTGAGCCGGAAATTTGAAAATTTGTATTTTAAGCATAATTTTGAGAAATAATATTAATATTTAGAGCTAAATAAAATTTAAACAAGTAAAAGTATCCCAATGATATTCTGGCATAATATAAACTTATTCTAAAATCAGGACAATAAAAGACTTCAATTTTTTTACCAAAATACCAAATTTACCAAAGTTTGGATGGTACTTGGGGAGAAAGAGTTGCCCAAAGTTCCACCAATTTTGCTTTAAATGCATTTACGTGAAGATTTCTTGTAAAACATTACAAATAATTCTGTAGTCCGGAAGAAAAAAATATTTTACAAGTGAAAGAATATTACCACCTTTTTGGAAAATAATCCCAAAATTGTGATTATTTTTCATAACTTCAACTTAAGATTAATAAAACTTTTTACCTGATAGTTATATTTATATGATTCTTGCAGTAATGTAGAATTCTTTCGAAGTCTACTGAAAACTGTATATCCTAAAAGATATAACCTACATATGTAAGCATGTTTTTTGTAGAAATATAAGCACTACTCATATGTAATTTTTTTTATATTGAAGTCATAAATGAATTTTTACCGAATTTAAAAAAAAAAAATAAATAAATTTCGAGGTCTACCCCTGTTACCAGCTAGGAATCTGCACTCTTTCAAATCAACTCGAGAACACCTCCTCTCTAATCATGTGAAATTGTTTTTAGATACCTTCAACGGCTCACATGTTATTTCCAAAAAATCGATTTGGGAACACTGTGCGATGAACAATCAAAAACTTACCTTAGACCAACCATGAATACAAAATTTTTGATTCATTGATGATTGAAATAATAAAAGGTATAAAAAAGGTATATATTATGTGTTAAAATATTAATATGTCAACTTATATAATTTTTGGTTAATCGGCAACACTTGGATTTGGAGTGAATGGTTAATGCAATAACAATCTAAAAATACTCGCTGTAATGATTCAAAAGTTCTTGCTATACCCTGAGTTTAATATCAGTATTTGGATAGTAAATAAAAAATCGATATCCCCAAATTATGATTTTGATACATCTACGCTAAAATATCAAACATATGTGGCAAAATGTGTTAATTTATAAAAACTACAAATCTTACTCTACAAAATAATAAAAACTGTTGCTAATAGGCTAATAGGGTCCATGGTTCCCTTTGTGATATCTGAAAAGAATGAAAGATAGAAGAAATTCAAGAAGTGATAAATATACAGAAAGAAAGAGTAAAATGGAAAGAGAGAAAAGCAAAAGCCAAATATAAACAGGAAGTGGACGAAAAAAGAGAAAGAAGTGTCCTAGGCCGTGCAGACCATATACGTGAATCAATTAGATTTCCTGATAAACAAATATAGCTTGTATAGAGCCATATCCGATAGGTCCTCAAGATCATCAAAGCGCGTCCTACCCAGAATACACTGCCTGCTATTCTCCAGAGCAGGGCAACCACATAGAAGATGAGATCGACTCTTCCTCCTCTATATCATGACAACTTCTACGGTAGTCATTGTAGCCCAATCAACTCGCATGCCTACCGAACCTGCAGTGTTCAGTCAGCCACTCAATAATATTCCTGAGCTGCTCCCTACTAAGATCTAATAGGAATAGAGTCCTTTTATAGTCCAAATTTGGCCATAAAATTCTAGATACTGAGCAGGAGTTTTCATGTGACCACAATACCTGAGTCATATCTAGAAACACTTGCTTCACCTGAAGCTTACTGAGCGCCAAGGGGACTCCACACAAACGATCAAAATCAGCATCCCCTTGAAAAATCACTCCAAAGTTTCTATCAAAGAACGGAGCAGGGATACAAAAAAATTTAAAATTAAAATGTTATAGGGAAAAAACAAAAATGTTCGAACAAAAAAACTCAATTTTGGAACTTACTATCCCCGATTTCGATGAAATTCGGTATACACACTCATTACGTCAATACAAAATTTGAAGTTCTTCAAAATTTTCAAATTCGTTGTAGTTTAAATTTTTTAATAAATACATGAAATTTAAATTAATATTTCTCCGGACCTATTTGTCCGATTTAAATAATCTTTGGCTCAAATTATTGCATAATAAATCTAGTTTCTAATTATTTTTCTGAAAACGCGTTTTGTAAAAGAAAAGGATAATGAAATCAATATTCGTCCTTGTATCAAGGATATTTAAAAAAAAACATATCTTCCATTTTTATAATTTTTCTCTAAAATGTTCCCTAAAGAGTTGGCATTAACATATACAAAATTAGAGTGGGACCATGAGGGGATGCTGAGAAAATTAAAATTTAGTAAAAAAAAATCATTTATTTCAGTAATAATTTTTTATTTTTTAGTATATTTTCGTTTTGTATATGAAAATATGTGAAATGGTGTTTTTTTAAATAAGGATTGTACATAATAAATGTGTATGTCCCAAAAAGTTTGGATTTCATTTGTAATGAAAAAATTCCACATTTTCTTAAAATACTAAAAAAACATAAATCTTAGGTGGTATATTCAACGAAAATTGCATAAAAAAATGCAATTGCATTAAAATGCATTATTTTCAAAATGTGAATAATTTTCCAAATCTTTCAGTTAAAGATAAAAAACAATACAATTTAAATGCAGTTTGATTTGATTTAATCTGTTAAGTGGTCTCCAAGATATTGTTGCTTAAACTAACACACATTTATGATTTTTTCAAGTTTTTAGTAATATTAATAGGTAAAGAAAAATCGCAGAAATTTTACGATTTCACAAAACTAAAACAGAAAATTATAAATAGATACTTTGTAACATCTAAATTATTCGATATCAATCGGAACTGTACATTAGAAATCGCATTTGGTCGCACCGAGAATCCTTGTTTTAAGGAATATTTTTTAAAGCTATTTATATATATTGTTCCACCAAAATGTATTCATGTATTACAATTTCTCAAATTAATAAAATAGAATCGTTAGTGATAAGCCGAAGTTTTAAAAGTTTTTTGTACATATTAGGTTAGGTTAGGTTAAGTGGGCAGCTATCCAAACAGTCATAGGACAGCTCACGTGGGTCCAGTTTGGTCCCGTTGTGATACCCTAATGGATCATATGGTAAAGCTCATATGTCCGGAACTACGTTCGAATCGAACCAACCTGACGCATGTATAAAGGAGTTGATCGCTCTGATATCAGTATCAGAGAGATCAGATAGTACATGCACAATCGGACTGCCGAGTATAGCAGTCCTCGTTTCCGAGAGAGTCGGACAGTGACATAGGAAGTGCTCCACTGTCTCCTCCTCCTCTTCATCAAGGCAACTCCTACAGAAGTCGTTAAAAGGGAGCCCTAATCTCCTAGCATGCGCACCAGCAATCCAGTGCCCTGTAACAACGGATATCAAAATACGTAACCGATGCCTTGGTAGTCCCAAAATGAGATTTGAACGAGGTTCATCATATTGGGGCCATATTTGCCTCGAGATTGTGCATATGGACAGATTTGACCATCTATCCTGTGCAATCCTCGATAGATTCCGCAGTATTATAGATCTGCAGGAGGAGAGCGGTACTCCGACCAGTTGATCCACTTCTTCGTGTCGAAGAAGGGAACCATTTTTGGCCAGTTCGTCCGCAGTAATGTTACCCGGGGAATTGGAATGACCCCTAACCCAGACAAGCTCCAGGTTTGAATGTCTCGCCATCTCGTTTAGAGATATCCGGCATTCATGTACCAGCCTGGATGTCGAAAAGACACCCGAGAGCGATTTGATCGCAGCTTGACTGTCCGTACAAATCCGGATATTCACACTGAATACCCTGTAGTACATCAACCAGTTCACCGCTCTTTTTATGGCCGAGATTTCTGCTTGAAGAATACTGCAGTGATCCGGCAATCTAAAGGAAATACTTTTCCTATAATCGGGAATAAAGACACCCCCTCCTACCCCATCAGCAGATTTGGATCCATCAGTGTAGACCTCCACTGTGCTGTCACTCAGTACAGGATCAGTCGAGATTGACACTGAGAAGCCTCTGTCAAGAAAAGGTATAGGAGTGCAATAGTCAATATTGCGAGGAATGTCATCAAATAATCCCAAAACGGTTGCATGACCGTATTCTCTGTCAGTCCATGCACCTGTAATTCTGAGCCTAGTCGCCGACATGATGGCGATCTGTTTGGCCATTAGGTCCACCGGTAGCCAGTTCATTAGAACGAATAGGGCTTTAGATGGGGTTGTACGCATCGCGCCTGTGATGAGCAGCGCCGAACTACGCAGAATCCTTTCAAAGATTCCGAAAAAGGTGGATTTCTCCATAGCCTTCCACCATACTAACGCTCCATACATAAGTATGGGCTTTATCACCATGTCGAAGAGCCATTTTGTATTCCTAGGATTTATTCCCCAAGATTTCCCAATGGCTTTCCTACACATGTATAGGGCGATTCCGGCCTTTGAGGCCCTTGCCTTTGTGTTCTGGAGCCAGGATAGTTTAGAATCCAGTTTGTACATATTAAATTTTTTTCATTTAAAAACATTCAAAATTTTCAAATTGTTAAAGAAATAAATGATTTTTTTTTACTTAATATTAATTTTCTCAGCATCCCCTCATGGTCCCACTCTAAATTTTGTATATGCTAATGTCAACACTTTAGGGAACATTTTAGAGAAAAATTATAAAAATGGACGATATGTTTTTTTAAATATCCTTGATACAAGGACGAATATTGATTTCATTATCCTTTTCTTTTAAAAAATGGCATTTTTAGAAAAATAATTAGAAACTAGATTTATTATGCAATAATTTGAGCCAAAGATTATTTAAATCGGACAAATAGGTCCGGAGAAATATTAATTTAAATTTCATGTATTTTAGAAAAAATTCTGAAAAAAGTAAACTTTGAGCCGCGATAAAATCTACACTACAACGAATTTGAAAATTTTGAAGAACTTCAAATTTTGTATTGACGTAATGAGTGTGTATATCGAATTTCATCGAAATCGGAGACGATGATGTTCATCTGGTGTTCAAATTTTTTTGTTTTCTCCCTATAGCGCAATAAATATATTACTTTTTTAGGACAAAGGCCAAAGTCGACTGGCTAGTTTATGACCGATCGACCAAATTTTTGCACACATATTATTTTTTTAGCCCCATCTACTAGAAACTGCTGGCGGAGCAAGTAAAATCAAAACTTTTTTAAAATCCATACCATATAAGTCGTACTTCTAAAAACCCCTTAAATGTGAATAAGTCTATCGTACACTTTATTATTTTAGCCATTAAATATTTCGGAAATTATTCAGAAATTTGTGCAAAATTTAACAAATTTTGCAACCCATTGCACACTGTTACACCTGAACAAAATTTGGCATTATCTAAACTAGCAAGTTTTAGTATGATTGTAAAGAGTAAATCTCGTTAAAAGGAGTAAGTTTTTTACATATCCAAACGCAAATTTTTGCAAAAGGATTGTATAAATTTTTATATTTTTCATGATCCAGTGTTGAAGAAGTACGTACTTTATAAAGGAACTATCCTAAAAAATATAAATGTTTATTATTCAATAACTAAATATTCCAGGTCAATTTGCAATAATACTTCAAATTTGTTAACTCATATATTCTTTCAACAATTACGATATTTTTACAACTGTCTAACAATTTATTTGAATTATTACTAATTTCTTCCAACAACTCTTTCTACACAAAAAATAAGAGAACCCCCATAATCAATATGAACTTCAAACTTCATGTGCCACAAAAAATTACAAGATACTGGCACGAATTTGCTACAAATCGACAGCAGCTAAGAAAATAAAAACTTGAATTTGTATCTGGCTGAAATTGCACTTCATTGCAATTCGAATTGTACTTAAAATTACAAAGCAATTGTATAAATTTATAAAGGCAAAGGATAGGAAAAAGACTTTTCACAATAAACTGCGTGGTTGGTTAAATTGTAGGCAGATGTAGTTGTTTTTATTATTTTGTTTTTCCTTTTTCCAAAACTTATAAAAAAAAAAAAGAAATAAAGGTTTTATAGGTATAGTGTACGAGTAATAATTTTGGGCTTGGAATCGAAATTGAATTGGATTGGCATGGTTTCGTTTGTTATACTTTAATATGCTGTGGTATAGATTTGTCTGTGAGAATTGTAAAGAAAATTATTGTTAAAATTGCATACAAATACATATGCAACTGTAGCAATTGCATTACACTCAAAGATTAAAATTGGTCTATTATATTATCCTGATTACAAAATTAAAATTATTGTCCATAATAAAAATGTATATTGTTTTATTTGTTCGCATTTCTAGCTGATATACTATAAATAATTCAAATAATATTTTGAGATAATTAAAAAATAATAATAAATATAAATGCTAATATGCATGTACATACATATTTTTGTGAGTGTAAATCAAACAAAACTGTGAAGGAGTATAATGTATTACAATGATGACGACGATGATGATGATGAGTACCAGTATGATCTTCAATTACTTGCAGTGCAAACAGACTAAATCGTGTTTATAGACTAAAAATTTCAACAGTTACAGACACACCGACATAAGGTATGAATTACAAAAACCTTACAATGTTACATGATGGTTTTGTTGTACGAAAATATAATTTAATAATTTATATTTATTTGCCAGCATTCATTGTTAACAAATAAAACTTAAACTAAATAATATACTTTTATACAAGACTATAGCGTTACCTTAAATCAAAATGGCCCTAAATAAAATTAAGATACAGATGGTCACATTTACATATTTAAAATGAAACAATTTGCTATACATTTTTATTGAAACTATCATGTTTTTGTTTGACTGAAACTATTGAAATTTTAGAAACGAAATTTTTTATTTTAGCTAACCATATACGTTAATTTAAGTACATAAGTAGGTATGTAGTGTAAGTATTGTATATTACATTAAGATAAACATTTAATATACATACATACATTCATATGTATGTATATTACATATAGATTTTCTTTGAAGTGTTGACGTGTAGATTTGCCAGCATTTTGTTTGCGAACACCATATAATTTTCAATGGATTCAATTTAAAACATTCTAAATACAACAACATCAAATACAACAAAATTTTATTTAAAATTATAGGTTTGTATTGAATTTTATGTTTATTACTTTAAATGAATTGAATTTAATTTTACAAGTTTTCATGTTACTAATTGTAATAAAATTAAAAAAAAATATAAATTATTTGATGAACATAATGGTTTATCGGTGGAAGATCCTCAATTGTTTTTGATCAAAAAGGCCAATTTAGCACATGAAACTTGGAACATACTAAGATATCACCACGAAAAGGACACATTGGGATCCAGTGTTCTTTTGATGCGCAAGATATGTGGATTGCGTTTTTCCATGGAGCGTGATATTTCCGAACATATAATGGAAATTAAAGTTTTGTTTGAAAAACTAGAAGCTTTGGGCGAGCAATTTACGGAGTTGAAACAAGTTTGATTGAGGAATATCAACGACAAACAAATGACTCAAAATTGAACACCGCTATGAAATCCACATCGCGAGATTGGCATAAAGAAAAGCTGTGACATCATTGCAAGTTAAAAGGTCATATAATGAAAAATTGTTTTAAGTTAAAGAAATCTAAATCAGATAATACGCAAAAGACGATAATAAGTGAATCCAATGAAAGCCATATGTGTTTCGGGCTGACAAATGGTGATGACAGTTGGATATTAGATTCAGGGGCAACATATAAGTACTCAAATTTCTGACTTTGTTTCTATTAACAAATCTATAAAAGAGAGTCTTACTGTTGCAAATGGTGAGACAATAACATCAAGTGGTAAAGGTATGTGCAGAATTTTAATGATAAATAACAATAACCAAAAGCGGACAGTTGATCTAAAAGATGTTTTATTTATTCCGAGCTTTCATGGCAATCTTTTGTCAGTAAATAAAATATTGAAGAATGGGTTTCGGGTAGTTTTCCACGAAGCAATTTGCTGTATTCAAGATAGTTCTGGCGAAGAAGTTGGAGTAGCAGATAACAAGAATGAATTATTTGTTCTACGTACATTTCATGAAGAAAAAGCAATGGTTGCTGAATGTAAAGAGGAAAAATATTAACATTATTGGCACAAATATTAATGATATAGGAAAAATGCAACATATACGGTAAGCGATTTTAATATTATTGATTGTGGCGTTAGAAAGACTTGTGAAGTTTGTATTAAAAGCAAAATGGTCAAGACTCCGTTTGTAACTAAAAGAGTTATGGATTTAATTCACAGTGACGTCTGTGGTCCAATGCAGACTTGCACAGTTAGAGGTTTTCGTTATTTTCTCACGTTCATAGACGATTTTAGTCGATATACAGTAGTTTATTTACTTCACAATAAAGGAGAAGTTTTTGAAAAGACTAAAATATACTTAGAAATGGTCAAAAATAAATTTGAAAGATATCCGAAAATAATAAGGTCGGATAATGGAGGAGAGTATACTAATAGTAAACTAAAGAGTCATTTGAAAAATCCTGGAATTCTTCACCAATTCACTGTTCCCTATAATCCTCAGCAAAATGGGATTGCTGAAAGGAAAAATAGGTACTTAGTTAAATTGGTCAGGTGTTTACTAACTGACTCAAAACTACCAAATTATCTTTGGGGTGAAACTCTTTTGACGGCAAATTATTTACAAAATCGTCTAGTGTCAAGTCATTTGAAAAATCCTGGAATTCTTCACCAATTCACTGTTCCCTATAATCCTCAGCAAAATGGGATTGCTGAAAGGAAAAATAGGTACTTAGTTAAATTGGTCAGGTGTTTACTAACTGACTCAAAACTACCAAATTATCTTTGGGGTGAAACTCTTTTGACGGCAAATTATTTACAAAATCGTCTAGTGTCAAGTTCCGTTCCCAGTATTCCATATGAGTTATGGGAAAATAAAAAACCTAACGTAGAATATTTAAAAATTTTTGGTTCAAAAGCATATGTGTTAACTCCCAAAGAAAACTTAAGAAACTTCTATTATCTAACTTAAGAAAGTTAGATAATAGAAGTAAGGAATATATATTTGTGGGGTACGACTAGGGTATTCACTCGAATATTGTTTGCTCGATTAATCGACAAATTAAAATCAAATATTGGTTCGATTAAATTAAAATCAAGAATTTCGAGTAAAAATTTATTCGAGCAAATTATGACGATTAATCGAATAATTCGAGTAAAAAAATATTTTAAATAGTTCTTGTCTTAACTATTTTTTAGGATGTTTTAATTTTAGTTTTTAGCAAAATTTAGCTTGAAAACAATGTTTCAAAATTATCATAGAATGTTTAGAATCTAAAAGTGGCACCACAATTCGGAAGTTTATTAAAAAAATTTTATTTAGTAAAAAGAACAGAATATAAGCCTAAATTACAACACTTAGTTAAAGATCGTTTTTCGATCACAAAAATTAAACAAAAATACAAACGTCCCTTAAAAAAAATTATAATGTAAAATTCAAATAATTTTTTATAATTTTAATAATTTGAGATGGAAAAAGGAAATGGATTCTCCTCTATATATTAAATGTTTTATCAGAAATAAATTGGAGGAATTTAAATTTGATTTAGAAAAACATATCAATAAATTCTCAGTCTGGTATGGAGGATATGATGGTGATGGCTTGGATGAAATTAAAAATAGGAAGAAAGGAAAAATAAAATATTGAACATTTTGGGAAAAAATTATGGTTAATTTCAAAATAGGGTCAATTATAATTCTTACGCGTACATTTGGGAGAAAGAATTATAAATTTTAAATTTACAATAAATTTGTCTATTAAATGGAGAAAAGCTGTTCTTACTATATTAAATGACTGTCAAAAACTTAATTTATTTGGCTATGTCTGGCGATGAGTCATTATAGTATATGGGCAAAATGTTCCCAAACTTCAATTTGTGTAGTTTTGATACTAAAGATGTTGAGGTATGTTTTCGCTATAACTAAACCCAGTTTTATTTTGAGCATAAAATGTCTTTATGCTCAAAATAAAACTGCGTTTAGTAGATTTTCGATACTTAAAAATAGTGTACAAATATTTTGAATATAACTGAAAACCTCTGTGTAGCACATAGATTAGTATATGTCCAAATTGAAAAGTGAGGCTATGAGACAAAATCTCTAATTATTTCAAAGTGGTTAAAAACTCAACATTAAATTGTTATCGAAAGTATAGATAATCACCGTTAATCGGGTATTAGTGTAAAAACTAGTCATTTTATAGCGTTTCAAAAATGATAAAAAGAACCACACTTTAACATAAAATTTTGTTCGAATTAATACACCAAAATTTTTAGACATATTTATTTTACTATCACTGAATAATAATCAAAAAAGACAAATATTCATAAATATTAACGCAAATTTTAATTATATATTATTTTCGAAAGACTATTTCTTATTTTAAGATATATTTTTGTTTTATTTTTTGATAATCATTGAAAAAACGAGTAAAATGTTAAGATATAATTTACTCGAATAACTCGAGTAACTTAGAAGTTTTACTCGATTATTCGAGTGACTTAAAAACTGCATTTTCGAGTTATTTGATTATTCGAACAATGAAAAAGTCGAGTAAAATGAATACTCTAGGTACGACTATCAATCTAAAGGTTATCGATTACTAGATATAGCAACAAATAAGATTATAATTAGCAGAGACGTCAGATTTATTGAAAGTTCTGAGCAAATTCTTACAAAACCGAATACATGTGAGAAAAAGAAAGAAATATTAGTAGAAACAATGTGTTCTAAAGTAAATGATAATAATAGCGATAATGACAAAAAACATCTTATAATTTTAAGAATTCAATTTTTTACTTATTAATAAATAGAAAAATTAAATGTGATTATTAAAGTGTTGATATCATCTTTTCCTGAATTATGCATAATTTTCGACCCATTTAACTTTGATGTATAGACGGACGGACAGACATCGTTCTACTAAAAAAAATCGTAAAATTCTAAAATTGAATTTTTTACCTAATAAAGAAATAAAACGTGGTTAGAAAAAAATTGATATAACCTTTCCCTGAATTAAGTGCCATTTTCGACCCCTTTTACCCCAATGTACATAGTAGGAAACTGAACCCCAGACTATCACACCTCCAACACAGCTGTGATGATGCTCCAAATATATTTCTTGTTTTCGCAAATAGAGGAAATAATAACTGCAGCCATCTGGTCCTTATAAATTGATTTTTTTTTTTTTTTTTGTCATCGAAAAATACTACTCTGTTCCATAGCTTTTTAATTTTTAATCGTTTATGATTAGTAGCTTTCTGTATTACACGCTTTACTGTTGCTAAGCTTACTTTAACGCCAGTTTTTTTTTTTTTTGATTTTAGCTGCAGAGTCTTGGGAGTTTGAAGCACTTCTGATAATTGCTCTTCTATCTGTAGCCGAAAGAACAGTATAGGTACCTCCTTTCATATTTTTCCCATAATTGGATGGATAAAGAAGATAATTATTGACCACACAACGAGTTCAATAAATTTTATTTGCTATTTGGCTAATATTTAGTCCGCATTCCTTATAGGCTTTGATTTTGCCAATTTCCTCATCTGACAACGCCTTTTTTCTTCCCATTTTGTAGAAATTCAAAACAAACTAGTTAAATTTTTATTAAAATCAATAAAAACATACTTTTCAGATGTTACTTTGTTACAAAATAAAATAGATAGAAAAATGTCTTATTCTGATGAGCTAAAAAAAAAATCACTATTTTTTCAAGAAGTTAAAATTAACTTTAATAAATTTATAAAAGCAATCTTTAAAAATGCTTTATTTAATCTCAATGAAGGACATTAATGTTAACATCAAACTGAAACTGTAAAAACTTTAAATACTCTTATGAAGTTTGAGAGGGAAACAGGAAAATCGGAATATTATTTATGTCGTATTCAGATGAGCGGCAGTGTACATAGAAAAAATTTGGTTCCAGATGTTTTTAAATATACATAATTGTGAAATTAAAACATTTTCCTTAAATATTTCAATTTACAATTACTTAGTTTAATGCTGCTTGTTCTTTATTGAAATAAAAATATCTTAATTTAAAACGATTGAAGTATTTTTTAGTACTAGAAATTTGTTCTTAAATTATTTTGATAACAACTAAAATATGTTTTTAAATTTAAAGTTTCCCATAAATTTAATAAAATATTTATTTATTTCATAAAATGTATCTGAAAGAATAATATTTCCATAATTCATTTAATATTTATTTAGTTTTTACATGTACATGACACAAGTATATGTATATTTTTCTTCTAAAAAACATTACAAAAATATCTTAAAATAAACAAACACACACACACACACACTCTCATAGACAAATACACAAAATAAATCTTTATTTTTCTTTTCATTGAAATATTTTATTCTTGCTCCTTTTTCCTTATATACCAGAAAAATATACATTTTCAACTTTATAGATTTGTTTTGTATATAAAACACAACATTTTCATTTATACTGGTATATTAAACAATACGAAATACAAAGTATATAAATGTTTGAGTATAAAAACTGCAAACCAAAAAAAAAAGGAAACAATCCGTAAGATACGAAAGAGCCGCGCAACTGTTTGCTGCGGCAACACCCATACAAATACACAACATTCGTATAAATAAATTTACTTTTATATTTATTGTCATTCCATTTCAACTTCAACTTTCAATTGAAATGGTTTATTGTGTTTTTCTGTTTGTGAGTGTGTAAGTAAGTATCTTTGAGATTGAAGACTACAAACACATAGATACAACTCTCTCGCTTGCTCTGCTGGCTCTCTGTGTTGAATACATATAAATAAATAATTTCGCTCAATTTGTTTCATTATCGTTACGTTTCAATGATTTTTGGGCTGTAACTCCGCCCCTCTAGCAAAATTACTCTCTTTTTAGTTCTTCAATTCCTTAACGTTTCTTTGTATAAAATAGAGAAATGTTCTCTTTAAAACTGCGCCTGCTCTTAACAAATGTTAGTAAGTAGGTTGTTGTCCTGACTCCCTACGATTCTTTTTTTCGTATTAAATTATTTGATTTTTTTTGTTTGTTTAATTTTTTATGTTGTTGCTATTATATCCTTATTCATATTCGGTTTAGGAACTTCCTCTCTCATACCAATTTTTATTCATTCTTTATTTATTTGTATTTTTATCTGTATTTCTTTATGTATTTGTATCTAGTACATACATACAAATGTATGAATGTATTTTATGGTGAATTGTAGTTTATGGGTAAATACGAGTAAGTACTTATTTTTTTTATATAAAAAACTTTTATACATATATGTATATATGTATTATTTTTATTTGTATATAAAGTTTATATACATTTGTTTATGTGTAGGTAGTTGTATTGTTAGTATATAAGATTTAATTTAAAACATCCTGCAGGATATTGAATTATCAATTTTTAAATAAATATTTTTGTTTTTGAAAACCGAGAAAAAAATTTATGAAAAATAACTTCAAGGTAAAAATAATATTATTATAATTTTGTACATATTTTAGGCTAAATTTTATTTAAAATTTTGCATATTGAAGGATAATATTAAATAGAAACATATTTTAATCTTTGTGACAACTTATTTGAGTTTATGCTTTAAGTTGCTAATAAAAGCAGAAGAAAGTTTTATTATAAAGTTTAAACAATAAATTATGAGACTAAATTTATAAAAATATGATTAATTGGGAAGATTTATGTAAATGAAAATTAACTACTAATTAGATCGTGTATTTTTTATGGATATTTGAATTGGCAACGGATACCTTAGAACCTTTAAAAGGAGATTCATGTCTAGAGGACTTTTGGTACATAAATTATTTGTAAATGTCTTCAAGTTTTAAGATACAAAATTAATTTGATTTTATGTACTTTAAAAATTATCCCAAACATTTATTAGTTTTATTTCAAATACATACATTTTATTGCTAAGCAAATACTTTATTCGATAATATACTTATAATTTTTTTTTTTTCTCAAAAAATCCATAAGGATGACTATTCTTAAGTGAATATATTATTATCGTATACTGAACTTTATTCTTAAATCAAATAAATCAACAACATTCTGAAATAGTAAAGAAATACTATAATCAGTTATATTAAAAGGATTTAAACTTCTCTTTAACAACGAACTGTAAGGAAAAAATAATTTTACATTGTTGTATAGGCTAATTTATATTAAACCTCGTTCAATGACAACAGACTAAGTGAAAACCATTACCTAAGAACTTGTCGCGTTACCAGATTTGCGTCAATTATATTCACTTTAGCTTATATAAATGATCCTTTTCCACGAAGCCCGAAGTTTTAAAACAAATAACCGCACCCTAACCAAAGCTTCGAAAGGCTTAATTCTTTAATTAATTTTTTTTTTTTTTAAATCGAATTAAATTTATTATCCTAGTCATTCTTTTAAAGCATTCAAATAATTTAATTTATAGACTTAAATTCTTTGTATTTCATATGAATTGAATTAATTCTGCAATGAAATAATTCCTTAAAGAATTCATTCGTTAATTAAACAATTCAAGCTTAAAAAATATATTGAATCATTCGAATGTCCTTCAATTCAAATCTATTATAAATTAGCCTCCGCATTTTTAAATTCATTTTGTAAAATATTAAAAAACAAAATATTACAAATTGAATGAAAGAAAAATATTTTCATTCAATTTGGAAAAGATTTGATAACAAAAATTTAATGAATTCTTTATGAATTAATTCAATAAGGAATTAATTCTATTCAAACAAAAGCCTTTGAGTGAAGCTATTGAATTATATTTTTGAGAATGGTATTGTGGAATAAAAATCAGTATTTCTTAATTCAGAATTAAGATTTAAAGGAATTAGCTTAAATTCTTCTGAAACTCTGATTCTAACCAACCAAATATTCGAAAAAATGTACAAAATATCAAATACAAATTTTCCCTCTACACTTACCCCACATTTGTCCATGGATTTATGAGGGTTAATTGAGAAATTCTTTTACAACTTTAGAGACTTCTATGAGCTATGTGTGATAAGTTACAGAATTAATTACACTGGTCGACAAAAAAATGTTTTTTCGTGCTCCTTCAAAAAAAAAAAAAAAATATGTGAACTAGATGGAATTCCGCATGCTAAACTCGAATCTACTTTCAATTTTCTCCCATCAGGTCGAGTTTTTTTTAAGGGCGTCTAATATTGCGCCCTAAATAAGCCGATTATCGAATATATTTCACTACAACTCGAGAACGGTATGCACGATTTAAATCAACGGTTCTCAAATGGGGGTCCGCGACCCACAAGGGGTCCGCAAGGGTATTCATGGGGGGTCGCGAAATCATCTTGAGAAATATTTTTTAACACAAAATTTTTTAATGTAATAATAATTTAGAAATTTATATAAAAATTCGAATGAATGCTTGAAACTATTCAGAAATGGAATTAAATACAAAAGTAAAAATTATTTTATAAAATGAGATCTTTTAGGAAACATAGTTCACTTTTATTTGAGTAAATCAGTTTTTGACATGAAACCCTAAATTTTTTTCAATCATAGAATAATATCTGTGCAAATAGATTGTTAAAATTTGCTTGAAAGATGCGGTGCGACTTCTTAATGCTGAGTGATCAAAACTTTTATTTCTCAGAGAAATTTTCGGGCTATAACAATAACATTTTTTTAAAAGACTTTATAATTTGAAGACGGAGCAATTCTTTTGTTATGAATAACGATATTTAATATTCCATATTTATGTATTTCAAAAGGAGTTAAAAAAGTAACTCAAATAAATTTTAATTTGATTTTAAATCATTTTTGAAGAAATACAGATCCGTTTATTGGGTCCGAAGCCCTAAAAATATTAGAACAATTTTCATCAACATACATTTTAATGTGAAACTATCTCCTTTCTTATACAAAGATCTCATGAAGCAAAAACAAGGAACTGAAAAAGTAATGAATATAACATTGTGTTGTAATTGGTAGGATGTTCTTTTATACTTCGTCTGCATTGCTTTTGAAGTACATTTCTTAAAACCATGTGTATAAATAACATTTTTTAATAAAAATTCAGTTTTATTCTTATTAAAATATAATAAATGTTTTAAGATTAGCGAAATTTTAATTTGTAGAAATTATTAACTTTTTTTTGGCGTAAAAATTCATTTACTTTCACTTTTTTAGAAGTAATTATAAGGAACTTCAAAATAAAGTTAAAAATATGCGCTTAGTTCTACTTTTGAAGTGGTGAAAATGTTCTTTTTTAGAAGCACTTAATCGTTTTTATGTTGGGTTATTTTATATTTTTAAGCCAATAAAAGTTGTTGTGGGTCGCGCTACCATTGATATGCCAAAAAGGGGTCGCGAAGCAAGATCTTGTGAGAACCCCTGATTTAAATAAATAATAAACCAAAATATGCGGAAAATATGTGGCTTTAAGTCGTTCTACTAACAAATTTGTATCCGCTCCATAGTTTTGGAGATATTTCAAAATAAGTGTCCGAAAAAATTTTTCTCAAGCTAAATTCAAGATTTCTTTTTTTTTACTAAAACTTCTTTTTAAAAGTGAAAACATCAAAAATGTTTCAGTTTATCATCTTTATCTCAAAGCTGACAAAACTAAGAGTAAATAAAGCCACGTATCATAAAAATTGATGCACAAATCCTGATTGCATTCACCGTTAAGTTAGAATACCCATGCATACCTACAATTAAGTGGAGATACACTAGTGGGCAAAAAAAAAAAAAAAAATTGTTTTTTCGTCTTGAATAAAAAAAATATGTGGATTAGATGGAATTTGACGTGCTAAATAAGAATCAGCTTTTACTTTTGTTCTATCACGTATTGATTTTTTTATGGGCATGACTACTATGAACTCGAGAACGGTTTGTTTTATTACTATAAATTTAACTCCAATATATAGCGACTTAAATTGTCTTTAAGCTGAATTTACATAATTTTTTGTTCAGTTAATATTTCCGTAGTTATTTGGTAATTAGTAGTGAAAAAAATTAAATTTTTTTGGAAAGATGGTGAAAATTTTTATCTATAACTCCGAAATTCTTGAGCGCATATAAAATATTGTTGACACACCTTAAAGACAATTTTCGTGGTGTATCATTTATCAAAATCGTGTAAACGGTTCTTGAGTTATAGCCTAAATTTGTCAAACTATACTCGAATTTTATAGTGTGACCGCTGAATAAGGTGATGATATTAGTCATGCCCATAAAAAGAAATCAGTACATGATAGAAAAAAAGTAAATGCAGATTCTTATTTAACTCGTCTAAATCCACTTAGTACATCAAAATACATCAAGTCCAACTATTCGTATATGGTGTTGTATTTTTTTGTCGACCAGTGTTAGTTATTAGTTTTTGTAGCCCCATATTGGCGAGATTTTGTTGACCTGTGTTCTTATTAAGTTATACAAATAATTAATAACCTGGTTATTAAAATAAAGTGATAAATCGAAAATAAAGAACGGTGTATCTCCACTCGTTTCACTCATGTTTTTAGAGTAAAACCAAAGCGAATGAATGAATGAAGACAATTTTATGTGTGGGATGCATACGAACTTCAGTCTTGCGTTAGCTGTAAAAAAAAATCTCATTTATTTGCTTACAATCTTCGAAATATTATGAAGAAACTTTAAGAATGATTTCCCTGCTCAGTGTCGTTGGTTTTCAAATATCAGATTTGAGAAATATTTCATTCCTAGATTATTGCACTTCACATAAACATTTTGAAGAAGTTATGTAACACATGCTATAAACTACATCAAATGGTGTATATACGATACTTATCACAATTACGGTATTTTAAAATTCTTAATAAATATAGGGTAAGTGCACCTAAAGTCGGCATGTACCAGTAGTCGGCATTTTTAAATTTAAACTGAAATAATTAACAACAGCGAATACTAATTATTGATGTAAGATAAATTTTGCATTGAAAATATATTTATATTTTTAGTGCAAATGTTTAAAATATACTAATAGTAGCAGTTTTTTAGCAATTTCCTCCGTTCTTAAACAACACATTTTTGATATCAGTTTTTGGAAAAAAAAATTAAAGAAAGGCTATTTTCAAAAATGATATTAATTATAATAATTCAAGTTGTATTTTAACAAAAAATTATTCAGAAGATAGACAACAATTGAAACCTTATGTTAAATGTGTAAAATTTTGCGTAAAGAATTCCATTTCATGGTTTGGTGGCTGCCAATCTTAGGAACAAAAAAATTTATAATATTCTATAGTCGGCATGTCATGTTAATTGAGAGATAATAATGTAATTAGTACTTCGGACCTAAATTTTTCTTGCTAATACATTTAGACCCTATTATTGGAAATATTTTGTCGCAACTAAGTAATGGCTTATCTGTTATTATAAGGGGTCATTTCGATTATGTTTGTAAAAAATGTGTTAAAAGTTAATTAAAACTTAAGATTCATATATAAAAATGTTCTACAGAATTTTTCTACGTAAAATTTTACTATAGGTCTCTGAAATGTAAATTTGTATCTGTTGGACCATTTTTTCAATTAAACATTTACTTCTTTACAAAAATCTAACAAAATCTGAAAGAGTACCCTTTAATAAAGTGGTACATTTGCTCGTTATCCAAAAATCATGACCACGTTTGGAAATATTAAACTTGAAAGTCAGAAAAAAATTAAACTGCCGACCACCAGTACACTTACCAAAAATATTTTTTATGTCCTCCGATTTAATAGTATATCGCATACCCTACCGAGCCATTTAAATATCCCCATTTTTATTTTTTTTAATTTTGAAAAATTTGAGAATTTATTCGCGATTTTGATTTTTCGAAAAGTAAAAAAATGTCGCAATATCTCTAAAAGTTGTTAACGGCTTTTTACGATTTAAATTGCATATTTAAGAAGAATATATCTACCATAAAGCTAATAATTTAAAAATAATATTTTCATTTAAAAATGCATTTATAATTAAAAAAATTTACCCATTCAATTTTTTTCTCCCTTTAATATAAAAAGAATTATTATGTTTGCTAAAAATTGCAATATAAATTGTTCTGGGACAAAATGGTTTACTATTTTAAAAATATTTTTTTAAATATTTCTTAAAATTTTTTCATACAAAAAATAGTTTCTTAAATTTTTGTATTTTTTAATTTTTGCGAGCTTATTTTAAAATCAATTTTAATCATAATATTTCATAATTTGTTATTTGCAGTATAAAACCTTTTTGTTCTAGATGATGTTTTATATAATAACCATATTTGTCTTCAATATTAAGTAAAAATATTTAAAATCAAATTAATAGAAATGTCTTAAAAATGCATCCGAAAATTTCATTCTTTTCGTGAGTGCATCTTTAGAAAAAAAAAAAAAAAAATATATATATATATATATATATATATATATATATATATATATATATATATACAGTGAACTCGCGGTAATGTGAACATCCAATATAATGAACTATCCACTAATATGGGCGCTCTAAATAGTGAACAATTTTTTTTTTAATTTTTGGGGATTTTTTTAATTTGTAGAAGCATTTATTTTTAATGTTGGGAATCCCCGAATTAATAAATACCATAGTATGCCATTATTTTAAAGGTATTTAATGCTAGTCGCTTTATGTAACTTGTTGCGGTAGATTCGTGAATTTATTTTTAAAATTAGTAATGTCTAAAAACAGTCAAAAGTTTTTATCCTTAAATGAAAAATGCGAAATTTTGGAATATTTAAAAAAAGGATCGAGTATTACAGTGTTAAGTAAAAAGTATAAAGACAATATTTTAAAATGTGTGAACAATACGTTTTATGGACCCGGAAAACGCAAAACATTACGATCTTCAGAGCTTCCAAAAAATGGAAAAATCGCTCTATAAGTGGTTTATTTGCATGCGGAATAAAAACCTCCTTGTAAGTGGGTTGATGTTGAAAGAGAAAGCCAAACAAATTCACAAAAACATAAGTGAAAACGGAAATGACTTCAAAGCTAGCGATGGGTGGCTATAAAAATTTAAAAAGAGATACGGAATTCCGCTTCTTCAGATAAGCGGTGAAAAACTTTCTGCGCAATCTCAGTTCGTAAATCATTTTAAAATTAAATTGAAAGCAAAGATAGAAGATTTGGGGGGTTTATCCAATGATCAGTTGTATAATGCCGATGAGTCTGGTCTATATTGGAAACTTCTCCCACAAAAGACATATGTAACGTCATTGGAGAAAAGCAAAAATGGAAAAGCAAAAGATAACATTTTTATGCTGTGCAAATGCGTCAGGATCTCATAAAATAAAACTTTTAGTAATAGGAAAATCGAAAAATCCTCGCAGTTTTAAAAATTTTATCTGTCCCGTAAACTACAGAAATTCAAAGTCTGCTTGGATGGCTTCTTCCATTTTTAAAGAATGGTTTCACAACTGTTTTGTGCCAGAGGTAAGTAAACATGTAACAATAGTTCAATTGGGATTCTTACTGTTTTATTTTTCATTAAAGTGACAGATTTTTTATCGAAGAAAGGATTACCAGTAAAAGCTTTACTCCTAATAGATAATGTCCCATCCCATCCACCAGAATCCGACTTTAAATCCGAGGATGGTTCCATAGAAGCTATGTTCATGCTTCCAAATGTAACGGCTCTGAACCAGCCAATGGATCAAAATGCAATTAGAATCACCAAACTTCATTATAGGAACAGTCTTCTGGCAACAATTATTGCAAAAGAGGAGGATTTGCTTGAATAGATGAAAAAAAATCACACTTACAGAAGGAGTTTCTATTCTAGAGGCATCCTGGAACCGAGTTGGTAAAGAAAATTTATCTAACTGTTGGAAAAATATTTTGAATATGGTAAATGATGAAGACGATTCTGAATTTAATGTTCCTTTGAGCGTTTTAAAAGAAAAGTGGCAATCAGATGTTAGATCTTTAGAAAATACTGCTGAAGATCTTCTACAGACATTGTGCCCTCAGGAAGTATTTACTGCTGTAAACATTAGAGATTGGATCAATAATCCTTGTGAGGACGTCACGCCATTTGATGAAAATGATTTAATTGAAGAGTCCGACGATGATGACGACTGTTTTATTGAAGCGCCTGAAAACAACATTAAAGCCAAAGAAGCTGTCGAAATTTTTAACAAAGCTGTCCAATGGGCTGAACTTCAAATGGTCTATCAAACTGACATTAAAGTATTGAAAAAAATCAGGGAATTGGCGGTAAATAAGCTGGTCGAACAAAAGAAAAAACAGAAAATAATAACCGATTATTTCCATATTTAATTATATATGTATGTACCTATCTTTTTTCATTGTAAATTTTATTTATTTTTTTGTTGTAATATTTTGTTTGTTTTTTATGTACATACTACGTATGTACTCTTTATAAAATGGATTTTTAAAAACTTTTTATGTTCCAAATAAATTACAAAAAGTTTTTTTAGTAATCTTTGCATTTTCATTCCTTGCAGAAATGATTTTTAGAAAGAATAACTTAGTAATATATATAAAAAAAAATCACAATCGAAAATGTGAACAAATTCGAAAATATGAACTACCCCGACATTAATTAATTCACATATACCACATAATTTACAATATTTATTGTAATAAGCTTTATACTGTTTTTTAAATCAATAAAATCTGACGTATACTTAAGGAGTTATAAACATTTAAAGCTACATTTTACTAAAAGAGTATAACAAAAAAAATTAAATCAGAATTTTTTGAAAAATTTAAATTTTTTTATGAAAAAAATTATGAAAATTAAAAAAAAAAATATTAAAAATAGTACATTTTATTGTTCCTGAACATTTATTTTTGTATTTTATATTAAAAATATTGCTTTTTAACATATTGAAAAAAATTAAAATCGAAAATGTAGAAATTTTTCAAAAATACATCCTAAAATTGCATTTGCGTTATTTTAAAATTACTTCATTAAAAGAGGACATATTCATCTTCTACATGCAGTTTAAAGCATTTAACAATTACCAATTTATTGATGATTAAAGCGAATGTTTTAAAATTCAAAAACATAAAAATGGAGATATTTAAATGAGTCATTCCATTTAAAACCAACCAGCTGATTTTTTCAACTCTTCCGAATTTGATAATATTTGGTACAATTATTATTCTTGTCATAACTAACACTAATTCAAAATTAATAATTTCATCTAGTGGTTCGCGAAATATCGCGGTTTGAAACTGTAATACAGATGAAAATATGTACAAAGTTGTATACACAAAATTACAAATATCTTTCGAAGTATTTATTATATAAGATTTATTGAGATGTTATATTAAAGTTATCAAAATTACCTTTAACATGAAGTACAACATTATTTATTTTTTTTTTTTCTCAACATCAAAATGGTCCATATATCGCGATTTTTCGTTCGCGTGTAAATATCTCGAAAAGTAGTATTTTTAAACATTTTAAAAAAATATATGTTAATGATGAAAATGTTTTCTATAACAGTGGAAGTTATTACAACAAATGTCATAATAAATATGAAATATTTATCTCAATTTATGTTGTTTTGTTTATAATAAAATATAAAAATCGCCAATTTCTTCCAAAAATCATCCGAATTTAATTAAATTTGGCAAAAAATATTAATTTTGACGGCGGTAACGCAAATACCGTGTTTAAGTTTGATTACCTCGATATTTCGCGATTTATAATATCTCAAAAATGAGGAAAATGAGAATATTTAATGGTAATGAAATTACCTTTAAAGTGATACCTGAAACATGTTTTTATGTTGAATTTTATTGGCAGAATTAAATTTCTCGGTCGCGTATCTCCAAAAATGGTATTTTAAAATTTGTGAACACTTTTACGAGTTATGAAGCAAAATACGATAAAAAGCTCATTTTTTTATGTAAAATTTAAAAATTTTATTGAAATAATTTTTTCTTACGAGCACTTATTTAAAAAAATAAATAGAAAGATAAAAATTTTATGAACCATACAAAATAAACTTGAATTAAAGAAGGATCACAATAAAATCAAAAAAAAAATAAAATAAATTAAAACTTAAAAAACAACTTCTTTGTAATAAATTCTAAAAAAATATATATTTGAATTTAATATTTTTGGATTTGTTAATATTTGATACCAGTATTATGATATTAAAATATTATGAAAAAAAAAAAAAAAACGGGTTAGATTCGAACCCTATTTTTCTGATTCGAACCAAGACTTTTACTAAATGGAAAATAAATTATACAAATACAGAATAAGGCGTTGATAATAACATCTAGATGATTTTATGCACTATAGGGCCATTCCCGGAAGTGGGTTTATATTGGAGCTATGGTAAATTATGGATCGAATCTCATAAAATTTTGCAATGTTGTATTTATTTACATAAATCTTATTTGTGACGAATATTAACTTAATACTAATATTCGTATGGGATTTATGCACGTTAAAGTAATTTTCGGAAAGTGGTTTATATGGGATCTGTGGCTAATTATGAATTGATCTTCATAAAATTTGGTACAAATATTAACATTTATAAACAACTTCTTTGTACCGAATTTCATTAAAATATGCTATATGTGAGGCATTTATAACCTCTAAAACCCTATTCCGGGAGGATATTTGTATGGGGGCTATGTGAAATAGTAGACCGATCATAACCAATTTTAAACGGTTTTGTCCTTATGCCAAAATAATAAGTCGTGCCAAATTTCATCAATATATCTTTGAAATTGCTACCTGTAATTTGTTCACAAGGTTTACATGGACAGACAGCTGGACGGACATCGTTAGATCTATTTAAAAAGTGATCCTGAGTCGATTTGTATACTTTAAGGTGGATGTTGGATAAATTTGTCTATGCGTTACAAATATCAGTACAAACACGTAATACCCCTACCAGCTATGGTGGTGTAGGGTATAATTAAATTCTATTTGCAGCACAGAATAAGTGTTTATGAAGTATTTTGTTTTGATATTATACGTTCCACAGTTCCTTGATAATCTAATAAGTTAAAATATCTGGTCCTGAAAGCGAAATGAAAATACCGTCTGGATAATAAAGCCACTAAGTTATGTTGGATTTGCATAAGCGCCAAAGGCTTTAATGGGTTTTCAGTTCCAATAAGATACGTTACCAGGAGCGTAAATAGTTATTTGCTCACATATGACATAGGTATACGAATGTTAAACGGTACCCTATGGAATAGTTGCCTAACATATGGCTCAAAGATAGGGGAGAGAATTGGACAATATAGATGAACTAGTGAATTAATTAATTAATTAATTTATATGTGATGCAGTTAAAAGTGGAAATACTGACAAAAATACTCTGGGGAGACACAAACGAAAACAAAACAAAACAGTATGGAGATACTAAATAAATGACAACGATCTATAGGCGCATTTAAAATCGATGAAACTTTTCCTATGATACTGCCAAAGTTCTTAAAGACAAATCACAAAATTTGTCCGAATATCCCTGGACTGATGTATTAGAAAATGTTGGGAAATTTTGAAAATGTTGGGACTTTTATGTACTATAAATTTTGAATGAGCTTCTTTTCTCAATATTTCGAGATAGCGTAGAGTACTTTTTAAGTTCCCCCCAAAACAGAAGAAATTAAGGAAAAGCTCATAATAATAACTACTTACACCTTAATATCCCATTTTAAATCACCCTTTATGCTATAAAAAAAACTCTCTTATCATTTTTATAATATTTTTATTTAAAATTCTTTCTATTGTTAACAAAGAAAAATTTTCAAATAGAAAATAACTCACTTCATTTTAATAACCAACCATCCTGTTTTAGTATCACAAAAATATTTTATGTGAAAATTTGACCATAATTCAAGAGTCAAATATTCTTGGGTTTTTGTGTTAGAGATTTTGTGTCTTTTTTGTTATTTTAAATTTTACCTTTATTGAAATTGTAAATGACACATGTTATAATCCACATTATAGAAACAGCAGCTATAAAAAAGAAGGATATTTTTTTTAGTTTTATAACATACGATTTTTCAATTTATGCTCGTCTTTTTTTTTTTTTTTTCTCAATAAGGCCACATAAAAGAATTCCTTTTGGTAAATGAGTGTTTGTGTTTTTGTGCTTGTCCTGCAAATCATAAAGAATACTAAGAAGTACTTAACCTGGACATAAATTTTGTCGATAATATTTTTTAATGTTTTTGTATAGAAAAGAATAAACGAACAAATGTAAAATAAAGTTATCTGCAACAATATTGTATAAAATATTTTATACTTTTTACGAATATTAGTTTTAGAAATATGTATGTTTTTATAGTTTCCTAAAATCGCAAAAAATTAAAAAAAAGAAATGGGAAATATGTCCAACCGTTAGCAGAATGTTATAGAGAAATTTTGCGTATTAGAAAAAAATATAGCCCTTGAGTAGAAAAAAAAAGTAGAGAAGCATTTACATATTAAAATGTTAAGAAAAAACTTGAATTGAATATTTTTTGTAATGCAAAACTTTCCATATGGGTTTTTTAGGTGTTCGTATTCGTTGTTAACAGACAAAAGGTTTTGACACTTTCTATGATGGATGATGTTGAATATTTTATTTCGAGAAAAAATTAAATATATTGTATTTTACTTGTAGTTAAATGGTAATTAGCAAAAATGTTGCAAAACATTTTTTGTTTGTAATTGTTTAAAAATTATGAGTTGGGTAACGATTGTTTGACATATGATGCCTGCTATTGGGATTGTGTAAATTGTAAAAGTTGGTGCATACTTTTGGGTGTAATATTATAAAATTAAATAGTATTTTTCTTCTTAATAGAAATACTTTAGGCAGCCAAAATGGAATATTTTTGTTAAAATGGAGCCAAAAAGATGAAAAAGAAATTTAATTTATGATTCTTTGGTGAGCTAAATCCATTAGAATTCCAGAAAGCTCATCAGGACAAAATTTATTACCAGCATAACATGTTTTGTTAATTTTTTATGCAGACATTTACGGAGATATATGCTACGAAGGCTATGTCGGAGCTACAGTTTGATAACAAGCATTAAGCTAGACAGACTGACGAACATCATTAAATCGTTCCAGATAGTAAGTCAATAAAAGTAGGTGCTTTACCAATAGCTCAACAGATCACAAATGCTAAGTAGAGGTGGAAAAATAAAACTTAAAGAAAATTGTATAGCCTACTTTAAGGCTGCTTTTCAACTCATGGCTAATTTCCCTCTTATTTAATATATCTTGTTTTAGATCTAAAAATAGAAACCGATAAAGCATAACGTTTTATACTTAAACAATATATGACATCAAAAAAATTAGAACAAAAAAACAACAAATAAGAACAAAATCCATGTTAATCCTTCAATTGGAAACAACTCAAAATCTAGCAAAGAAAAAAATAATTTAACGAACATAAAACAAAACGACTAAACTGAACTGAACAATCAAAACAAATGATTTCAGGTTCAGTGAGTAAAGTAAGTAAGTAAGTAAGTATTGTTGTTATTCATTGTTTTGCCACAGATAGCGACACCAAAACTAAGCTCTAAAGCTAAAACCATAAATGCTACAGCAACATACAACAATTTTCACTCAAACTCCCACTTAAAGGAAACAAAAACCCAATTTTTTTTGTAATAAAGTCCATTTAGCGAAAACAAAAAAGCTTACTGTAGTTAAATTGCCACACACAGCAAAAAAAAAAAGTTAACAACAGAGAAAATATTATAAAAACCTACACTTATACTCGTATGTACAGATTTTTTGACCACCTCATCATTCATTCATACATACATTCAATCACAGTCATTGCAATACAAAATGTTTAACACACACATGAAGGTAAACAATAAATTTACATCAGGAAAAACTGTCCATGAATGTTGTATAAAAAAGGGGAACGTTTTTAAATTTTAACACAATTTCTCTGTTATATTTAACTTTTCTACTCAAAAGAATCAAACAAAACACTCAATGTTAGTGCTGGAACAGTGTTACAAATGCGTATAAATATAGTTTTCCATATAAATATTGTGCGATCACAAAAATATAAAAAGATAATATTCTTTAATCTTGAGATTAGATAAATGTATGGATATAATATCCTATAAAAATTCAGATTAGACTTCGCATGACTTTAATAGAAGTTTATGTTTTTATACCCAAAAATTAATAATAGTAGTACATTTAAACGTACCTAAAATTCTGCGATCATAAACATAAATTACTGTGAAGCATTCTGTTTAAATCATGGTAGGTATTTTAAATTTGGCCATCGCATTACAAATGAAATAGTTACCATGTTAGCTTTGAAAAAACAATTTGGGAACACCATACCTTCCCAGCAAAAAAGGAACTGAAAACAAGCGACAATTTTATACTCGGCTTGGCCGAATATATACACCCACCATCAACTTTTTAAAATTTTCTTTAAGAGATATCAACAGAAAAGTATGAAATGAAGCTACAACGGACACTCTGTGTTTCTAGTATTTGGCCCACAATGTTTGTTTATTAACCGATTTTGGCCATTTTCAATACTAAACAAACCTTATATAAGATTAGTATTTGAGTCAAATTTCGTCCCCTTACGTTGTCGCGTTCGAGCCCTATGCTGCTTTCAACAGACAGACGGACGTACATAGGTAGATCGACTCAGAATCTAACCAGTGCACAGTGTCAGATTTTGCCATTTTTGTTTTAAATGATACTAATTTTTACACAAGGTATTACCATGAAAAAGTTTTTAATTTTTGAAGATCAATAGCTTGATTGAATCCATTACTAATATTTCCTAAAATAAATCATTTGGCACAGCTGAACACCAAACATCAAAAATTTGTTGATGCGAGTTCATGATGAACTTTTAAAAAATATGTATGGTGTATGCAAAAAGGTGCAAAAAATATTTTCTAATCCCAATAGGTTATATATCAATTTATCATTTGGTGGCGACAGAACTCTGGAATCAAATGGTATTCTGTATTTTTTAGTCCATGAAATATTTCTTACTTTTCATATATACTTACAAAAAACGATTTACTTAAAACGGCAAAGAAATGTTATCCTCGCTTATTTATTAAAAACCTTTACTACTATTATTAAATAGAATAAAGACTTTAAAATCCAAACAAAAAGTGGCAAAAATATTCATAAACGTAAAAGTTATAATGGTTCAGAGTAAAAAATTTCTCTCATAGTTACAGAAATCAGGTACAGGACCCAGAAAATATATACTTGATTTTTTCGACACTACACACAGAATGACAAAATCAATATACCTCCCACCTTTTGATGGTGAGTGTCTAAAAAAGTAATGAATTTGTGTTGTAATTGGAAGCAATTACTTAGTGGTGAAAAAGAAATGCAGATATTTTTTTTAACCCATGGTTGTCATTGGTAGGATGTTTTTCTTTTATACTTCTTGTTCATTTCCTTTGAAGTACTTCTCTTAAAATTATGTTTATAAAATTTTTTAACAAAAATTCCTTTTATGCCTTATTAAAAGATAATAAAAATGCTTTAAAATTTGTGAAATTTTAATTTTCTTAGAAATTATTAATCGTTAAAAATCCATTAGTTTCATTTTTCTTTTTTTTTTTTATTAAGAACTTCCAAAAAAGTTCATAATATGCACTTTGTTCCACTTTAGAAGAGGTGAACATTGTAGTTTTTGCTATGTTGCGCATTTCAGTTAACGCATATTTTGTTTAAAATACTATAAAAAAAAGGAACTAAAAAAGAGTTGAAAACTAATAATTTTAACACTGTGTTATCATTTGAAGGAAGTATCTAGTGCTACAAAAGCCCTTTTTTAGCCCATGTTTATAGTTGTTATCACGTACTTTTTATGATTCTTTTGAATTGTTTTTGAAGTTCTTCCGTTAAAACTATGTTTATACAATTTTGTATTAAAAATTCAGTTTTATCTTTCCTGACAGATAACACTATGAGAAAAATTTTGGGTCATCAAATATTGCCTGAATGATTCCAATGCGAAATGAAAGTATACAATTAGATTAGTCATCTAAAGGGTTTTGTTTCGAATTTCGATTTTATGGACTCCAAAATTTCGGATATTAGCATTTTTTCCATTATATTTCTAAATAAAAATTCTTATTTAGATATATAATAATATTGTTTAGTAGGCTTCCCTTAGATATTATATATGTAAGTATTTTGTTAAGGAGCATTTGAGCCCACTTTTCATAATAAAATTTTATGCAATATATGTGTATTCTCATTATTCAATCGATTTAACTGATATTTAGAAATTACCCAGCAAAAACTTGGTAATGACATGTAGTTACTTTTCAATAAAAACAATATACTGTCTGTATTACATGAAAGTAGACTAGTAACTTCTTACTTTTAAGCTGATATGTAATCAATTACTTAAGATCAGATTTTTGAAAATGTTACTTTTTATCAACCTTTTCATTTAAATTATAAAAATTATATATTTTAAGAGTGAGTAAAAGGCAAAAATACATAAATTACTTGTTTTTTCTATGTCAAACGAAAATTTTGTTTCGACAATTCAGTTTCAAATTATTATAAAATTTTAATATTTTTCCATATTTCAGTACTTACTTGTAACCGATAATGTAACTAGTTACTATTAATTTTGCTAATGACTTCTTAATACTTTAAAATTAATGAGTAAAAATTGAGCTTCAAAGTAATTAGTTCTTGTAATGACATCTAAATAATGTCTTATATGACTTAATGACAGTAATAATATAGAGTAAGTAGTTGCATCTAATGACATCATCGTGTTAAAAAAATGAGTTATTTATCTATTGTGTAAGTAGTAAAGAGCCATTATATTAGCTTCTTAACTTATTACATGGCAAGCAAAGTTTTTGCTGAGTATATACATATATCGAGCAAGGAAATATTAGCTATAATATTAATCAAAATGCGAAAAAAAGATTTCAAATTATTTTTTAATAAAATTGTTAACTAACTTTATATTGGAATTTAATTATATTATTTATTAATACTTATAATAAATTTTCTAATTAGTTTACAATTTTTTTTTTATAAATTTACAGCTCTTAATAATATATATAAAAAAAACGAGAGAAGTGTACATTATAATTCGGGGAGGGGTCTTGACATGGAGTCAAATGTGGACCGATACTCATAAGTGTAAAACAAAACATACGAATACAGATTATTACGTTGATGTTGACATGTATATGAATTTATTCACTTGTGGGTGATTCCCGAAAGAGGGGCTTATATGGGAGCCAGGCGCGGATCCACGGGGAGGGAAAAAAGGAAATTTCCCTCTCCAAAATGAAAGCACTTGATGAAAAATCTGTACTAAATCATACAATTTATGGAAACAGTTAGGAAAATTGTACTATTTCCTTCCCCAAAAGCTTGAGCTGGATCCGCGCCTGATGGGAGCTATGGTAAATTATGGACCGATCCTTGTAAAATTCGGCACTATCATTTGTGTTCATATAAAACTTATTTGTGTCGAATATTAACTTGATACTAACATTTTAATGGAATTTATGTCCGTTAAAGTGATTTTCTGAAAAGGGGTTTATATGGGAGCTATGGTTAATTATGGACCGATCTTTTTAAAAATCAGCACACTTATTTATACTTAAATAAAACTTACATGTTCCAAATTTCATTAAAATATTGCTATATTTAAGGGATTTATGCTCGTTAAACCCTTTTCCGGGAGGACATTTGTATGGGGGCTAGGTGAAATAATAGACCGATCATAACCAATTTCAATAGGCTTTGTCCCTGGACTATAAGAAACCTGTATACCAAAGTTCATTAATTTTGGTTCAAAATTGCGACCTGTAGTTTGATTACAAGGTTTACATGGACGGACAGACGGACGGACATCGTTAAATCGACTCAGAAAGTGATTCTAAGCCGATTGGTATAAATTAAGGTGGGTCTTATACCAATATTTTTGGGTGTTACAAACATCAGCACAAACGCATAATACCCTCCACACCTATGGTGGTGTAGGGTATAATAAAAATTTCCAACAATGTCAGCTCATTATATCTATTTGAGAAAAAGAAGTAATAACGAGAGAAAAAGATATAGTCGGTCAAGCCCGACCATATATTACCCTACACCATTGTGTACATTATAATTCGGGGAGAGGTCTTTTATTAGACTTGGAGTCAAATGTGGACCGATACTCATAAGTGTAAAATAAAACACACGAATACAGAATATTACGTTGATGCTGACATTTATATGAATTTATTCACTTTTGGGTGATTCCTGAAAGAGGGCCTTATATAGGAGCTATGGTAAATTATGGACCGATCTTTGCAAAATTTGGCACTATCATTTATGTTTATATAAAACTTATTTGTGTGGAATATTAACTTGATACTAACATTTTAATGGGATTTATGCCCCTTAAAGTGATTTTCTGAAAAGGGGTTTATTTGGGAGCTATGGTTAATTATGAACCGATCTTTTTTAAAATCGGCACACTTATTAAGATTTATATGGAACTTATATGTCCCAAATTTTATTAAAATACTGCTATATTTAAGAGATTTATGATCGTTAAACCCATTTCCGGGAGGACATTTGTATGGGGGCTAGGTGAAATAATGGACCGATCATAACCAATTTCAATAGGCTTCGTCCCTGGACTATAAGAAACATGTATACCGAATTTCATTAATTTTGGTTAAAAATTGTGACCTGTAGTTTGATTACAAAGTTTACATGGACGGTCAGACGGACAGACGGACGGACATCGTTAAATCGACTCAGAAAGTGATTCTAAGACGATTGGTATAAATTAAGGTGGGTCTTAGACCAATATTTTTGGGTGTTACAAACATCAGCACAAACGCATAATACCCTCCCCACCTATGGTGGTGTAGGGTATAATAAAATCAATTACACAGAGTTACAAAATGAGAAAAAATTTCTACGGCACGGGGGTTCTTCGTCAATTCGGATACACGGTATTAAGAAGTACTAAGCCTCTAATCCGTTTTTTTTTTTTTTGTATTGAGTCTAGTTCTCGCGATAAATCGCAATTTGAAAAATTAAGGAGGTTGCACCATATATTAAAGTATATCTCAAACACGATTTGTCTAATTTTGTTCAAAATATTTCTTGTTTTATTTGCAACAAATTTATCTTTACGGCCAAAGAATAAAAATTTGAATTTTTGACACTTTAAAATTTGTATGATTTTTTAAAAAAAAATTTTCTTGAAATTTTGTATAAAATTTAATTTTTTCTCAGAGGATGGGCTTAATATATCCGTAACCGTTGACTCTATTAAAAAGTAATGTAAGAACGAATTGAAGATAATTTTTATCAACATTTTTTTAATTTTTTTTTAACAAAATCAGACAAGTTGTTTTCGAGATATGCTTAAATATATGGTGCACTTTCAGTAAGAGTCAATTTTTCTACTTTCTCATAGAAAATATTGTATATCTTAACATTCAATCTTTATGAATGCCATGCCTCTTTTTCGACCACTGTTATTACACTGATATATTTTTACCACTGTCATCAAAATGTTTATTGACTTTTAAATTTACTTACTACGAAGCAAAGCAATTCATTCTTAAAAAAATGAGCGTGGCATACAGTCAGTACTTCCTTCAAGGATATACGTATGTATAAGTCCAATAAAGTTCGAAATATTATGACAAAATTTGCGTAAAAAGGGAGTGGCATCCAGCAAAATTCTAGTATAATAATCCTAGTAGTCTATAAAACTACAACACACAGTGGGCGATTCAAAAAGTGAAATGGTAATAATTATGGAATTTCGAAACGGCTGTTCCGATTTTCATGAAATTTCACATGGTGATAGTAGAGGTGTTGGCGAGTTTAAGTTTTGAGCTTGGACTATATAGACCAACAGGGGGTGAGTCCAAAGGATCCTAAATTTGGACACTTCGGGTTTTAAAAACGATTCTGATTCCTTATAACAGAACCGATTTAAATATACGAGGATTCTGCTAGTCGAGATCTACAAAAAAAAAACATCATCGTATGAATATCTTATCTCCTTTAGTTTAAGAAATATTAGGCTTCAAAGATTAAAATTTGTACCTCTTAGCCTGCCTTAGTGAAGTTTTTTCGCTACAGCTGGTACAATTTTAACCCGATTTTTTAAAATTTTCCTTATTTTGTATAGAAATGTTTGTGTAGTTGAAAATACAAAAATTTGTTCTTTTCTCGCAAGAAACGCTGAGAAAGGATAGATTTGTGCATATTTTTTCATTTTTAATTATGCAATAAAATTATTGATAGTGAATATTTTTTAATGATATTAGTAGATTTTTTAATGCTTAATTTCAGGAGCTATCAGATTTGTTTTAGATTTGTTGACAAAAATCCAGCAATTTCCAAAACTTTTTTTGCAATATCTTTCCAACTGATATCTGGGAGCAAAAATATTTATTACAAAAAAATTTGCTATTTGGGATATTAAGGCGAAAATTCGAAATTTGTTGGAAAAATGGGCCAAATTTTGGAAATACAATCGGCACTTCTGTTGGCCCAACATTCTGCTTATTAATTTCAAAAATGATTTATTGAAAAATTAATTTGACGTCAATGCATTATTGAAGGAATAAGTTTATAATCGTACCACTGTTTCTATCCCTTTTATAGCACCCAAAATTGACAGACTTTTCAAATTGGTCAATTTTGTTGCAAAAACTGTAAAAAAAAAACAAAACTTCCAAAATATTCGATTACATTTAAAATCACATACACTTACACATACACACGAATGAAGGAAACACCAACTTGGGGAGTCGGTCTATCAAAGATAGGTGTTCTAGCGCTTTTATATTTAAATCATATAAAAAGTATATAAGTGTGATTGAGTGTTGTGTGTTCTTTTCGATACTGGGTAACATGTGTCCATATTACACAATCATTTTGTAGTACTTCATTGACTGTAAACAAACGAAATATCGCGCTCATTTTTTGCTTTCATGGTGGCTTACATTGTTATTGTTTTAGCTTTAGAGAATGCTCATATGTAACTAACAGTAAATGACAATTAGTCTTATAATAAAAAATTTTAAAACAATCAGAATTTTAAACTATAATTTAAAGAAATATGATACAAAGTTATCATATTATAATTATTATTTTAAGCAAATGTTTTATTTTACTGTAACATTTGATTAAACGAAACATTATTTACTTCTTTCTGTCAAATATTTTCTCAATTTTATCGTGCTTTAAGAATTTTGAAACTAGAAGAATCTAAGAAGAAACTAAGAATTTTCTATAAAAATTTGATATATAGTTTTGTCTCCCATTGTATTTGCAAAAATTTAAAACAAGTATAAAACCTTAATTTAACTACAATATTATTTAATAAAAATAAGAATTCATATTTTATTGTCAAATACTTGTTTAATTTTATCGTAGTTACTTTAACTAGGTAATGTTGAAACTTGAGAAAAAAAATTTAAATTCTTTTAAACCGAAAACTTTGTTTATATTTTCAAATATATTTCTGTCACCCACTGTATTTGTCTGCATTAAAAGTCTATACATATAAACGTATCCTCATATTTCATCCATATTTCTATATGTTTCCAGTTAGTAAAATATTCGTTGTTGTATATTATTTTTTTTGGGGTCTTTTATTCTCATGTGCTTGTATCCGTGCCCATTGCAAACGTATATAAGTAGGAAAGGGGATTTTATTTTTTGTTTCTCCAATTTTATTTTATAGCAGACATTAATAGACATGACGAAAAAATAACATTTAAGAGTCAATAAAACTTGTTAACGCAGTAATTGCCAGCAATTTATTTATTTCACTTCATACACGTATTTATTGTCTAAACATGGATACAAAGCTACCTACACATACATACAAAAACACAAACATATATGTATTTAATACGGTCTAGGTTTCATATCGTGGCCCACCAACCAAATATACAATCATCCATCCAAACATTCATTTATCCGTCGTTCCATCGTTCATTTATTTCAGATTTTTTCTCCTTTCCTGTTTGTATGTGTAAATATTTTATATGTATTTGTATAAATGTTTGTATGCTCTTTTGGTCAGTATTTATTTATATGGTAAAACTTTTGTTTGGTGTCCATTTAGCTTAGAGGCGTTTAGAAAGGGATTTTTCCTTCAATGTGTTTTTTTCCTCTTTTTTGTGCCCTGTTTGAATATGGCTTTTCTGTGTTTTTCGGAATTGTTTTTCATGTCTATTAATGCGGCTGATATCAATGCGAAAGTCTATTAATTGTATGAAGGGGCTCGGAATATAATGATAAGTGAGGGGGGATGTGTGAGTGTATATATTATTTGTTGGTTAATTTATGTGTGAAAATTATATATAAGTAAATGAATTTCTTTTGGATTTAAGTTAATGTTCTGGTATTTGATTGCGTTTTAATTGTATTCTTTTATTAAGTCTATAAATTATTTAATAATATAAATATGTAGTCTGTGCAAGGAATTATTGTTATAGAAAAATATTTTTGTTAAACTTGGAGAAAAACATTAAAGCAAGGAAGGTAATTTTAAGGGAAAGGATATTTGAAAGGAAATATTGGATCCGAAAGTTAAGAAAATTTAATTAAGAAGTTGGGGAGATCAAGTTTTTATAAGTCTACTAATTTATGTTCTTAAATTTTAAGGTACCGACAATTCCGTTAAAATATAATATGTAATTGAAGAAATATTAACCCAGCAAAACAAAAAAAAAAAAAAAAAAAAAAAACAATTATTAAAAATAAATCAAAAATATAATTAATTAAATGAAAAATTGCTCCTTCTTTATTTTTAGTAGAAAAAAAGGTTAAACATGTTTAACCCAAATTGACCGGGAATGTTTTTTGTTTCAGATAATGATGAAATTTTCGAATTTAGGTCTATGGAGCCTAAGAAAATTTACCTATTATATAAAATTTTGTTTCGGTCCCTAGGTCGGGCAGAACGGGCCGTTACCATATGGTCACGCAAGGCACTACATAGATATTTTTTGTTTTGTATGAAGATTATCAGTAAATTTTTCAAAAAAATGTTTTTTATTGGTAAATTTCTAAAGGAGATATAATTCAATATGTGTTCTAGTATGGTAATAATTTATATATCGAATATTCAGCATTAAGTACACTCCTTTTAGGTGGAGCATTCACCGATATAACGGCTTGTTGAGCTGTTGCTACTAAAAAATTACTATCATCACGATCATAAAAACTTATTGTGTCAGGAATCAACCTTTGAATATTGGAGGACATCCACTTAATATTATTTACAGAGTAGCAAATGACTTTTGAAATTTTACATTATAATTATTTAAGACTTCCTTTCTATTTTCCCAGATTCTGGCAAAAAATTTCAGCACAAATGCCATTATATACGTAAAAATTCTGCTTTTCGATGTTTCTATTTTATACTCATTATGATAAACAATCACATTTCGGTTTAAAGGAATGTATCAAGGATTTAACGTGAAATACTACTGCTAGAAACGTTACTAGCTTCGCCTTCGTCACAAATATCACTATAATTTTTAGGACGTTCGATGAAAATCCTTCAGACATATTCATCATTGTCCCTTTTCACGCTCTTCAAAGCTCTATTGACGGACAATTTTCCTGAAAAACAATTTTTTTTTTATAAAAAAAAAAAAAAAATACATTTCTTGGCAAAATTTTCAAAGAAATGCACTATGGGTGCCTGGCGCACCCATATGATAACGCAGATATATAGTCCAAAAAAAACAGGATAAAATCATTTTATATATTTTATTGATTTATACCAATATAATATAGAACTTGTTTATATAAAAATCATATAAGATTTTTCTGAAAATTAACACTGTGTCAAAAAATGTATGAATTACTTTTTCATGTCGTTAAGTTTTTACATTTTTAGTAATAATTATTTTAAGGGTTTCCAAAAGGATCAATTGCTTCCAAACGTATAATACCAATGACCTTTTATAATGCTAATAGAATTAACAAGATTCCATATAATGAAATGTAATTAAAATTTATTAAACATTTTTAGTATCTTCTATGCTATATAGCTTTTTATCCAGGCGCGGATCCAGCCAAAGCATTTGGGGGGGGGGGGGAAATTTTTTTATCGTCACTGGAAAAATTATGGTTTTATATATAATTTTTGAACAATGAAAATTTAACAATTCATTTTTTTTTTTTTTTTTTTATTTTCTTACTTAAATGTAAAATTTGAAGTCAATCTGATAACACCGAAAACAAGGATAACTCATTGAATAAAAAACTTTTTTAAATTTTCAAATCTCACCAAAATTATTATATCAATTACTATAAAAAATGAAAAATAGAAAAAATTTTCGAGTTAAACAATTTATTAAATCAATCAAGTAGATGATTGAATGAATTAGAAATTTTTATTTGTGAAATAAAATCTTACTTAAATTAAATTTTTACTGGAATATATTATATGTTAATTGAAAAATGTACGGTATTCATTTTTTCTGCAAAGAAGAGCCCGTGAAGAAAATCTAGTGAAAATTATGTAAATAAATCACTTTATAAAATTTCATATTATTTCAGTATAAAATTTAAAATTTCATAAAATTGTAAATTTATATAAGAACAAAATAAGTATTTTGTTTTCATTTGATCTCTGCTACAAGATTATATTTTTGTAGTTTTACTCGAAAAACGATTTTCTTGAGTAATCCCCAACCAATTTTCGAGAAAATTAAAAAAAACAATTTTGAGATTAGTTGCTGAACTAAAAAACTCGTAGCTCCCTAAATTTTAGCTTAATTTTAGATTTTTTAATTGATTAGGAAGAACGTAGCTTTTAACTATAGAGTAATTTTATTTAAAACCAACACGAAAAATTACGATTTTTGACTTTATATCTCCGAATTTAATGATATTTGGTACAATTATTATTCCTGTCAAAATTAAGACTAATTCAAATTTCATATAATTTTATCAAGTGGTTCGCGAAATATCGCGATTTGAATGTACAAAATAGCTTAAAATATGTACAAAGTTGTATACACAAAATTACAAATATCTTTTAAAGTATTTATGATATGATAATTTATTGAGATGTCATATTAAAGGCATCAAAATTACCTTTATTTTGACGTATAACATGATTTTTATTTCAACATCAAAATGGTCCATATCCTTATCAATAATATCTCGAAAAGTGGTATTTTTTAACAATTTTAAAAAATATATGTAAATGATGAAAATGAAAAAATGTTTTCTATAACGATGGAAAGTAGCATTCTGGGACTCGCAATATTTTAGCAGTTATTACCACAAATGTCATAATAAGTACGAAAAATTTATTGCAATTCGAATTGTTTTGTTTGTAATAAAATAGAAAAATCGCCAATTTCTTCCAAAAATCATCCAGATGTAATAAAATTCGGCAAAAATAATATTGACGCTGGTAACACAAATGCCGTGTTTAAGTTTAAAATGAGGAAAATTGTCTTTTTAAAAATACGAATGTCTTCCAAATTATTAACGTTACAACGTTCATTGAAGTGAGTATAATGAAATGACATTTAAAATGATACCTGAAATATGTTTTAATATTCAATTTTATTGGTGGATAAATTAGCAGTCGCGTATTTCAAAAAGTAATATTTTTAAATTCATGAAAAATATATATGTGGATGATGGAACCATTTTGAATGTTCTATGTAAATATCGTGATAGGATTGTACCAAATATTATGGAATTCGGAAGAGGTGAGAATATCAGCTGGTGATTTTAAATGGAATGACTCTATATTAAAATACTTTTCTATTTTAAAACTCTGAAAATTATGGATTTTTTTTTATACTTAACACAGTTATTTCTTTCTATCGTCTTAATGATATTTTGTTTACAATAAAATGAGATGTCAATCTTTAAAATAGTTTAAAAAAAATCAAAAATTCTATCAACAGATTTTTTATAAAATCGAGTAAGCTCTTTTTGTCTAACTAAAAAAACTAAATCTTGCTATATTCACAGCAAAAATGTTGTTAAATTAATTGCATATTGCATATGTTTTATTGACTTTTATAAAGAAATTATTATTCCAAACCAAAGAAATAAATACGACAACAAACTTGATTATTCTACTTTCAAAAAAGCTTAATAGAAAAAATACAGGAACTTAAAAAAATATTTAAGCATAGTTCCAAATTTTTAGAGGCATTTAAAAAATTTATTTATGATGCTAATAATGTCATTTCCCGAGTGATTTTTCAATGTTATAGAGTGTATTTAAAAATTAATTTCTAAATATGAAAATTATTCACACAGATGTACGACAAAAAGTACAACAAATCTTCAGGAAGGAAATGAAAAAACAATTTATTTTCTTCAGTACAATTTTCAGAAGGTTTAATAGAATATTTGGGGAAAATTAAGCAAAAAGTATTATTTTTGTCACCGTCTTCCAGGAAAATGGTAGACATTTTCTTGGGAAAATGTTAAATCAATGGTTTTTATTTGAAGAATTATTTTTTTAACACAAAATTATTAATATTTTTAATAAACATTTTTTTAATATTTTTCTTGAAAAATTAAAATTTTTAGACTTTTATTATTTCATTTATAAATTAAATCTGTATAATGAACCAAATTTCCCATCATATGTGAAATTTATTAAATCTAGAAACAAAAAAATATTATTTTTTGTGTAAAAGAGCTGGGAAAATATTTGTGTTCTTTATTAAAAAAAATTGTTAACTTTTATTAATTTTTTTCTGTGTAAATGCTTTACTTTTTTTTGATGTTAAAAAATTGCTTCGTACAAAATTTTTAAACGATTTTGATTTATAAAATAAAAATTTTATTTCAAGAAGTCAAAATTTTTAAGTATTATTAAAACATTAGTTAGTTTAATTTCAATATGACTGATGAAACTAGCACTTACACAATAATTTTTTAACTGACATATAAATTTTTAATCTTATGTAAAGTTTAAGCTGGAATTGCATTTTCTTTCTTTTATTAAGAAAGTCCCAATTTTAAAAACCCATTTATTACCTTAAAAATTTTCGAAGGAAAATTAGGATAAATACTTTTTTCTAAACATAGTTTGACCGTTCTTAGACTAAATTGAGTATAAATTCATTTTGCCTTCTTTTACTTTCACTAAAGAAAATTTTTCTTAAAGATTTTTTATTTTTTCCTTTTCCTATTGTAGATTTTTAATTTTTCTTATTTAAAATCCATTTTGGGGGGGGGGAATTTCCTTTCAGTTGTTCTTTTTTTTTTTTTATTTATTATCTAAACTTTGGGCTTAAAATAAAATCGTTGATTCACTCCCTAGTCTTTTCATTTCATTAATAATAATACTTTTAATGCTGATAATGCTAATGTAAAAATTTGTAAGTGCTATATTGAATGAAGTTATATGCTTTTGAAAAACTATGAAACTTGTATGAACAATTTCTATACCCACCATAAAAAAAAAATGAGAAGTTTTTTCTCATTTCGTAACATGTCGAAAAATCATTTAACACGCCATAAGATATAGTATATTCTGTGTACTGGTATGATTTTGAGTCGATCCATCTATGTCCGTCCATCTGTCTGTTGGAAGCAGGATAGAGCTCGGGCGGCACTATATAGGGTAATGAACTTTGGTTCAAATATTTATTTTATATAATGTTTACTTAGTATTGAAAATGGGCAAGATCGGTTAAAAAACAAAAAAAGTTATAGGCGTCCGTTGTAACTTCAGTTCATACTTTTTGGTTGATATCTCTTAAATAAAAGTATGTTAACAAGTAAATTTTTTGCAAAATAATTCGAGGATCGATATTCCAAAATGGGCTTGTCCGCTTACTTTAACTCTCATCTTTCATATTAGGTAAAACATCAAGGAAATTTTGTATAAATAGTTCAAGAACCAATGTAAACACGGAAAGAAAAATGTATAAAAAGGTTTCTAGAAAACCAAATTTAACAATATTTTTCTCCATAGAATGTTTAAAATTACGAATGGAACTTTTTGGCTTTAATGTATGAGATCCATGATGTTTTAGTCGCTTGTAGCGAAATGAAGACTAATTTAAATTTATTTAGTTTTTATTATATTTCCTTATCAATACTTAGCTCATCAATACACATCGCTTGAGTGATCTGTCTATATAAAAATCTCTCTATAACTTAAATAAAGTTTATTGAGTGCAATTTGAATGATGGAATTGCCACTTAGCTATGGACAAATATACCAATCGTGAAGTGTTTTTACCTGAAGATTTGCCAGAGAGAAAGCATGAAAATATTATTCCAAGATCTTTAAAAAAAAGATATCTGAGCCAACACCTCAGTTCAGCTTAGAATCATTGATGTATACAGTATTTATTTTATAATGTTCCAAATGGTTTGCCCTACAACACACACTGTGCGATTCAAAAAATGAAATGGAAATAATAATGGAACTCTGGAACGGCTGTTCCGATTTCTATGAAATTTTACAAGGTTATAGTAGAGGTGAAGGCGAGTTTAAGTTTTGAACTTGGACCATATAGACCTTCAGGGGCGAGTCCACAGAGTCCCAAAGTTGGACTAAAACTGTGTACCGAATTTTTCTTCAGGATGTCGAATTTCTTCTCAAAAGGACTTCAAAATTTAAAAAAATACGCAATTTTTAACAATAATATAAAATATTCACAAAGATTATATTGAGCCAATATGAATGTAAAATGAAAGCTACGAATACCTGCAATATAGTTATAGTTTTTATTTAAATGTTGCAGTACATAAAATTAACAAAATGTCTTTTAAAAATTTAACTCTTTTAATATTATATTTACTATGTAATTATAGTCCTTATATTAATAGATTTTTTTAATAAAATTTTGTGTCGCAACCAAAAGTTCGAAAGGCTTAATTCTTTTAATTTAATTTTAATTTAATTTTCTTAAATCGAATTAAATTTATTATCCTAGTCATTCTTTTAAAGCATTCAAATTAATTTAATTCATTGAATTAAATTCTTTGTACTTCATATGAATTGAATTAATTCTGTTATGAATTAATTCCTTAAAGAATTCGATCATCATTTATACAATTCAAGCTTAAAAAATATATTGAATCATTCAAATTTTCTTCAATTCAAATCTATTAAAAATTAGCTTTGGAAAATATTTTTTAATTCATTTTGTAAAAGATTAAAAAACAAAATATTAAAAATTTAATGAAAGAAAAATATTTTCATTAAATTTGGAGAAGATTTGAATTAACAAAAATTGAATGAATTCTTTATGAATTAATTCAATAAGGAATTAATTCTATTGAAACAAACGCCTTTGTATTAAGCTATTGAATTATATTTTTGAGAATGGTATTATGAAATGAAAAATAAGTATTTCTTAATTCAGAATTAAGATTTAAGGGAATTAAGCTAACATTTAATTAATTCTTTCGAAGCTCTGGTCGCAACATTTAAATATAAACAATTGTTATATTGCAGCGATTTTTTGCTTTCATTTGATACCCATATTGGGTTAATATAATTTTGATACATATTTTATATTTTATTTTGAAATTTTCAAAATACTAAAGTCCTTTTGAGAAAAATTTGACGTCCTGGAGAAAAACTGAATACGTAGTTTTATTATGTGTGTGCTCTAGTTTGGCGCATTAATCGATTTTATCATGTGTGACAAATTTTTGGAGAAATTGTTATACGATGTAGTCAGAGAATTAAATAAGAGACGAGAGTATTGATTATATATGATATCCTAGCGTGCTCATATATTTTTCCCTTCAGCAGCCAGCTGTAGAAAGTTTTACCGCATTATTGACTGACGAGGCTAACATGTGTAGGTTTGTGGGTAAAGATTGAATCTGAAGGACTCAATCGTAGAACGTCTGTAATTGGAGACAGATTATTGAATAACTGATCTATTACATATATCTTTCTTGTCGTGGTTCACGACTGTTTCACGATTATATTAATTATAACAGCGGGGATATGACACCACCTGCCTTACATTTTTTTACTTCTAACTCTTTCTATGACTATTCCTGTCTCTAGCATTGAAACTATCCAGCAAAAATAAATGGGAGTCATTTTTGAGAAAGTCCATTTTCATTACTTCCAAAGTATCAAATAGTGTGTTTTTTTCTTCTTAAAAAGATATTTAAACATCATCCGCAGATGTTATTAAAAAGCGATTCAAATGAAGTTTAATGTTGCAAAACATTGATGAACGGTTTCTGTTATCGCAAATATTTACCTTGTTGGACATAATAAAAATGACTTTAAAAACTAAATTTGTTTCTATTCGAAGGAAATAACTCCATAGAAGCAATTCAAATTGCATTCCTTGCACTGATTTAAAACAACATCATAAAAATAAATGTTTCATGACATTCCAATGTATAAGGTACACCGATGGCCTAGTTGGTAGTGAGCTAGTCTGTCAGCCTGGGGGTTGTGGGTTCGATTCCCACCATTAGCGAACACAATTACGAATATGTTGATGATTGTGGAAACTTTTATTTTATTTGTAGCTTCAAAGGCATCAATGAATAAATAATAGCAAAGAATATTCATATATAGAAGGCGCATCATGTAGAAGCAAAATTTCTTATGGCGGGTTCTAATCATAGAACCTGCTCTCATGTAATTCTCGCTCTCAACGTTTTGCCATGATGAGGGGGATAAGTAACAAGGGAAAACAAAATCCACCACCCAAGGCTTATTTACTATTAGGTTAGAGCAATTCTACAACAAATACAACAATAAAAAAAAGTTCTCTCATTTGTTTTCGTAAAATGTCAAATTTTGTACATTGAAACAATAACAAAAATTATATAAAAAATGTAAACAAAACACACATAGAAACAAACACCATATAAAAAAAAGATTTGACAGTCATCACACATAAAGAAAAAAAAAGTCAGCTGTGTTTTTAACTCTACCTAATAGTTAATATACCTTGCCACCACCAAAACAGAGAGAGATAGAGAGTTTAAATATATGTGTTCGTACATGTGTGTATTCCTTATAAATGCACACACACACATGTATAAGATTGTACATGTTATAAATATCTTTATTTCAAATTGAAAGAAACTAATAATATTTGTTTCTTTTATTTTGAAATAAAAAGTGCCAATAGAAATTTTAGTTGTTTATTTACTAATGGAAAAGATATGAACGTTTTTATTACTGTAGGGCATAGCATACATATTTTGTTGTTTTACAAGTAGAAATACTTTGATCTGCACCGACGTGCTTATACCTTTCTTAGTGACGTGACAAATTTTGTCAATTTATAGTTTATAGTTATATTTTTGATAAAGTAATAATTGTTATTTTTTACTTTTATATATTATATTTTTATATATTTCATCAAATGTGCAGATAATTTGCTTTTGATGTTTTTTTTTTTTTTCTATTATTATTTTAAAAAAAATGCAAATGTTTTTATAGAGAATTTTTAATTTTAGAAATTTTTATTTAAAAAAATATTTAAATTTTAGAAATTTTTAAAAGTACATATTTTTTCCATTTTTTGGATTTTTAGAAAAAAAAAATAATTAAAAGTTTTTTATTTGAAACAAGAAATTATTATTAAAATATATATTTTTTATAGAAATAAATAATATTAATGTTTTTAATTTTAAAACTTATTTTTAATTTATATATATATGTATTTTATTTAGTAAAAAAGTTGTTTTTAATAAATTTAATTTCTTTTATTTTTGGGCAGAAATAATAATTATTTTAAAAAATAAAGAAGTTTTTGATTTATTTTTTCTAAGCAAAAAGTTATTATTTTTATTTTTTTTATATAAAAAGAAAAAAATATTCATATAGCAATCTTTCAGTTTATAGACTTACATTTTTTTATAAACAAAAATACTGAAAAATGTTTTTAAATATATAAAAGTTATTTTTTGGCAGGAAATAAAAGTTATTTTTTATTTATTAATTTATTTATTAATTTATTTATTTTTGTCATAAAAATTTTTTATATAGGTATATACAAATTAAATATTTTTTACAAAAAGATCTTTTTTCAATAGAATTCCACCTTTTTCACAAAATAAAACAAAATTATTAAATAAAAATCAAATTTTTGTGGTGACAAATCCGATATGAATAAAAAAATAAAAATATTTTTTTATATTTTTTTCCAAGTGGATATAATTTTATATTTGTGTTATTAATTTAATTAATATACTTAACTTTAACATCTGTTACTTTGAATACATAAGTAACAAAACAACACAAATCAAATTTTAAAATATAAATTTGATATTCTGAAATTATATTTACATAAGTTCATATGACGTTAAAAAGGCATAACTAGTTCGGTGCTGATTAAAGTATTTCTACTTTTAAAACAACAAAACACATATGCTATGCCCTACACTAACATACACGATCGTATTTTATCTCCTTTAGTAAATAAACGACCAATTCCTTGTTTCTACTTTTTTATAGGCACTACACCAGCGATCGCCACACTCATACATTCACAGTTATGTTTGAGTATGTTTTGTTTTTCCCATTATGAAATTATACACCAAAAAAATAACATAATTTTTATAGCAATTTTATTTTGAAAGGTTCTTCGTCAATTCAAGACTTGTAAGTGGAAATACACGAGCGCAACGATTACCATAGTAATCATAAAATTTACGATTTAATGTTTATTTTTTCTATTCTTTGATTAAAAATTATAACGATAAATTATTAATTTAGGATTTTAATTTCTTATTAAAAAATATCGAATAATTCAGCACGAACGATTATTTCAAATTTGTATTTTTTAATAAAAAATAAAAATTAAGTGTAGTAAATTATTAATTAAAAAAAAGATAGTTATTTAATAATAAATCATATTAATTAATCCTACTTAATATTAAATATTTTCATGAGTGTATCTCAAGCAACAAGCAGTAACACAACATTCTTGCTTGAATGCTCGTGCGAGACTGACTTTCTTGTGTGTTTTTTATTAATTTCAAGAGCATAACAAAAGAGATAAAAAACACGCAAGCTTCTTTTCCTTTTGTCTTCCCTCCCGCATCCTGAAATACTTTTAAAAAATATTTCAGTTTTCATTGACATGCGCTTTCTATATGTTGTATATTCTTTGATAATAGCTTTCATCAAATTTTCACGACTTCTTTAAATTTTCTTATATTTTTTTTTTACCAAAATTACTTTACAAAACATTTTATCGTGATGTACTTAAAACTAATAATACCCTGATTAGAATCATTATTCTCCAAAGGATTACTTAGAACCTCGAAAGCATAAAAACTTTATTTTTAAGGATAGAAATATTTATTTTTACTAATTTATGAAAAAATATAATAAGTTCTCAGCCAAAAATTCTATTTTATTTAATACCTTCCTAAAAAATTTACTTATATCTGCTTAATTCTAAACCAAACCATTATTTCAACTACATAGACACGAAAAATCCAATATAATTTGCATTTCTTTATTTCATCGATTAAAGAAATTTTTAAAAATTTATTTAATGGATTTCTACGAAACAAAAGTAATTCATCATTTTCACAAACCCATAAAATAGAAAAAAAAAAAAAAAGAATAAAACAAATTATAATTTATAATAATTTTGTCACCCTTTGCCCAAAATAAAAATGTGTGGTAAGCTAAAATTTTAAAAATTCTATAAAAAGAAAAAACATAATGACAAATACAAACATTTGTTGAAAACTTATGCTCATTAGATATGCAACAAATGTTGCATAACGCACACGCCTAAACATATGCAAAAACAATACAATTCTTAGAGAAGAAAAGAAAACTAAAAACCAAAAACCCAGACAATGTCATCTACAGCCAAATCATTCACAGAGATGAAAAACAAAATGACAAAAGAGAAAAAAAATGGAATATAATTTTAGCGCCAAGTGATGATGAATTATGATTGATCAGCCTCCTAATTACTGGGCAAACACCATATCATACAAACCTTTAAACAAACACATTCGCATTTATACAAATAGGACAAAATAAAACTCTATAAACAAAGAAACGTTTTTTTTTTTCATTTGGTTTATTTTTTCCAAACAAATGACAGTCAGCAGGAGAGTGAAAAAGGACTATAGCCGATTTAATACCACAAATGCTTCATAAGTCAGAAGCGGCATGCTTTATTTGTTTTCCCTTGTGAGTATATGTTTTTGTGTCTATATTGTTTTTTTTTCTGGTGACAATTAAACAAAAGATTAAATAACCTTAATCTACATACGTGGATACTTTTATAAACATATACATACATATTTATGCATATGTAGATGTAAATACTCAAATGTCTCTATTAGAAATACATTAATAACCCAACCTTTGAAATAATATCTTTTTGTTTTTCTATTTGTGTGGATTACTAATTTATAATCTTTTATTGTTGTTAGTGTTAATTTCCTAAAATTTCGAGATTTACATCTGTATTTATAGTGTGAATAACAAATGTGTTAAGTTTGTCTATAGTCGTGTAACTAATTCTTTGACCGTAACCACTAGAGGCGTGAATATAGTACATAAACTATATTTAATACTTATTAAGTTGATTCATTAATCTGATATTTGTTTTTCTTTAAGAGGATTTAATATTATGGAAATTCAAAACATAAATTGCAATAATACGTAAAAAAACATTTTTTTTTTTTAAATTAATAGCGAATATTTTTACAATTTTTATTATTATACCCTACACCACCATAGGTGGGGAGGGTATTATGCGTTTGTGCAGCTGTTTGTAACGCCCAAATATATTGGTCTAAGACCCACCTTAATTTACACCAATCGGCTTAGAATCACTTTCAGAGTCGATTTAACGATGTCCGTCCGTCCGTCTGACCGTCTGTCCGTCCATGTAAACTTTGTAATCGAACTACAGGTCGCAATTTTAAACCAAAATTAATGAAATTTGGTACAAAGGTTTCTTATAGCCCAGGGACGAAACCTATTGAAATTGGTTATGATCGGTCCATTATTTCACCTAGCCCCCATACAAATGTCCTCCCGGAAAAGGAAAAAATATAGCAATAGTTTAATAAAATTTGGTGCATTTAAGTTTCACATAAGTCTTAATAAGTGTGCCGAATTTTAAATAGATCGGTCCATAATAAACCATAGCTTCCATATAAACCCCTTTCAGAAAATCACTTTAACGGGCATAAATCTCATTAAAATGTTAGTATCAAGTTAGTATTCGACACAAATAAGTTTTATATGAACATAAATAATAGTGCCAAATTTTACAAAGATCGGTCCATAATTTACCATAGCTCCCATATAAGGCCCTCTTATGGGAATCACCCAAAATTGAATAAATTCACATAAATGTCAGCATCAACGTAATATTCTGTATTCGTATGTTTTATTTTACACTTATGAGTATCGGTCCATATTTGACTCCAAGTCTAATAAAAGACCCCTCCCCGAATTATAATGTACACAATGGTGTAGGGTATCATATGGTCGGGCTTGACCGACTATATCTTTTTCTCTCGTCATAATTTGGATTTCTTTCTTAGCAGGAACTGGTAAAATTTTCAATGGAGTTTCAATTTAAGGTCGAAGCTAAACAGAATGCCTGTGGAAACCACCAACGATGCTTTTACTGAAGATATAGTAATACAAATTTTTCGCCATTAAAACAAAAAGAAGTTAAAATGTTTTGGAAAGTATAAGAAGTGTATGTCTTTTATGTTTTGGTCAAATATGAAAAGCAAATTTTTAAGCATAAAAAAATAAATTTCAACAATTTTTCCAGTTTATCTGACATTTATTATATATTTATCTAAAAATGCCTATGCAACGATACATAATGTGCGATTTAAAAAATGAAATGGACATAATTATGAATTTCGAAACGATTATTTCGATTTCAATAAACACACAGTGATAATAGAGGTTCAGATGAGTTTAAGTTTTAAGCTTGGCTCATATAGATGTACCGGAGGTGGGTCCACTGTGTCCCAAAGTTGGACACAGTGGACTCGGATATAAACATTTTTAAAACGATCCTGATTCGTTATATCTGAATCGATTTCAAAGATCTTTATATTGTAGGATTTTACTGGTCGAGGGCTATAAAAAATATTGTCCTTTGCATATCTTATATTATTAGCAGGGAAACCACAAATATGTAATTGCATTTTTTTTCCTGAATGTTGAATGATGCCACCGATAAAATATTTATTCGTTTCAGAATAAATAAATCAAAAGGCATATTTAACCCTTAGAGCATATTTTGATAATCTGAGGATAATTTTGTATACCTCATGAAATGTTTTTCAAATTTTATTTTACAAAAAAAAAAAAAAAAAGAGAGAACGAAAAAAATAAATTAAATAAATCAATTTTAATATTAATGGATGCCATTTCATCGTTGAGAAGCTTGAGTTGTAGCAACAAGATTTTTTTTAATAAAATAGTTAACCAACTTTATATTGGAATTTAATTATATTATTTTTTAATATTATCACCTAAAATTAATTAATATAATTAGCAATATGTCAAAAAAAAGTACTTTTTAATTTTCAAGCTATGCATGCCGAATGACTTTTATTTAGTGTTTATAAAAAACCGACTTTTCAAAAAACCGGTTTGACGGTTAACCGAAAATTGGGTAAAATTAAAAAACCGGTTTTTCGGTTAACCGTCTACTAAAAAATCGGTTAAACTGGTTAACCGACATTTTAATAATTGTTCTAATTTGAAGCTTAATAAAAATATTTTTTGTTAAAAAAGTGTTTCAGCTTATTGGTTTAACCATGCACCAAATAATAAATAGTGCACTGCACTGTTCTTTATAAATTGCGATTGATTTACATCGAAAATTTATAATACTTTTTTTCAGCCCTTAGACTAGTTTTAATATAATTTATAAAAACAACTTTTGTGGCATATTTTAGCACAGCTTTTGAAGCTTAATAATGATCTAAAATTAATCTATAAAGTATTTTTTCAGTTTTTTTTTAATTTTTCTAGGTTAAAAATAAAATTAATTTATCGAAATTTTACAAAAAGGAAGCTTTAGACCTAGGATAATGTACTTAATATTATGATTTATATTCACCGCATTTAAAGTTTTTCTCTCAAGGAAAGTTTATATAATTTTTATAAAAATATGTAATAAAAATATCTGCATAAAATAATTAATATTATTTCTGCTAAAAAGAAATTTGTTTTAAATTTTTAGAAGATTATTAATCACTTAAAAGTACATTTTATGCACTTATTTAGTTCTACATTTGAAGTGTTTATTCCTATTATCCTATATAATCTTCTTTTTATCTTAAACTATACATTAGTAAGTGTAATGTTACATAAGTATTTCCTTCTTTTGGAAAATTTCATTCGCATGAAATTAAAGTTTTTTTAAATGGAATGCTTAATTATCTATCTGATTTATTATACATACAGTTTTAAAAGAATTAACTTCCAACAAGTAAATATATATCACCTGGCTACTTGTTAACTCAAACAGCAAGCATTTTTAGTTGTTTAAATGACAATATTTTCTTATATTTTAAATTCAGATAAAAGCAACTAAAGGACGAAATTTTGTGATATTTTTAGCAAATTTTTGAAACCGGTTAACCGACACAGAAAAACCGGGTAAACCGGTTAACCGAAATTGAATATTTCAAATTAACCGGTTCGCAAATAACCGAAATTTGAAGAAAAAACCGGTTTTTCGGTTAACCGGTTCATAAACACTACCTTTATTGCTTCGGGGGTAGAGTCAGCTACCTTAATATCTAATTAGGGTGTCCCTCACTTGTCTTAAAACGGAAATATAGGGAGGCCTTTAAAACTTGGATTTTAAACTTTTTATGAATTTAACACATTATTTATGTTAACAGTTACAAATTCAATGTTTTTATTAGATAGTCTGTATAGTACTCTTCCATTTTCGGATAATGTTGCAATAATATACTGAGAAAAACAAAATGGCAACAACAAAACATGGAAGTGAGAAAATACTACTGCTAACATTTAACGCAGCACAAATTAGGCTGAATATTATGTCTTGTCATTCAACACAATTATTAATGACTTCAAAGTCTAAATGTAAAAAAAAAAATCGAAAAAAATTGAAAAAAATGCGTTTGTTTCACCTTCATTCATATATAACTTTTGAAGTAGGAATGTAATCTTTAAGCACCACCGCAGAATTTTAGATATTATTGTCATCAACAACTAATTTTACTCATTCATTTAAAAAATATAGTTCATATTTAAAAAAACGAGAGTTTATGTAACTGAAATGAATTAAGGAGTGAGATCGAAAAATTCTTAACACACATTTTGCCTCATAACTTTTTTCGGAATCAATATTCAAAATTTTTTTGATCTAGTTATCAGGAAAAATACTTCAGTTATTATTTTTAATAACAACCATGTTAATTTGTCCTTATTTTCATCAAAATAAGTGAGGAAAAAGATTTACGTACTACAAGTTATTAAAAAATTTCAAAAAATCCAAATAGGTCTTACAAATAATTGGCCACAGAATTAAATGTCGTCCGTAAAACCGTTTCTAATGTTATTGAACAGTATCAGGAGAATTTGACTATTGATGTGAAACCTAGTTCGGTAAGAAAAAAGGACCACATGATATTGGGAAGGCCAGAAAATTGAAGGCATAATGAAAGGAACTCCAAACACATCTGTTAGAAGATCAGCTCAGTTTTCTCAGTGCTTCGACTATTTGGTGCGAAAATTTAAAGCTAATGGGAAAGTTGATAACATATAAAGTTCAAAAAATTCCAAACTGGAATTCTGCCAAAAAATTACAAGCCAAAAATAGGACTCATACAAAAATACTCAAGCTGTATAATTAACGAAGAAACGTAGTTTCTTCGCAGCTTTTGTCTCAAAAATTTTTATTGCTAATGCTCGAAGCAATGTTGGAGATAAGTTTAAGACCCAAAAGCAGTAAAAATGTCTTACAAAATTCATGGTATGACAAGCTTTTTGCAGTTGCGGCAAAACAGGAAAATCATTTGATACATTCGGATCTATAAATACCCAAATATGCATAAAGGAATATTTGCAAAAAAGACTTCTTCTTTTCTTAAGAAAGCACAACGTGTCCACATATTTTTGGACCCATTTGGTATCATATCACTACGGTAAGAAAGCTCTGGAGTGGTATAAAATCAATAACATAGTTTTAGTACCAAGAGAGGTCAATTTTCAAAATTGTCCATAGCTTAGACCATTGGAGAGATATTGAGCTCTTGTGAAAAGTGAATTTAAGAGCACAAAAAATGTGTACCAAAATACCGAAGATTTTAACAGAAGATGTGCACACTGTTCCAAAAAAGTGACTGAAACAACTATCAAATCTCCAAAGAAAGGGTTTTCAAAAATGGTCCACAATTTTATAATTAAAGGTTAGAACCATAAAAATTATATATTTCTGCGATCTGTGCTAAATTATCAAATGATTAAAAAAATAATGAAAACTCTAAGATCAACCGTATCCAAGTTATTGAGTATTATGTATGTTAAGAATTTTTCGATCTCACTCCTTATACAGTAGTAATTAAGACCATACACACTATTTTTAATTTAAAACCCCATAAAGTATATGTTTTCTGGGTCCTGGACGAAATTTGGCCCAAATATTTATATTATATAAGGTTTGTTTGATATTGAAAATGAGCAAAATCGGTAAATAAACAAAAAAATGATGAGCAAAATACTAGAAGCACAGGGTGTCCGTTATAACTTAATTTCATACTTTTCTTCTATATCTCTCTTAAATGAAAGTATGTGCTATAACAAAAGTTTCATGGGTCGATATAAACTTGGAAACAAAAAATGGTCGTGGTCCGCCCACTCTACCGCCCACCTCCCATATAAGGTGAAAGGTCAAAGAAATTTTGTACATGGACAAATGTAAACACGAAAACAAAAATAGGCGTGGTTCACCTACTTTACCGCCCACCTCCTATACAACATTCGCGCTTGTTTACATTTGTAATGTTATTGTTTTTTGTTGTTTTTCTTTGTATCAATGTTCTTGTTTAGAACATATTTTTTTACTGATTTTCGGTTATTTCTCAACCGATTTTCAAAACAAAGTTTTTTTTTTGGAAAGTTATTCAAATTACCTTTCTAATTGCTGAACATAGTTAGTACAAATTATTGCCGCTAGATGGCGCAAAATTCATTTTTATTAAAAATGCATCAAAACACCCTGTATTTGCAAATATTATGAATTCTTATGTTTAGCAAAAATACTCGCCGAAGGATTTTGTACAAAGTTGCCAAACATCATTTGGTCGAATTCTGGAAAATTGAAGGTCAAAATTATGATTTTCTTCAATAACCTAAAAATAACGGTAATTTTGTAAATAATGGAATTATGAAAAAGTCGTAGAACAAAAGTTGCTGCTGAAGCCCTAAAGAACCGTTTTCAATAATAAAAAAGTTATTTTTTGCAAAAAGTCGTTTTTGGCATATTGCTAATTAAAATACAAAAAGAAAATGTTACCAAAATTAGTTTTAGCTAAGAAAAGTGGTTGGCGAAACCATGGTGTATTGGTTCAAAAGTTATGATTTTTGAAACGAAAAAGTAAAAATTAGCCACAAAACATTGTCGGTGTACTACATCCAAGATGAAATATGTTATAACTCCAAAATTGGTGATAGCACATAAAAATACACTTCATCAAAGTTGTAGAAAGTTTCGTAATCTTAAAATTCTTCTTTGGTATCAAAAAAAGTGTAATTCATAATAAGATTTTTTTAATCGAGAATAATTCGCGCTTCATATATATAAGATACCAATATTAAACTATAGTCCAAAATTTGCTTGCCCCGTCAAATTCCGACATTTATTGATTCTGTTTTTGCTTTTTAGAATTTTACTGTTAAGTTTCCTAAGCAAGAGAGACAGATCTATTAGTAGGTATCTCTAACATTATTTTACACTGCAAAAAATTTAAAACGATTTTAACTCTTTTTAAAAAAGTTTAACTACTAATATAATTCTAAAATATGCATCAAGTGTATAATAGTCAGTAGTAATAAATATTTAAAGCCGGAAATGATTGCCCTTTCGAATAGTTTTATATTTCAACTAATATATAATTATTTGTAATTAACAAAACCAAATATTAATCAACTATTTATTTACATATATATTTATATGTACACATAAGTAATAAAAAAGTGTGAAAGTAAGGTGTTAAACAACAACCGCAATATTTAAAATTATATATTTTCTATAATTATATTTAATTGAATAATTATTTTCAATAAGAAAATTCAATTTTAACTAAAAATAGAAAATTAAACAACAAAACTAATTGAGAAAACCCATTTTAATGAAACAAAAAAAAAAAAAAAAAAACTGTAATTATGAAAACATTTTCAACTGAAATTGTATTAAATATATAAAAATATAACCATAATGTAAAACCTTAAACAAAAAAATATTTATATTTAAATATAAAAAAATTCTTAATAACAAAATAACATGCAAATTAACAATTTGATTTCATTAGTTTTGGCCACTTTTTGTAAAACTAAATGAAAAAATATATTTAAATAAACACAGCTACAACGAAGAGTACGAGTGCAAACATTAATTTTCCTAACAAATTATAAAGAAAATTATTATTTTATAAATACATTCATCCATAATACTATTATTTTTTTCAGACTTCTTCTTTTTCTATATAAATATATAAAATGACTGCATAAGTTGTTGAGCACCTTAATTGTTTGCGTTTGTTGCAGCAATATCATCAACATTAGCAATATCAACAGCTATAGCTACAGTTGTATTAGCAACAGCAATATCGTAAGCAATTTTCACAAAAACAAAACAGTTAAATTAAATGTTCAATTTCAAAACTTACATTAGCAGCCCTTTTATATGTGAAATATGTAAGACTAGTACTTGTATTACAGCAAATTATTTATTTTTTTAAAAAGCCTTTCAACAATATTTAGTTTATGCATATTTAGTTAGAACTACATAAAGTTAATAACATAACTATAGGTGCAGTAAAAATAAATGCTTTAATAAAATCATATAACAGAAAGTAGTGTTTCTATAATATTGAAATATGATCTTTAGTTTTAGTTTTTCCATACAGAATGTTTCATATATATCTATCGAACGACCCTTACATTTTTGGACCCAATGTTTAATAATTATAGAAGTTATGTGTTGATTGTTGTTGCATTTATTAAATATTTGCGTTTAATAACGATATTACTTTTAAACATTTTTTTCATACAAAAATGAAAGAAAAGGTAATAAATTAATAAAAGCATGATATGCAAACGATGGAGTGCTAAACTACACCCAATATTAGATATAATCAGAGAAACCAAAAATATCCAAAGTCATATTTTTTTCTACACTATCGGATAACTCAAATACTGTTGCAGCAAAAGTATTAACATTTTGCGGGAATATCCTTTTCATCAACCACCAAACTTACACTGTAAATGGAACGGATAGAATCAGGGGAAATGGACCCCTCTTTTATTGAAAATATTAAATAACGTATATCTTAGGAACTATTGCAACAAAAGTTTTAACGTTGGGGTAAAAGGGGTCGAAAGTGGCGTTTAATTGAATTTTGAAAATTAACTTTCTTAAATAAAATTGGGTACCGAATAAAAGTAGTCAAAATTATGTATCAATAACGATAAAAGTCATTAATGTAGGTTGCGTGGTTTTTGAGTACTGAGCTGTCAAAGTTCAAAATTTTTTTATATTTTAAGAAAAGAGCAAAAAATTAAATTTTCATCAACTTTCGGTGAATTTTTCTTTAATAAAAAGTGCTTTAAAGAAAAATTTTAAAATGGAACCATCAACTACAGGTATTTGAGTTTACTTTTATGCAAGAACTTGTAAATTATTTTTTGTCCTGGTATTTTTTTTTTTTTTTTTTTTTTTAAAGTCCAAAAATGCACTAATTTTCAAATTTCATGGAATGCAACTAAAAATATAACAAGACTTTTGTTCTGAAAAATTGTCTTAAAAATATTACATATTGTCTACTTAAATATTCTGAAATAAAATCGTGCGCATATTTTGCTCGATTTTAGAATTTACATTTTTGTGAAAAAACTCAAGTTGTTCCCAACCAAAAACAGGATAAGTGCAGACTTTTTTATTTTTTTACTTTGTTTTATTTTTCGTTATTTCACTATTGTTTTTTGTTATTGTTTTGTACAATTATTTTAAATAAACAAAATAATTTTACTGCTTAATACAGTCGAACTCAGTTAAAATGAACATGATTTCATGTAATGTTTTTATATTCTACAAAAAGACACATGTCTTATATTGGTACTTGGTATTTAATATTGAAAAATTCAGGAACAATACAACCAGATACTACGTTGATAAATATCCATGGTATTGTATGTCTCCTACCCTCCACAAGTTTTTTATTCACGGCCCAGAAATTATAAAACATGCTCTTCTACGAAATAGCCAACTTTCTGAGACACCCAAGAAGCAAGAAAAAAAGATTTCAAAAATTACCGGAAACATTTTTCACGAAAATGTAGTAGACAAAAATCAAACGAAGATATATTTAATAGATTTTTGATAAGATCCTTAGAATTCTAAAAATTAATTTGTTTACTTACTAATAAATAATAAAGTCAAAAGTTATCACTAAAGTACTTATATCACTTTTTTCTGAAGTATGCTTAGTTTTTGACATGTTTAACTTCAATGTATAGACAAACGGACGGACATTACATATTAGCCAAAACAAAATTTGTAAGATTTTTGTAAAGCATTTTTTTTTTGTTAACTAGTAATAATCAAACAAGTTGTAATTATAAAAATATTGATTTCACTTTTCCTTGAAGTAAGCGGCAATTTTAGATCCATTTTTTCACAATGTACAGACAGATGGACGGATGTTGCCATTTAGCCAAAAAAGATCGTAGAGATATAGTGTTACATTCTTTTATTATCTAGTAAAGAACAAAACAAGTTGTAGTTATTAAAATATTCATATCGCCTTTCCTTGAATTATGCGGCCTTCTTCTAGCCAATTAATCCTAATGTATAGACAGACGGATGGACATTACCATTCTGCCAAAAAAAAAAAAAAAAAATCGGAGTGTTTTTAAAGTTTATAGTTTTTACTAACTAATAAAAAACTAAACAAGCTGTGATTATTAAAATATTGATATCGCCTTTTCTTGAATTATGCGGCCATTTTAGACCCATTTTTTCCAATGTATAGACAGACGGACGGACATTACTATTCTGCCAAAACAAATTCAAAAGTTCTAAAAATATCTTTTATTACCAACTAATTGATAAAATATTAAATCATGATCATTTAAATATTTATATCACCTTTCTCTGAATAATGCGGCGATTTTAGACCCATTTAATCCTAAGGTATAGACAGACGGACAGACATTACCATTCTGCCAAAAAAATCCTAAAATTCAAAAAATACATTTTTTATCTAATAATAAATATAAAAATAGATCCTCATCATTAAAATATTGATATCACCTCTCCCAGAATTAAGCGCCATTTTCGACTCCTTTTACCCCAACGTGCAGCGTTAGGTGTAGTCCCAATATAAGGAACATAATGATTTTCGCATATCTGAAGCTGTAATTTTCTGAAAGTCTTAAAAAGTTTTATAAACAATTTTTATATCTAATTTTGATTGAGACGGATAGGTCAAAGGGGATTAAAGTAAATATTAGTTGTCGCATCAAAAGGGATAATGAGACACACAGATAAAAGCTAGTGTATTGTAAAAATAAAGTGTAAGTGCATCAATCTCGTCTAAACAATTAAACCGATTTTCCAAAAATTTTAAACACAGATAGTACCTATGACAGAGGTGCTTAAATGCTATGTTATTTATCGTTTGAATGTCACGCCCACATTTTACGCCTTCTTTAAAAATTTAAACTTGCTGAGTTCTTCTTAAACTTAAATTTTCTTGGATCTAATTCCTTTCTTACTGTAACAATTTTGGGCATAAAAGCTTTTTAGAGATACAAAAATAACGTTATCCATAGTGCACCAAAGGTTCAATTGTAACGAACCACATTTCTAATCAGGACAGAATACACCATAGAGTGGTTTCGAAAGCTTTTTTTTTGTATTGATTCTGCAACTTGTGAATCATTTCAAATATCTCAATGAAGATGGAAGATAGTCAGAGACAAGGAGTTTTATAGTTTGTTATAGAGGAGCGTAAATTAATAGCGGGACGAGAAGACGTGGGCAAACCTTTAAAGCTGGTCACCTCGAGTATATAACACAGGGAAATATTGATTCTACGGCATGGGGTTTCTCAGTTAATTTGGATACACGATATTACGAGGGTGAAATATTGATTTCCGTGACATTTCGAACTTCCATCGTAGTTATATAAAATGCAACACTGTTCAAATCAAGTACCATCTGTTAATAGACTGCTGTCAAATTTTGAGCAAGTGTCGTCATTTACTTTGCGTTTAACTGCTGTTCAAAACATACAACCTGTGTATTTCTAAAAATGAAAAAAAGTGAATTTCGAGTGCTCATTAAACATTATTTTTTGCGAAAATAAACCGTCAATCAAACCAAGGAAAAGCTCGATAAATACTATGGGGATTCTGCACCATCGATTTCAATGGTAAAAAAGTGGTTTACTGACTTTCGTTGCGGTCGCACAAGTGCAAATGACGCTGAACGTTCTGGACGGCCAATTGAGTTCTGTACACACGAAAATGTCGAAAAAATCCACGATATGGTGTTGGCCGACCGAAGAGTAAAAGTGCGTGAGATTGTTAATACCATAGACATTTCATATGGCAGTGTGGTTCCGATTTTAAATGATCAGCTGGGTTTAAGAAAGTTGTCTGCAAGATGGGTGCCGCGTTTGCTCTCAATAGACCATAAACGTAAACGTGTGACAACTTCAAAGGATTGTTTGGAGTTGTTTAACCGCAATCCGAATGAGTTTTTGCGGCGTTTTGTAACTGTGAATGAAACATGGATCCATTACTGTACTAAACAATGGGTTTCTCCGGGTGAACCTGCTCCGAAGAAGGCCAAGGTAAGTTTGTCGGCCAATAAGGTGATGGCAACAGTTTTTTGGGATGCACGCGGGATAATCCACATCGATTACCTTCAAAAGGGAAAAACAATAAATGGCGAATATTATGCCATCTTATTAGACCGATTTAATGAGGATTTAAAAAGAAAACGACCCCATATGGCCAATAAAGAAGTTCTTTTTCATCAAGATAATGCAAAACTCTATGAATTGGGCTACGAATTGGTACCTCATCCGCCATATTCTCCGGATTTAGCCCCTAGTGACTACTTCCTTTTTCAAAACCTAAAGAAATGGCTCAGTGGAAAGAGATTCAGCTCCAACGATGACATTATTGACCAACCAAATGCCTATTTTAAGGACCTCGAAAAATCCTATTTTTTGGAAGGGATACAAAAACTGGAGAAACGTTGGACTAAGTATATTGAGTTAAAAGGAGATTATGTTGAAAAATTAATTTTTGTTTTGCAAAAAACACTGCGTTTCATTCAAAAAGTCACGGACTTATTGATCCGTCCTCGTAAAAAGTACTAAGCCTCTAATCCACTTTTCTTGAATTGACTCTGGCTCTCGCGATAAATCGCGATTTGTAACATTAAAGTGGTTGCACTATATATTGAAGCGTTTCTCGATAACGACTAATCTGATTTTATTCAAAAAATACAAAAGAAAAAAATCTAATTAAAATTACCTTCAAGTCGGTCCTACATTACTTTTTAATACGGCCAAATTAAAATTTTTTATAAAATTGTAAAAAAAACAAAATTTTTTTTTTTTCCTTGGAAGAAAGAGAACCGGTTCAAAACTAGTCACGAGACAGGTTTTCAGGGCTAGTGACCGGTTCCAGTTCCGCAAATTTAATATGGGAGGAACCTGTCGCTTTTACATGGGGTTATCAATGGAGGTGGCTAATTAGCCCCTAGGGAAAGGTCACAGGACTGGTCCAAGAGGACATGTTCAGAGTTTTTCTTCATGACCAGTCCTGTGACCTGTCCCTAGGGCCTTATTAAGTGTCAATGAAAATCGAAGATAGTCAAAGACGAGGAGTTTTCTAGTTTGTTTTGGAGGAGCGTAAATTAATAGCGGGACGAGAAGGCTTGGGCAAACCTCCAAAGTTGGTCACCTCGAGTATATAACACAGGGAAACATTGATTCTACGGCATTGGGTTTCTCAGTTAATTTGGATACACGATATTAATAAGTACTGAGCCTCTAATCCACTTTTCTTGAATTGACTCTGGTTCTCGCGATAAATCGCGATTCGTAACATTAAAGTGGTTGCACTACACACAGAATAAATATTGGTTGGAAAACGGTTGCTACAACTGACTTTTTATTAATATAACCCATATTATAACCCCATAAGTTTTACTGTTATTAATTACGAATTAGGGTTACTACAAAAGTAAATTTAATCAAATGAACCAATATGTGTTTTTATATATTTAATTTAACAAATTTGATCAATACTATCGAATTTTAGTACTACGATGATTAAGAAAGAAAAACTAGATTCGGTGTATTCAATCAAATTTTTATATTTTGATAACCTGCTGACATATAAAAAATAAATTATTTTAAATCGAATTTGAGCTCAAACATTTGGTAATTTTATTTTTATAAAAACAAATCATTTAAAATAAATAAAAAAACATTACTTTTAATTAGCAGATTCAAGAGTTTTGTGGGTAAGTATACGTATGTATTAAATCATATGCAACAAAGCTAAAATCCTATCAATTTGTGTGTATGTAGGTAGCAACACCAAACATCCCTGCAATTGATTTCAATGGCGTAATTGATCGTAATAAGCCCTCAACAAATCACTGAATTAACCATCGATAAAGGATGAAAAAATTGTACATAAGATGTTAATAAATAGTAAACATCATCTTTTACTATTTGGTGCTGCATATTGAGAAAAGTTTTCAAGGAATTCAAGACATAAAAAAGACAAGCGTTATGTTATCAATGGTAATCAAATATTAAAGTAAACAGAATTGTTTTTGAAAACTGTTGCGTATACCGAATGCATATAGTAATGCCAACCGAATTACATGTTAGTATTTGCAACCGACAAAATTCGATTGGCAAAAAATTCGGTTGCCACATTAATGTGTTTTCTCTGTGTATATATTGACGGACGAACATAGCTAGATCGACTCAGAATCTAATCAGGACCAAGAAAATATATACTTTATGGGGTCTTAAATGATTCCTTCGACATGTTACACACGGAATGAAAAAATCAATATACCGCCCATCTTTTTGATGGTGGGTATAAAAAATGATAGGGCTTGGGAAAGGTAGGTATGTCCTTGCTCCTATTAAATAAAATATTGTCTGATCAATAAAAAAAAAACCTAGGCGTCTTCTTGCTCCGATTGTTTAAAAAATTTTTATATATTTACTTTGGGTCAAAAGTAACATGTGTATCAAGTTACAATTTTCTATGACACCTCTATTTTTATAAAATTAAAAACTGTGTGCGTCTCCTTGCACCGATTTTTACAAAATTTCTTATTTATTCATTCTAGGCCTAATATGTTTGTCAAGTTTAAATTTTCTACGATAACTCCTTCTATTTTTGTCCCATCGTTGTATGGGATCAAAGCACTCTGGGGCGTCCGTCATAAAATACTGTTTGTGTGTTGACAACATATGAAGGTATTTTATTAACACAATTTTTGTTTGATGCCACTTTAACGATTTGAGAAAATTCACAAAGTTTGTATAGGGCTTGTGGGGAGACCCAAAATACCTTGTCACCGTATTTTCCAAAAAAAAATCATTTTGATACCACTGACAGAATATTAAGTCCACTTAAAGAGCATGAACAAAATACTTTGAGAATAAGTCTTATTAATCCTTCCACTATTCCTATGTAAAATTAGTTATTTCATCTAAAGAAAATTTCTTAAGAGAATTAATGTTTAGGAGAATTCACATGAATAACTATTGTATAAATTACTAACTAAATGGCATATTTTTATAACCTCTATAATAATCTGGTCACCTTATAAACAAATGATGTTCATTTTATTCTTTTAATATTGTAAATTTCATCATATGTGTAAGTGTATGAGTATTTTTTTTTTTTATTAAACTTTATTCACTGTTGAACAATTCATGTCAAAAAGACATTTCAATTCAATTAAAGTTTAAAGGAGTGTTCAACATGTTGAATGTTGTGAAGCCTTTATTTCAAACAATTTCAAAGTAAAATTGTAGAAAATAAATTTTATTTTAATAAAGTTTTATATATTATCCATTACATTGTTGAATATTATTCTGCTCCCCACACCACTCGTCTTTTCTGCCAACGATTCATTACAAAAGGTAATTTAAGTAACGAACTGAAGTTAAAACATAAAACTGCAAAATAATTATTAAATTAAATTTATGTTAATTGTTTTCTGGGACCTCAAAAAGTATTACAATAGTTTGAGTTAAGAATTTTATGAAACATGTGAAGTTAATATTAAATTAAATAAAATTAAGTAAAAGTTTTATTAGAATAAAATTCAAATATTTATATGAATGTTATCGTCTGATAACACCTAAAGAGTGAGCAAAATACCTTAAATTACTGAGGAAATTGAAACATGTAAAAGGGAAAAACATTTATTTGTAAAATCATGATGATACTTTATGCAAAAAAAAATCAAATTCTGAATGAAATGTTTCTAATTATTGAAAGGCTTAGAATGTGTGTACATATTAAATGGACATGAAATGGACTTGGCTTTAATATAAACCCACCTATAAGTTAAATATATTAAATTTCCTAAATTTGTCTACATTTAGTTTCACTTCCTACATATGAAATCATAATTTTTTTTCTCCATATATATTTATGTTAGTAACTGATTTCTTAAGGCGTAAATGCGTAAATTATTTGTTATTAACTTCAACGTATATGATGATTTAAGTCTCACTTTCATTAAAGCATCAGCTTTCTTTTCACCCCAATTTTTGATTTGATTTTTCTGAATTTTTAAGTGATAACTTTGCCAAAAAATAAAATTGCACCCCTTGTGTTTTTTTAAGGAAATTTTTATCTTTATTGACATCTCACTTGTGTTACCGCAATCACAATCACAGCCAAATTTAGTTTGCTTTCATACACACATGTGGTAGATGTGTGGTGAGATCTCTTAACACCACAATAAACTTTCTAGACATCATAAATACACATTCACACCCATATATCTAGATACAAAAACACTTTATTTCCCCAAAATAAAAGATTTAACTTTTTTCGTCGTTTTTTTTTTTTTTTCACGATTTTCTTAACTTTTTTATTGGCATTTTTTTTTCTGGTTCAGTTTTTTAGGGGATGCATACAACAACCATTTATCGCGTTACATTGACATTTATTATGTGCGAAAACGTTTTTCGCAAACGTTTAGGCATGTGTGTATTTTGTGTGAAATTTATAGATGTTGGGGTGTCTAACATTTATCAATTGTCTAATGATTTGAAAACATATAAAAATCATTTGAACTTTTCTTTGATTACATATGAATGTTTTACACACATGATTATAGAATATATTTATTTATTTATTTATTTATGGAATCATTTGAAACATAAGTTTATTACAATAATCTGGGAAATGCATAATTTATCATTATAGCAAAATGAAAAAATACTTATGTTTGTTTGAATTCCCTAGATAAGACTTAGAAAAATACTTATATTTATTTAAAATGACAATTTATACATAAATCAAATAATCATGTGAGCCAGTATTTTGGAGAATATGGAAAACATGTTTTAATAATGAAATTTCTACATTTAAAAATTAACTCCCATATGCAAAATAAATAATTTTAATTTTTATTATGTTATGTTTTTGAAATAAAATTACAAAACTGATATAAGGTTCATTACAAATATTCTGTATTACACTGCACTATGGGTCCAACTCAGTGTTTTGAAGTAGGTAAAATTCCTACATATAGTTATTTTTGTACCAAAATGATCATCGCACATTGGGTTAAAAGGGGTCAAAAATGGCGAATAACACTGATGGACAAAAAGAAAATTTTCCTGCTCCTTCTAAAAAGAAAATATGTAGACTAGATGGAATTACGCATGCTAAACTCGAATTTCAGTTTTTACCCATCGGGTCGAGATTTTTTTATGGGCGTGTCTAATATTGCGTCCTAAACAAGTCGATTACTCGAGTATATTTCACTATAAGTCGAGAACAGTATGGACGATTTATATAAATAATACACCAAAATGTGTGGAATAAAATTGGCTTTAAGTCGTTCTACTAACAAATTTTTATCCGCTCAATAGTTTTGGAGATATTTCGAAATAAGTGTCGGTTCTTTTTTTTTACTAAAACTTCTTTTTAAAAATGAAAACATCAAAAATATTTCAGTTTATCATCTTTATCTCAAAGCTGGCAAAACTACGAGTAAATAAAGCCACGTATCATAAATATTGATGCACAAATCTTGATTGCATTCACAATTAAGTTAGAATACTCATGCATACCTACAGTTAGGTAGAAATACACTAGTGGGCAAACAATTTTTTTTTTCGTCTTAAATAAAAAAAAAATAGGTGGATTAAATGGAATTAAACATGAACGAATCGATTTTTTTTATGGGCATGACTACTATAACCCCGCCTTTAGGCAGTCACACTTGTATAACTCGAGAACGGTTTGTCCTATTAAGATAAATTAAACACCAGTATATAGCGACTTCAATTGTCTTTGAGCTGAATTATCATATTTTTTTGTCCAGTAAATATTTGCGTAGTTATTCGGTAATAATTAGCGAAAGGATTAAATTTTTTCTTTGAAAAATGGTTGTTCCATAACTCTGAAATTCTTGAGCGAATAAAAAATATTGTCGACACACCTTGAAGACAATTTCCGTATGCATCTTTTGATGTATCATTTGTCAAAATCGTGTAAATGGTTCTTGAGTTATAGTCTAAATTTGACAAACCATTCTCGAATTTTATAGTGTGACTGCTGAATAAGGTGATGATATTAGTCATGCCCATAAAAAAAAATCGGTACGTGATAGAAAAAAAGTGAATGCAGATTCTTGTTTAACTCGTCAAAATCCACCTACTCCACCCATTTTTGTGTAAAGAAAAAATAATTTTTTTTTGCACACCACTGTATTTCTACTCAATTGTATGTAACATGGGTATTTTTACTTAACTGTGAATAAAATCAAGATTTGTGCATCAATTTAAATATAGATGATAAACTGAAACATTTTTGATGCTTTCATTTAGATTGTTTTTAGACACTTATTTCAAAATAACTTCGAAACTATTGAGCACATAAAAAATTAAGATATTTTTAGTACGCATCTTTGGAGTATCACTTATGTCAATCGTGCACACCGTTCTTGATTTATGAGGAAATATGCTAGAGTAATGGCCTTACTATGGGCGAAATATTAGACATGCCCATAAAAAAATTCAGACCTGAATTTTGAAAGTAGATTAGTGTTTAGCACATCAAAATGCATCAAGTTCAACTATTCGTCTTTGGTGGAGGATTTATTTGTCAACCAGTGTAATTCAGGGAAAAGTTTTATTTTTTACTGAATATTAGGCAAAAAGAAAAAAAAAACAGTTTTGGAATTTTAAGATTTGTTTAGAGAATGGTAATATCCGTCCGTCCGTCTATACATTAGAGTTAAATGGGTCGAAAATCATGCATTATTCTGGGAAAAGTGATATCTCCACTTTTGTGATCACGCTTAATTTTCCTATTTATAAGTAAGTAAAAAATGCGTTTTCAGAATTATGAGATGTCTTTTGGCTGAATGGTAATGTCCGTCCGACTATAAATTTGGGTTAAATGTGTCGAAAATGGCGCTTAATTTAGAAGAAAGTGATATCAATATTTAAATATCTGGATTTAGTTTTTATATTAGTCAAGAATTAAAAAAATGTTAAGACTTTTTTTAAGAATTCGAATGTCTGTCCTTCCGTCCGTCAAAATCGTTTATTTTTTGACCTAATAAAGATATAAACTTAAATTTTTTTCTTTAGTAAACAGCATAAAATATGATAAAATCGGTTGAAAATGTTGAGATTTATATCGAAAAGACTTGATCAACATCTTGCAAAGTTGAAATTGTTGAAATTTCAAATGAATATATCTCGAAGAATAGTACATGCAAGGGTGTTTTCTAAAGGATTTATCAAGAACTTTAAGGTGATTTAAAAATCTTGGAAATCAGGTAAGGCACAAAAATTCGCTAGTGGTTAAACAATTTCTATGACATTAGTGCCCTCCTGAATCGTATATTCTGTCCTCTGCTACGACTATTTGAAATTTCATGTAAATCCAACCAGCCAATTGGAAGTTACAGATTTAATTCGATTATGCCATACTGTTTAATGTTTGATAAAGCAAAGGAAATGTCTGCACTTAAGCTGTTTATACCCTACACCACCAAAGGTGGTTGGGGTATTATGTGTTTGTGCAGAAGTTGTAACGCAGAGAAAAAATCTTCAGACCCCCACCTTAAAGTATACCGTTCGACTCATAATCACTTTCTGAGTCGATTTAACGATGTCAGTCCGTCCGTCTGGTCGGCTGGCTGGACGGCTGGCTGGCTGTCCATGTAAAGCTTGTGCGCAAAGTAAAGGTCGCTATTTTAAATATAATTTGATGAAATTTGGTTCATATGCTTCTTTTTTTCAACACAAGGACGAAGCCTATTGAATTTGGTTATGATCGGCCCATTATTTCACCTAGCCCCCATACAAATGTCCTCCCGGAATAGAGTTTTAACACTTATATATGCCTTAAAAATAGAAATATTTTAATGAAATTTAGTACAAATAAGTTTTTGCCGAATTTCATGAAGATCGGTCCATAACTGACCATATCTCCCATATAAACTCCTCTCCCGAAAATCACTAACGTGCATAAATCCCATACAAATGTTAGTATTATGTTAATATTTAATACAAGTAAGTTGTATATAAGTAAAAAATAGTCGGTCTTGACCGACTATATCTTCTCTCGTTTTTATATGAAATCTACTAGAGTTTTTTCGAAAAAAAAAAAATTCAATTAGGGCTACATATGCGCACAATTTTTTTTTTTTTCTCATAATATTAGAGTTTCAGAACATTAAATTTTAAAATTGGTATATTTAAGGACAATTTTCAAAAAAATAACAAAAATATTAGAACAAAATAAAATTAACAATTACTTAAAGAAGAGTACACTCATATACCTGAGGTTGATGGTTTCATTTAAAAAAATTTACTTTAAAAGACTTTTTATTTAAAATAAATGCACTGAAAATTGAATTTTTTACTATTTTTCAAAAATGTTAAAAAATTTATACATTTGACAGCTCCTAATAAGAAAACAACACAACCTATCTTAAAGATTTTAATTTATATTGATACATAATTTTGTCTATTTTTATTCGCTACCCAATTTTATTACAAACATTTAAATCTAAAAATTCAATTAATCGCCACTTTTGACACATATTACCCCAACGTGCATCGGACATATTTTTAATTATCTTCAAAATGTAAGTACTTTTTCTAAAGAAAATTACAAAAGTTATGAATTTTTACTTGTTTACATTCTTTAATCACTAAGATAAAATTTTCTTTAAGAACATATCGTTACCTAAAATGCAAAAGGCTGTACTACTGAAAATTCATATGTTGGGTATTCACTCGAATATTGTTTGCTATTGAGTCATTCCATTTAAAACTAACCAGCTGGTACAATTATTATTCTTGTCAAAACTAAGACTAATTTAAAATTTTTCACGAACTTAAAAATACCACTTTTTGAAATACGCGACCACGAAATTTAATTCGCGAATTTTTCGCCAAAAAAATTCAACATGAAAACATGTTTCAGGTATCATTTTAAAGGTAATTTCATTAGCATTAAATATTTGCTTTAATAAACATTGTAACGTAAATATTTTGGAAGATATTTGTATTTTTAAAAACACAATTTTTGAGATATTACAAATATTGCAGTTATCACACTTAAACTCAAACTTTGCGTTAACAGCGTCAATGTTAATATTCTTATCGAATTTCATTAAATTCGGATGATTTTTGCAAAAAAATTTGCGATTTTTCAATTTTATTACAAACAAAACAATATCAGTTGCAACAAATATTTCGTATTTATTGTAATAACTCCTAAAATATTGCGAGTCCCAGAATGCCACTTACCACGCTTATAGAAAACATTTCAACCATTAACATATATTTTTTTAAAATTTTTAAAAAGACCAATTTTCGAGATATTTGGCCGTGAATGAAAAATCGCGAGATATGGACCATTTTGATGTTGAGAAAAAAATCATATTGTTGAGACAAATCATATTGGACTCGGTAAAGATATCGACTTAAAAATTTTTTTATTCTATAGATTATTTAATTAGCTGAAGAAAAAGCAAATAAAATCGGTCGGAAATACTAGGATATATATGGAAAAAATTGGACCAAGAATATGCAAAATTGAGGTACTTAAAAATTCAAACGCAAATAACTCAAAAACTATAACAGATAAATAGGACATGCAAGCATGTTTTTCGTAGATCTTATTAGTGCCTACAATAATGAATAAAAATATTTGAAATCGGACGATTAAAAAAAATTTGACACGCGATTAAAAAATTTGTATGTCCCTTTTAGCTCCGCCCCTGAGGGGTCGATTCGGTGCCCCTTCCAAACTTTATATTGTACGGTCCTCTGCTACGCCTATACCATGCAAATCCATCTAGCCGATCAGAAGTTACAGATTTATTTCCAAAAAATGTCGATTCTGACCCACTGTGCATTGCAAGGAATTTAAATCATCCCATAACTCGTCGCTCAATGCAAAATGTCTCGCATGCTGCAGGTATATATGTAATTTTCCTCATGGCATCATTTGCATTTGAAAGATTTAGTTGAAGTAATTGAATTACCTCTATTTTTTCAGTAAACTCTATAAATATATTGGAGCTTATCACTGAATAATTTGGTTATCGCAATCGATTTCTATGATAGTAAGTACAACAGACAATAAAATAGCCGATGAGCTAGCTCGCAGTGGCTCGGAGCTAGAGTCATCTGTTAAGATTCCAATTGGGTCCTTCTTTAGGGCCATAAGGGAGTGGACTCTGGACAACACGAATCGAGCCTGGAGTGACAGATCGGACTGCAGAGTATCTAGAGCATTATGGCCTAGCTTGAAACTGGCAGATTCCAAGCATCTTCTAGGTATGAGTCGTGGTAGTCTTAGAGTTATAGTAGGTATGGTTACGGGTCATTTCTCAATAGGAAATATGATGAGTAAGTGGGACATTGGCACATCAGATTTTTGTAGAACGTGCGATGATGTTGAGGAGCTAGAGACAGTAGAACACATACTCTGTCACTGTGTAGGGCTTCAGCGTAATAGGTTGAAGTGGTTTGGAAGCCACACACTACATGAACTAGGTGAGGTTAATGGCAAAGGACTTGTCAACCTCATAGGGTTTGTAATGGGAATAAAATGGCTTAGGAACAATCATAACTGATTGATTGGGTATAGGTTCCACTTTTTCTTCTTTCTATCTCTTGTATATTTCTTATTTATCCTCGTATATTTCTATTTTTCTATCATAAAGGGATCACAATGGGCCGTTTGGCCTCTGGGTGTAGGCGTGAATACGCCACCCTTTCTAACCTAACCTAACCTAAGTACAACAGACAAAATTCAATCAGCAAAATATTCGGTTGCCACAACGAAACTGTTTTATGGGTGCAGAAATATTAAAAAAATATTTTGTGAATTTTTTAATATTTTTATGTAATTTGTAATGAGTATTTTCAATAATTTGTTATTAAGTAAAACCAAAATTGATTTAAATGAAATATATCTTGGTTTATTTACAACAAGTTTATCTTTATGATTAGAAAAGCTTTCGTAGAACCATAAAAAATATTTTTTGTTAACATTCTGATATCTTAAAGTTATTAGCTTATAAGATTGGTTTTTTTTTATATTCTGAAGATTTATTTTTTTTTTTTTTTAAGTTTTTCTCTCTAGATTTCTACTTGAACCAGTGTTTAAAAACTATATTAATATTCCAAAATATTTTGTTCTAATCTCCTGAGTTTTAAAATATTTGGGAACTTTAGTGAATATATTAGTTCCCTTAAAATTTATATCAATAACATTTAATTTTATTTAAAAATTCAACATAAATTTAATATGTAATTTACTTATGTATAAATATTTATAGAGTGTTTATGAATTTCTTTTTTCAGTCATTTTATATTTTCCATATAAAATATATATATTTTTTTTAATTTATTACCCCAAATTTTAGTTCACGCCCACATTAAAAAATACACAATTTCTTTAAAAATAATGTTTAAAATGTGCTCAATTAAAAGTTTATGTACGTGACAAGAATTTTGCTAAGAAAAAATAAAACGATTGAGAAGAAATACAAAAGTAATAATATCCCAAAAATTATTTTCTTTAATAATTTTATTTTATAAAATGTTTATTTCATCATCATCATCATGTTCCCAATCGTATGAATGATGGTTTCAGGTATTTAGGGAGGTGTAACCCACTAGTCGCAGGTTGTATGCAACAAAGTACAACACCACAAAAACATGTAGAGGGAATAATTTCTTTGAATTTCTGTATGATGGACCTGCGTATTGACTGATGAACAGAAACCAATAGCAACAAATAAAATAAAGTTTTATTGGGTTTCTTTTATGTTCAGAAATATTTTATTGTATATGATTTTTAAATAAAAACTTTGTTAGAGTAAAGTAAGTAGGAAAAAAAAAAAAAAATATTTCAAATTATTCATACACACATGATCGTAAAGATCAATCAATATTAAGCTTTATTTTGTTACCATCATACTCGTACAGTAGGTTGGACAGATGGTTATAGGACACGGTGAGTATAAAGTTAATTTATGTTGTACACTGGGAAAAACTTTAAAATTTGTCCTTAAGAAATTTTTGTTAGAACAACGATTGGTCCTATGAACAACAATTTCTATTAATTTTTTGTAATTTTTGTGTAATGCCAAAATAACTTTATTTTCCCTCATTTTTATCAGTGTATAAACGTTCTCTTTTAAAGATGTTTTTTTTCAATAAATGAAAATAAAAGAACAGTGTGAACAGTGAACAAGTAAGTGACTGACTGACTGTCCGAATGTTTGTTTGGATGAGCAAGTGACTGAGGAGTAGTGGCAAAATGAGTATGTGATGTTTTAAGAAACATTTAAAATGATTATGACCTCATGAATACGAGTGCATGCTTAGATTATTGATGTATTTTTAATAGTAATCAAAAGGCCAAATGGGTTGATTACAAACAAAGAAAGATCTGGAAAATTATTGAAAAAAAGAAACTTCAATATGAATTTGTACGATCACTTAATCTACCGTAAAATGTGTCTATTTGGCATTAAAATTAATGAAAATAAATTTAGAAATGTTTAAGTTTTTTCTACATCGGCTTCACTTAGGATGAGTAAGTTTAAGTGTAAAAAATACAATTTCTATAATGGCTTATTGGTAAATGAGGTTTCTAACTAACAATTTTTGATTTAGAAATTAAATTAAAATTGGTGTCGACATTTTGTGCATTACGAAAATATAATTCATTAAACGATTGTTAAAATTTGTACTAATTCATAGTAATTAAATAATAAAGATTGTGAATCTTCAGTTACTTTGTATTTTAGGATATAGTGCGGTCAATATAATAGGTCTTGTTTATTTATTAAAAGTCAAGGTGGGAAATTTTTTGGAATTTAACCCGAATATACAGCCATGATGCAAATACAGTGGAAGCTCCCATAGGCGGACAGCGATCGTCACGCTGATTTTGTCCGTTATTGGGAGATGTCCGTCTATGGGATATGGTACATAATTTTTTTTTCAAAGGTGTAATTCCGTCCTATATCTTTTTATTCCAACATTCAAGATTGATTGTAATGAATTAACTTTTAAATGTACAAATTCTTATTTATTATATTATATATATATATATATATATATATATATATATATATATATATATATATATATATATATATATATATATATATATATATATATATATATATCGTCAACTAAAATGCAAAAGGCCGTAACCTCTTAAAAATCAAATGTCGGCTTTATTTACTTATTTATAATGTACTGACCCAAACTACATTTATACAAAAATTACATCAGTATTGATAAAATTCAAATAATCGTAACATTAACTTCATGAACGAAACAGTTGCAAAATTTGTTACATATAAGAAAAATTGTATTTGAATGGTGTTTTATGATTTATCTGTTTTTTTATTAAAAGGACATTTGAAAAATTTTACTTAATAGCTCAATTTTAAAGCAAAAAAACTAAAAATTGTGATTTCTTTTTTCTTTTGCTTCTGCGGCAAACGACGTTTTGCATTTTCATTTAGACATTATTTGAAATAAATTATGATTTTTTATGAAATTTATTTCATGGAATTTATGGCTACAGTTCGATTCTCTCCGTTCCCATTCCATTTTCCTAAATTTAGTTTCTAAATTTAGTAATTTTTCGTACGCGAAAAAAGGGTCAGACTTCTTTCAACAGCATTTTTACTAATGATTTTTTGACGAAATTTTAGAAATAACGAGAGAAAGTTATAGTCGGTCAGGCACGACTATATGATACCCTACACCATTGTGTACAGTAAATTTCAGGGAGGGGTCTTTTATTAGACATGGATCCAAATGTGGACCAATAAGTGTAAAATATGACATACAAATACAGAATATTACGTTGATGCAGAAATTTATATGAATTTATTCACTTTTGGGTGATTCCCGAAAGGGGGCCTTATATGGGAGCTATGGTAAATTATGGACCGATCTTTATAAAACTCGGCACTATCATTTATGTTCATATAAAACGTATTTGTGTCGAATACTAACTTAATACTAACATTTTAGTTGGATTTATGTCCGTTAAAGTAATTTTCTGAAAGGGGTTTATATGGGAGCTATGGTTAATTATGAACTGATCTTTTTAAAAATCGGCATACTTATTTAGACTTGCATGAAACTTATATGCGCCAAATTTCATTAAAATATTGCTATATTTAAGGGATTTATGATCGTTAAACCCTTTTCCGGGAGGACATTTATATGGGGGCTAGGTGAAATAATGGACCGATCATAACCAATTTCAATAGGCTTCGTCCCTGGACCAAAAGAAACTTGTGTACCAAATTTCATAAATTTTTTGTCAAAATTGCGACCTGTAGTTTGATTACAAGGTTTACATGGACGGACAGACGGTCAGACGGACGGACGGACGGACATCGTTAAATCGACTCAGAAAGTGATTCTAAGCCGATTGGTATAAATTAACCAATATTTTTGGGTGTTACAAACATCAGCACAAACGCATAATACCCTCCCCACCTATGGTGGTGTAGGGTATAAAAAGCATCCCAGCAAAAACTTTGGTTGCCATGTAATGAGCTAAGAAGCTAATATAATGGCTCTTCACTACTTACACATTAGCTGAATAACTCATTTTTTTTACATGATGATATCATTGCAATAACTAATTACTTCTAAGCATGTTAAATAGCGCATTGATTTTCAAGCATAACTGAAGTCATGATTAGTAATAACAATAGGAACTAGTTACATTTTAGATTATAAATAAGTATACTTAATTATGTCAGGATATAAAATATTTTTTGTTGTTGTAAAAAGATTTTTAAAATTTTTAATTAAAAAGCAACTAAAAATTTAATAAAAATAAATGTAATAAAAATAAACTATTTTAGATTACAAATTAATTCATACGCAAATTTTGCCTTTCATTTATGTATCCCTTCTTCAAATATATGAATTTTATTTTTTCAATAATATGATCATAAATTTTGAAAAATATGATCATAAATAATTATTTACATTCGGGTTATAAATAATTAGTTACTAAACAACTTTTATGTAATACGGACAGTATGTTGTTGTCATTACAAAGTAACTACATCCGTAACTACATGTCATTACCAAGTTTTTGCTGGGATGTTCAGGACAAGTTTGACAAAAAAGTCATCAAAAAATGACAGGATTAACTTGGGAAAATGATGTTGGAAGCCTGGCCTCGATCTTAAGCAGCTCCCAATTGCATTTTTTATATGAATGATTATAATGTCGACCTGCTTGTTGTGCAGAATTTCTATGTAGAAGTCAAAGTTAAATTAAAAAATTGGTTTTTGCTCAAAACCAGCAAAAAGTTAAGTAAAAAACGAATAGTAAACTATTTAACTTAAAAAAATGTAAATAAAGATGAAATGTGAACGCAAATACGGACAAAAATGAAAATAAGAAGCATTTCATTATATAAATTTGGTACATTTCTTTTACCATTTATGATTTTTGTCCGCCCACGAAAGATGTTTACTTTAAAAATAGGTGTCCGCGTCCGCCTAAGAAAGCGGAGATTAATTTGTTCTAAAAATAAGACCTAAACCATGGGACTTAAAAAATTTTCCGTCTACCGGTGCTGTCCGCCTATGGAAGCTGTCCGTTAAGGGAGCTTTTACTGTACATGCGCTTTAAGCTTTCAACAAACACGTAATTCATAGCATTTTAAAATTAGTTTTGTATTTGATTTGTCCAGATGTCTTTAAGAATGGTTTTAATCCGTTGTTCAACCCCAAACAAATTGCGAATTAAGAAACAAGACCTGAAATCATGTCTCGCGAATTTGTCTAATATTTTCAAATGTGGTTCCACTATCAATCACTAAATATTGTCCATCTGTCTCAACGGCCAAATTAATTCGACATATACCTACTATTAAATTACCACGTGACCCTATAGAATGGCCACCACTAGAGTGAGTCTCCCTTAACCTTATGGTACATACCCAAAAAAAAAAAAATTAAAGTGGTACCCGTTGATTTTATTAAAAAAGAAAAATATAATTTTATACAAATTATGTATTACGACCATTTAATTAGCCACAGATGTTAAAGGAAATCGGTAAATACATGTAGAAAAACATGTTTGAGTATTTAAGCGATGTTCGTCCTTCTGTCTACAAATCCCAGTTTTTGAGATAATTGGATGAATTTTAGCTTTATATGATGTAGACATAATCCCTGTTAAAATTAGTTGATAATGGTTACCTATTATAACCATGTCCCCATAAAATTTTTCTCCAATAATGGGGTTTTGATGCTCATATATTTTTTTAGTATTGCATAATTTAGTACATATAAAAGTTTTATGGACGTTAGAAACCTTATTTAGTTTTATAAACGTAAAAACCAATCTATACCATTTTTTTTATCAGGTTCGTACCTCAAAAATCCATAGCTCCCATATATGGTCCATTTCCGAAAGTAATCATAAAGTGCATAAATTAGTATTGGTAGACATTACGATTTTTGTAAACAAAATATTGTAAAAAGTATTAAATGTAATTTTAAACTCCCCGAGAAAATCGGTCAAGAAAGACCATAACGTTCTTACAGTCCTACAGAATGTTAACACTATCTTCGTCCACAATTGAGCATAGTATCCAAGGCAAATTTATTTATCAGGTAAAGTCAGTTCTACAACAATACAAAAACAACAGGCACTTTTTAAATGGTTTGCTGGTTAGTTGTGTCAAAATCAACTGATTAGAAACAAAGCGAATTTGTAAACACAACAAAAAATAAAGTAAGCATCAGAGAACCAAGCCGACACAATATTGTCGGCGGTGGCGACTTTCACAAGGTCATATTGGAGGCAGCTTATTTGTCAGCTCAAAATGTTTTTTATATTATATTACATAAATTAAGTAAATTTCTTATGTTTATTACTAAAAACTAATATTTCCGTTTAACATATGCAATTTTAAGTAAACTTTTATTTGTATTTTGTTCAGCCTTTCTAGCCGGTATGAGTCAGCGTCGGCGACGGCTAGAAAAATTATGCGGCGACTGGCTGCCGGTCCGCTTTGTTCTTTGGTAAACGTAAACAAAGTTTGACAGATGCAATATCCAAAACAAAGTAAAAAAAAAAATCAGCTAATTAACTGACTTTACCTGATAAATAAATTTGCCTTGATAGTATCCATATAATCAGCAATACAATTGCTAAGAAATTTTAAAAAGTGTCCAAAAAAAGGGATTTCAATATAAAAGGTCGCCAAAAAAGGGAATTTTTTGAAAAAAAGGGGCCAACTGTTTTAAAACCTAAAAAACTCCTTAAAATTTGTTTATTTGATAACAACAAAATATAAATTGAGATATAAATATTCGTCGATTTTTTTTTTTTTGCTGTTCAAAATCTTTATTATTATTATACCCTTCACCAAAGGTGTAAAGGGTATATATAAGTTTGTCATTCCGTTTGTAATTCCCACAATTTTCGTCGGAGAGCAAAAAAGTTTACATTTTCGGGATCCTTGTAAGAAATGATGACGATAGGACCATGTCCGTCCGTCCGTGTGTCGGTTGAAATGGCGTTTATGAAGCCCACCGATAACTGACATATATAATATATATATCAAACGATCGGAAATGCTTTCGAGAATTTTGCTATTGGAATTCAGCAAGATCGGTTCATACAATGCGGAGATATGGTAAAAAAATTGGTTTTTAGAACCGGTTTTCCAGTTTCTGAAGCCTCTGTATACACTAGGGACTTCGTTTTTACAAAGAAGTCTCGGACATTTTTTATAAATTTTTGTTCTGAAAAAATTAAATAAATCGGTTCAATAATAACTGAGATATCGGACAAAACGCATTTTTTATTTTTTGAAGCCCTGGTTTAAGCTATAGATTTTTATTTTTATACAGATCGGTCACAAATATTTTTATAAAATTTCGGTTTTTTGAATCAGCAGGATCGGTTTATAAATGGCGGAGATATGCTTTAAAAACCGGTTTTTGGAACCGGTTTTTCAGTTTCTGAAGCCTCTGTATATACCAGTGACTTCGAATTTTTAAAAGGGGCTCGGAAATTATTTTCTGAATTTTTGTTCTGAAAAAATGAAATAAATCGGTTCAGTAATAACTGAGATATCGGGGAAAACGAATTTTTTATTTTTGAAGCCCTTGTTCAAGCTACAGATTTTTATTTTTATATACATAGATCAGTCATAAATGTTTTTATAAAATTTCGTTTTTTTTTTTAATAAACCAAATTCGTTCATAATCAACAGAGTTATGGCCCAAAAACAAATCTGTTAAGAATATAAATACACACACAAACATGTATATTAAGCATTGTAATGACTATTAGTGACGTTTTTTGTATAGACAAGCAGTTTAGTTAGCAACAGAAGTAATATAATGAATAACAGTGTTGTTGTTGTTCTTTGTATATGCAGTCAGTTTGTATATACACACATAAAAAAATAAATAAATATGGAATTGTTGTTGTTTATTTTTTAAAAGCAAAGCCTGCTATGATTGTTTTTTTTTTCACATTCAAATTTTCTTAGTTTGAAAAAAATTTAGATTTATGTATGTGAAAATATACGTTAAGGCGAAAATTTTATTATTTGTCGGTAATATGGTAATATGATGTCGATAAGATAGTAAGATGGTAATATGGTAATATGGTGAAGGGTATCAAAGATTCGGCACAGCCGAATCTTTTTTCAATTTCATTTTTATTTACTAACAGTTTCAGTTCATTTATAAGTACTCCGCGGCTTTTTATATCACTATACTGTGAAATAATCTCAAAATTATGAATTTATTTGATGAAATTATTATATAATGAGTCGATATATTTCAAACAACTTAGTTTCTCGTCATTTAACACATAGTCTTAAAAAGTTGCCATTTAAAAAAGAGCCCAAAAAGTGGCCGGGCGGTTGAAAAAGGGGTAAATGGCGACTAAAGTCGCCAAACGGTAACACTGCATATAATATCCTCATCGAAAATAGTTCACGTCCGAAAAAAATTTTTTTTTACACTAAAGAATGTTGTCAGTGTTGGCATAGCGTCTTATCAAGTTTGGAGCTACAATCTGTGTTGCCAGTTTAGCCTTTTTAAGGCTAAATCTAGCCTTTTTATTTTGCTTTTAGCCTCAAAATTTTCGTTTTAGCTTCTAGCTTTTTTTCTAGCCTTTTTTGATTTTTAATATAGCCTTAAAAAGGCTAAAAGCTTACTAAATTTATTTTAACAGAATCATATATTTAAGCATTTTTGTATATTAATCCGCAGAAAAAATCGAAATTATTTATATTTTGCGAAAATTTTCGCCTGCGGCGCATCGTTCCACAAAAATATTATGATTATATTTAGGTTATATTTATAAATTCTTTAAAATATCTTTAAGAAATACCAAAAACTAATAAGAATAAAAAATAAATGCGATTTTTAATAAAACAATATATTAGCTTTTTTCTGGCTTTATCCAGTCCTGGCAACACTGGCTACAATATCGAAAGTTTACGTTCCTTAGCACGAATAATATCAAAAAATTTCAATATTTTGGGCACTTGCATGATATTTTGTAGTAGAAGTGGTGGACATTATTGCATGATATTCAAAAAATTTATAAAAACCAAAGTCAATGCGGAGAAGGATGTAAAAACGGCTTAAAAGTGCACTATCATAATCATATTCATAAATAATGGCTCAAAACAGTGATAATTCGAAAATCTTTTAACTCGTCACATATTTTCCTTTATTTCTCTTTCTGAAGTTCGTAAATAAACTAAAAATTTAAAAAAAAAAAAAGCTAACTAACTGAAACTAGTTTTTCTTCAAATCCTAACGGAGCCATTTCTTATAATTTGGACATTTTTACTATCATGGACATGCTTATATTAAAATTTTAACTTTATATGAATCAAAGGACAATAAAAATAAGATTTTCAATAATAAATAGTGGAAATTAAAGCTTATTTTAGTGAGAAATACTATACCCATGGTACCCGGGTACCATCTGAAGTTTCGTGGCTATAACTTTATTAATAAAGAAATGCGAGTACTTTAAAGTTAAAAATGATACCCGGGTATACCCGCTAAGTATATACCCGATACGATAACATTATTTAAACATCGACTGTTAAGTTTTTTTTTTTATTATATGGATTATGACATTAAACCCCATTAAAAATAAGACTCATGAGACTTACATAAATGTTAAACTACATATAAAAATGTTATTAAAAATCCAATCCTTTATGTATATTACAGTGCCTTGATTTGTATGAGGATAAAAAATGTTGCAAATGTACCCCCCTAAAACTAAGGTTTGATATATTTTAAACTAATTCCCATAATATTTTGGTTCAATTATTTAATTTACGTGAGCTGGACCATTTTTAAAATACCTCCAAAAATATGGTTTTCGATCGACAGTATACATAGTTTTTAACTTTTTGTCAACAAAATTACAACATATGATAGAAAAACGACGTCTACAACATATTGAACAAAAACTAATTTAAAATTTGTTATCATTCTCGCGAAATTAAAATTTTAGTGAAATTTTCAATGATTTTATTTTAAATAGTATTTTATTAAAGTTTGAATATTTTGGATATTTTGGACATCATCTTAAATTATGTTTTAGCATATCATTGGAAAGCTCTCCTTAATATGTGCATTCATTTAACCCTTAAGTTGCACAAATAACATTTTGGGATTTCCGTTCCATAATTGGTTAAGTTAATTTTTATACCAAATAAATGGTTAGTTAAGGATATAAATGTTCTCAAAAGCAAAAAATGGCTAAAAAAAAGTGGCGAATTGGTGTAAAATGGCAGCTTAATTTCAAAAACTCCTTTTTATTCGATTATTGTAGAGGTTTTAAATGAACTTATTATGTTTTTCATAAATTTATCAATATTTGAGTGTAATAAGTACTTCCATGCGACTTATTTGCAAAAATTGCTAATTTAAGCTTTTGGGAACTAATGGGTTAATTACGTGTTATCTTCAATAGTAACAGGATATACCATTTCTATGGTATATTAAAACCTAAAATAATTTGAAAAATTTCTGAAATATATAAAATTACATGTTTGAAAAAAGAAAATATGATGAACGAGAGAAGAAGATATAGTCGGACAAGCCCGACCATATAATACCCTACACCATTGTGTACATTAAAATTCGGGCAGGGGTCTTTTATTATACCAATTGTGAACCGATACTCATATTAAATGTAAAATAAAACATACGGATACAGAATATTACGTCGATACTAACATTTATATGAATTTATTCACTTTTGGGTGATTCCCGAAAAAAGACCTTATATGGAAGCTGTGGTAAATTATGGACCGATCTTTGTAAAATTTGGCACTATCATTTATGTTTATATAAAACTTATTTTTGTCGAATATTAACTTGATACTAACATTTTAATGGGATTTATGCTCGTTAAAGTGATTTTTTGAAAAGGGGTTTATATGGGAGCTATGGTTAATTATGGACCGATCTTTTAAAATCGGCACACTTATTTAGACTTATATGGAACTTGTATGTGCCAAATTTTATTAAAATATTGCTATATTTAAGGGATTTATGATCGTTAAACCCTTTTCCAGGAGGTCATTTGTATGGGGGCTAGATGAAATAATCGACCGATCATAACCAATTTCAATTGGCTCTGGACCAAAAGAAACCTGCGTACCAAATTTCATACATTTTGGTTCAAAATTGCGACCTGTAGTTTGATTACAAAGTTTACATGGACGGACAGACGGACGGACGGACATCGTTAAATCGGCTCAGAAAGTGATTCTAAGCCGATTTGTATAAAGTAAGGTGGGTCTTAGACCAATATTTTTGGGTGTTACAAACATCAGCACAAACGCATAATACCCTCCCCACCTATGGTGGTGTAGGGTATAAAGGCTCTTAGGTACGTGTAGTGGCATCTCACCATCCCAACGCACAGTGGTTCCAAAACTATTATTTTTTTTTTTTAATTTTGTAACCATTGGAGAGATTATAATGAACGAAAAATTTCTTCAGACCATAACCCGAAAACTTTTAAATTTAGATTCAAAGTATTTTTTTGAGAAATAATGTTAATGTTTGTATCAAAATAAAATTTAAACAAATAGAGATATTGAATGAAATTTTGATATGATATATATAAATTGGTAGTAAAATTAGGGAATTAAACAAAGTCCCAAAATCCCAATGCACTGAAACGTATTGTAAAAATTTTGACATATATCATTAAAATGGTTTCACGAAGCGTATAAAAATATTTTTGGGTATTTAATAAACACATGTAGGTAGTACAATCCAACTTTTTTTTGGTATCAGCTTTGCCTTTTGGGAATTTTAAAAATAATTTGAGAATTTAAATACCCAAATGCCTCAAAATTAACTTTATAAGCATTTATATTAAGTTTCCTTTTGGAATCATTGAAAAAAAGTTTATGTATCGAAATAAAAAGCTTTTTAAAGTTGAAAAGAAATTACCACCTTTTAAAAAAAAAAAAAAAAAAATGTAAATTTTTTTAAGTATAAATTTCGAGTTCTATAACTTTTTATCGAAAAGATATATTTATATGATCCTTGCTGCAATATTGTTTGTAGGGAATCTGGCGAACATTTTTAAATCCAAATTAAGCTCGCAAATTTAAAAAATAACAAAAAAATACGTCCAAAAATTAATCAACATTTGCTTTTGGCCTAAATATTTCTAAAATTAAAACAGATATCTCACATGTATTTTTTGTATAGTATAAATTAAATTTTGGTCATTAACCCTAAGATGACTGGTAACGTTATGAGCGCTAAGTTATGCTCTTGGTCTGGCCAGACCACAGAATTGTTATAGGAAAAATGTTGGTCCTAGGAATTATTTATAGTTGAACTTTTATTTTGATTTTGTGTATAGTAGTTAATATAAGTTATATATGTTAATATAAAGTGGAAATGTTTCGCTAGACTTATAATAACAACTATTGCGATGAAAACAAAAATAGTTGAAAAATGTCATAAATTATAATTTTTTAAATAAAACTTAATTTTAGGTTTATTTATAAATGAAATGCATAGAAAGTGGATAAATATTGTAATTTTTATTAAAAATAATGTTTAGCTGCTTGGCAATCATAGAAAACATATGAATTTGCTTATTTACAATGTCATGGGTTGGTAGTAATGTCTCATTTTTTAAATCGAAGAACTATTTTGTGATTAATTTTCAGTATTTCGTCGTCTAAGGAGATAATTTGTCTTTGTATAGTATTTTTGTGTTATATTTATCTAATTCTAGCGAAATGCATATTTTGAAACATGTACGTACAAGATAAGAATAGAGCTATTTATTCACGTGCAAATTTACGACAGGGGTATATGATGACTCCAAGTTTTTAATGAGAATTACTCAAAGATCCTTTGCGGTAGCTAGGTAGTGTTTGAATTGTTAGATCGGAAAAAATAACAGTGAAGTGAAGCATCTTATTCACATTTTCGCCTTATCAATATCGAAGTTATATAAACTTTGATCGACTAAACCTATCCCATTGGTTGTTTATTATTCAAGATACCTACTGCAATTTATTTTTAATATCTTACACAATAATATTAAGCACTTCTGGAGTAAATATTCCTTTAAAAATGGTTATGGTACTCGGTGGAAATTGTCCGGTTGGTAACTTTTTGTTATAGTAATATGAGAGTTTTAAGTGGTTCCAATTAAGTACATTTGGATATCAGATTTATTTTTATTGCTGAATTTCTAATATTTCCCGAGCCTAAGGTTTCGTCACCCTCATCTTCACTGTATGGAAATGACAGTTGCGCATTATCTCGATTTCAAAGACTAGATATCATTCCCACTTCATTCTCTTCCTTTTTAGTTACTGTAAGGCGTTAAAATCTATAAAGTCCATTTTATGGCATATAATAACGTCCAAATCACATTTTTTCTATCAAGAAGTAATTTTTTGAAGGAATTGCCAATTTTTCTGTAACTTAATTTTCGTTCATGAATGACGAACATTTACTGATAAATTTGGGTAAATTCAGTTTTATTCAGACATTTTACACTTTCAACAACATATTATGATTGTTTATGGAATGATTGTACGTAGATGAATAAATATAAACATGTTTACAAAGAGAAACCACATTGTGGTCTATCCAGACCAAGAGTTCAACTTAGCGTACTTTTTCTTTAAACCCAAAATTTTCCTAGTTATCGTACTCCAATCGACTCAAAATTTATTTCATTCGATTCAGTAGATATCAGTTATAGATATCATATTCATCCTTTTTTGATTTTCTACTTAAAATAAAAGATATTGAACTCCAAAATCAAATTTTGTCTGATCAGACCAAGATAGTAATCCTAGGGTTAAAAAAAAAAAAAATATATCCGAGGTGACTAACTCAGATATCATTTAGAAGTTACATAATTATTTCCAAAAATATTGTTTTTGAAATATTGTACAATGATTTCTACCACTATTTCGATTCACTGTGCGTGAATGAATCTGCTCGCAAGCATTTAGCCAAAACATCAGTAATCATCATTATTTTTTATTTCTATTATCTATATCTATTATCGGTCGGCTGACTATAGTGCACCGGTAAGGCTAAGTAATACGAATGCTTCATTCAACTGTATATAACTACACCCAGAGAAATATCAATCACATACGTGTTGAAAACGATACCATTCTGTGCCAATAGTGAATCTACACCGTATGTGTTTAAATTAAACACAGCGTGTTCAATTCTTATTGAAAATCGATACCTAATTGGCACCAAGTTGAAACCATTTCGGTATCAAATTTTTAAATTACATATGTTTTGTATTAAATTTGTTAACGAAAGGTATTAAAAAGCTGTTACCGTAAATTACCAATGTGACCACAATCGACTCAAAATTTATTTCATTCGATTCAGTAGATATCAGTTATAGATATCATATTCATCCTTTTTTGATTTTCTACTTAAAATAAAAGATATTGAACTCCAAAATCAAATTTTGTCTGATCAGACCAAGATAGTAATCCTAGGGTTAAAAAAAAAAAAAAAATATATCCGAGGTGACTAACTCAGATATCATTTAGAAGTTACATAATTATTTCCAAAAATATTGTTTTTGAAATATTGTACAATGATTTCTACCACTATTTCGATTCACTGTGCGTGAATGAATCTGCTCGCAAGCATTTAGCCAAAACATCAGTAATCATCATTATTTTTTATTTCTATTATCTATATCTATTATCGGTCGGCTGACTATAGTGCACCGGTAAGGCTAAGTAATACGAATGCTTCATTCAACTGTATATAACTACACCCAGAGAAATATCAATCACATACGTGTTGAAAACGATACCATTCTGTGCCAATAGTGAATCTACACCGTATGTGTTTAAATTAAACACAGCGTGTTCAATTCTTATTGAAAATCGATACCTAATTGGCACCAAGTTGAAACCATTTCGGTATCAAATTTTTAAATTACATATGTTTTGTATTAAATTTGTTAACGAAAGGTATTAAAAAGCTGTTACCGTAAATTACCAATGTGACCACAACCGTTGTTGATTTTGAATCGATTTTTTTCCCTTAGTGTATTATTGCAATTAATTGCGGAAAACAAGGCCCGGAATTTTTCTATTCATCTGTCAGTGATTTCTAAATATCTCGAGTATAAATATGAAGCCTTAAATAAGGTGAGTATTAAAAACATAATTTGACAATCATAGCTTACTCCTAATAACAAATGATCCTTATAGTGATCTTCTTCAATATAAAATTGCTTCCCTCCAAACTAAATATTCATATATATATACACACATATATATACGAAAAGCTGGCGCCATTTTCTTTCATCACATCATGCTCTGTTACCATTGGCTAATTTGTTTATTAGAAAGCGACTTTTTTACACATTGTCGTTGTAAAATGAATTAAATACAACTAATTTTTCATAGGCTAATACAAATAGAAGGGGAAAAAAATGAGTTAGTTGCAACTACATGAGAAGGAAATTACTTTCATATCTAGAACGCGTTTCCTACATTAAAACAACACGAACAACCACAAAACAATATTAGTAACAGCAACAGAAATGAACACTTGAAAATAAACGACCAACACAACACTTTGGACAACTTAATTTTCTACAAACATGCAACAAGAATATCTTAAAACCCTAAAAACCCTACATACACAACTCTATGAATAACTATGGCATCTAAATATTAAATATTCGTACAACTCAACTTATTTTGGTAACAAAAAATATGAAATGAATATAAATGAAACAATTTTAATATATTTTGTAAGAATGAATGTAAGTGCATATAGTATTTAATGAAAATAAACTCCATTTATTAACCTTTTAGTATGTCTACTTTATATAAGACCTGCCTCCAGGTCTAGAAAAAAAAAATATAATGCAGAAATATTACAAACTACCAAACAAATGTTGCTAATGTTTTGTATTGCAAACTGATTTTGAAAGAGTGAAATCTTTTAAAAGATATTTGTTATATTAAATACTTACTTATCTCGGTGCTAGTCTTTATGTGGGGGCTACTACTCCCCATCGGCTTATCCATCCGATTTAAAATTTGACATGAATACTATTTCTAAAAATTTTTAAAATATTCTCCTTAAGATATGAGAAAATTAATATTTTTTTTGTTTGGGAAGTAGTTTCCGGAAAATTTGAGGGCTCTCACTATAATAGTTCTTTGGATATGCCATTAATAATATTTGCTTTGTATCCGTCCTTAAGCCTTCAGTCTTTTGATGTATTTAAGTTATCCAATAATTAATATTTTATTTGTACAGGGCTACCCGTTCTATTTTCATCTGAAATTATTGAGGTTGATGAGACAGTAATTTCTAAAATATGTTAAGGTTTTTGCTGCAATAGTTCTTAAGATATACGTTATTTTATATTTTCTTTGCATATGGAGTACCATTTCCCCCGGTACTTTCCATTCCATTTTCAATCTAAATTTAAAGGTATTCCTATAAGAGAATCCTGTAAAATCATAATACTTTTACTGTAACAGTATTTATGTTATTTGATAAATAGTATTTTCTTTATATTTTCATTTTAAATTATAAAGAATGATAAGTAAATTCTTTCATAAAAATTCAAAGATTTTTGCGGAAACAGTTTTAAATTATGCGACAATAAATATTTTCTTTGTATGGGGGCACTACTCCTCTGCAACTATCAAAAAAATTTCAAACAAAGAAATAATAGTGACATCGGAAAAATCTTAACATACAGTGTTGGAAAAAATAATAAGGACGACCCTTACTTTCGCAAACAGATGCAAACAGTTTCTTTATATTAAGTTTTTTTTGGGATCCCACTATTTAACTGTTCCTAAAATAGCGGAATTTCATTATTTGTTTACTTTTTCTCTTTTGCAATTTTATTTTATATTTATTTGCAAAAAAAAAAAAAAAAATCAGTGAAGTTGTAATTTCAATTGGAAAAAAATAATAGGGACGCACTACAAAAAATTACCATTAGTCAATAAAAATTATTACTTTTAACATAAACATATTAAAAAACCGTAAAGCAAAGTTTATATGATTAATTTAATCATATTGGTTTCGTGTTTATGATTTACGTCTTCGGTAAATAAATTTGAAAATGGGTCGTGGTGTTCATTGTACTGAATCTGAAAAAAAATGTTATTCTTACATTAAATTCGGACGGGTTATCAATTAGAAAAATTGCACAGATAATGAAGTGTTCCAAAACTAAAGTATTCAATGCCATTCATTCGAAAAAAAGTCATGAAACTAGAGGTAGAAAGCGTAAAACGTCAGCACGTTTTGACCAACGTTTAGTTCGACTTTCCAAAAATAACCCCTTTATGTCATAAAGTAGCCTCAAAAATGAATTGTGTGCTTCAGTGACAAGTCGAACAATAAGAAATATGCTGCAGAAAGTCGGATTAATGGGACGCAGTCCTAGAAAAATACCACTGTTGAGCAAGAAAAACATACAAAAAAGGTTGGAATTTGCCAGGCGACGGTGGTGGTTCTATAATGCTATGGGGATGTTTTTCGGTATCTGGAGTTGGTCTAATAGTTTGGATTCAGGAAAAAATTAATGCTGCTGACTACATAGACTTTCTGCAGAATAAAATGCTTCCATTTGCTGAGGATGAAATGCCACCAAAAAGGGGGAAGGATAATGATCCCAAGCATTCCGCTAGAAGCGTCAATACGTGGTTTCAGCAGAATAAGGTGCCTGTAATGGAGTGGCCGTCCCAATCACCGGACTTAAACCCCATTGAGTATCTCTGGGGAGTCTTCAAAAATAACTTGGTAGCTTTAAATCAAAAAATAAACAAGAGTTGTGGGAAAAAATTCAAGAAACCTGGTACTCAATTCCGCCCGAGGTATGTGCGAATCTTGTGGATCTATGCATCGCTGTTGTCAGGAGATTATAAAAATGAAAGGATCTTCAACCAAGTATTTGGAAATGATGGTAATGTTAAAAAAAAAAAAAAAAATTTGTCCAAAACGTTAAGTGTCCCTATTATTTTTTCAAGGCCTTTTTTAAAAACAAAATATTTTTTGGCAGAACTAGTTTCTTATTTTTGCTTTATAAGTTAAAATATTTGAAGTTATTTAATTTTATGTATATACTTTTTAATATTTATGGAATAGTAAATAAAAAAGTAAGAATATATTGAAAAATTAGAGTGTCCCTATTATTTTTTCCAACACTGTATATAAAATTCAATAATTTTAAAACAGTTGATCTTAAAGTCTTTGTTTTATTTTTTATTTAATTGATAATGTATTACAGATCACAGAAAATAATGACTTTTAAAATTTTAACCACTACTTATGAACTCGTGGACCTTTTTTGGTAACCCTTCCATTAGAGGTTTGATAATTTTTTCAGTCACTTTTTTGTAAAAGTTTGCCCATCTCCTCGTGGACCTTTTTTGGTAACCCTTCCATTAGAGGTTTGATATTTTTTTCAGTCACTTTTTTGTAAAAGTTTGCCCATCTCCTTTTAAAATCTTTGTTATTTTCAAACACCTTTTTGTGTTCCTATTCTATTTTCATAATATCTCTACACTGGTCTTAACTTCGGATGGAGGATTGACCCCTCTTGGTACAAAAACTATAGGTACGGTCACATTAGGCAAATGTTTGATTCGAATTTATTTGCCCGAATGCATGTTGGGGTAAAATGTGTGAAAAGTGGTGATTAATTGAATTTTGAAATTTACATTTTTGTTTCAAAGTTGGGTACCGAATAAAAATAGACAAAATTATGTATCAATATCAACTGTAATCAGTGTTGCCAGGACTTGAGAAAAAAAGAAGCTAAATTGGACTTTAAAAAAGGTCAGAAAAGGCTAAATGACCTAAAAAATAAAGCCAGAAAAAAAGCTAATATATTGTCTTATTAAAAAGCACATTTATTTGTTAGTTTTCATTAGTTTTTGGTATTTCTTGAAGATATATTAGTGAATTTATAAATTTTCGCTAAATATAAAAAATTTATATTTTTTGTGCGAATTAATACACAAAAATGCTTAAATTTGTGATTTTTTTTCAATAAAATTTGAAAATTTTTAGCCTTTTTAAAGCTATGTTAAGAATCAAAAAAGGCTAGGAAAAAAGCTAGAAGCTAAAACGAACATTTTGAAGCTAAAAGCAAAATAAAAAGGCTAGATTTAGCCTTAAAAAGGCTAAACTGGCAACACTGATTGTAATCTTCAAGCTAGTTTCTGTTGTTTTCTTATAATATAAAAAATGTAAAAATTTTTTTATTAAATTTTTTAAAAATAGTAAAATTTAAAATAAAACCATCAACTTCAAGTATGTAAGTGTATTTTCATTCAAGTATTTGTAAATTATATTTTGTCCTAATATTTTTGTTATTTTTTAGAAAATTGTCCTAAAAAACACTAATTTTAAATTTTCATGGTATGCGACTTAAAATGTTACAGGATGTTTATTCTGAAAATTGTCTGAAAAATAGTACATATTACGAAAAAAAAAAAAAATAAAATAAAATCGTGCGCATATATAACCCGATTTGAAAAATTATGTATTTTTTTTTTTCGAAAAAGCTTCAGTAGATTTTATACAAAAAACAGCTTAACTGCAGACATTTTCTTTTCTTTATCAAACATTAAACATTGGGGCAGAATCGAAATAAATCTGTAACTTCTGATCGGTTGGCTGGATTTACATGAAGTTTCACATAGGCGTAGCAGAGGACAGTAGTATTTAAGAAGCAAGATCCAATATACACTTCAAGAGCTATGGGGGTTTAAATAGGGTATAGAAAAGGTTTAGCCATTAGGGAATTTTTATTCCTTACTCGATTTCCCAGATTTTTGTATCACCTTAAAGTACTTGATAAATCCTTTAGAAAACATGCTTGCATGTACTATTTCTCTTACATATTATTCAAAATATGTTCATTTGAAACTTCAACAACCTCAATTTTGCAAGATGTTGGTCAAGTCTTTTTAATATATATCCCAACATTTTCTACTGATGTTATCATGTTTTTTTACAGTTTACAAAAGAATAAAATTGTGTATCAATAAAGAAAATTTGATTTCGATATCTGTATTGAGTCAAAAAATAAACGATTTTGAATTGGCAAGTTTGCAACAATTAATAAACAAAAGGACGGAAGGACAAACATTAGAATTCCTTAAAAAAAGTCTTTAAAATCCAAAGATATATTATTTTTTTACTTCTTGATCAATATTAAAATTAAGTCTAAATATTAAAGTATTTCTATCACCTTTCCCAGAATTAAGTAATATTTTTGACCCCCTTAACCCAAATGTTTAAACGGACGGATATTTCCATTCTGCCAAAAAACATTATTTTTTTTTTTTTTTTTTTTTTTTTGTTAACAAATAAATAGAAAAAATAGAATGTGATCATCCTGAATTAAGCGCTATTTTCAACCCATTTAACCCAAATGTATAGACGGACATTACCATTCAGCCAAAAAATATCTTAAAATTCGAAAATTATTTTTTTTTTTACCTTAAAATAAATAAAAAAAAATAAAACGTGTTCATTAAAATATTGCTATCACCCTTCCCTGAATTAACATCCATTTTCGACCCCTTTTGCCCCAATGTGGAACGTACAAAAAAAAATTTTTCAAAAGTAATATGTATCGGTAGCATTTGAAAAATTATTTCATCAAACTGTCTAAAATAAAAAATTGGTTTTTATTAAAAATATAACAAAGAGCATGAATATATTTTGATTTGTGATATGAAGCAGCTGCGATTGCTTTTTAGAAGAGGAAGAATAAAAGGAAAGACAATGGCATAGGCATCATCGACATAGGCTGATCACAAACATGTGTGTTGCACCCAATACCACCAGCGCCGTGATCTTCTTCACATGACCGTCACCCTCAACCGACGTGGTGGCCCAATTCTACGCGTCTTTTCGGCAGCTTTGCCGAAGGAAGCAGCAGCATCCTCATCTATATCACTAGCAGCCTTAGCAGCGACCTCACCACCACGTTTCATCGACTTAGGCGATCCTGCCTTGAACCGTTTGCCCCAAGTTCACCTCATCCACCTCCGAACTGTACGAATTCAGCTCACATTGTCGCAGCATAGCCGGCACTGACAACATAACGTCGTCATACTGCTAAAAGTCACACATAATCACGTTTTTGCTACACGGGTTATACGAAGTTAAAGGTGCCAAAAATCATTTTTTCCATATATGTCGCTCATTATGCATCATACGTGTTTCCATTATAACATCTATAGCATATAAAATTTGCATAAATTTTGCTGAAGTACATTTTTATGTGCTATCTTGTCAGTGATGTCAGATGGAGGGAATTTTCCCTTTTTGAGGGAATTTTTAAGGCAAATTTTAGCCGAAGGGAAAAAGGGAAAATTTTTTGTCAAAATAAAGGGAATTTTTCATACGTAAAAATGTATCTCACACACTAATTTAAAAATAGAAATCTAAATTTGGCGAATGGATATTTTCTGTGTTCTCGTTCTTTGTTTAAAACATCTAGCTCTTCTATGCGCTCAATGAATGCTATAGACTCACGACCACCATATGAAAGTCCCCATTTTCTAAGGTGTTCAATTAAACTAGGATTTACTTCACTGGGTATGTGTGTTGGATTAGATCATGTAGCAGGTCGATTCTTCGTAGCGGCATTATCTTCTATCTTAACTGGTGACGGCGTTGAAACGTTCCTTGATGTGGGCAAAACCAAGTTATTTTGCGCTTCATATTTCTCCTATAGCACTAACAAACGTTGTGAATAATCTGAATCATGTTCAGTAGTTATGAATTACGCGAATCTTCTTCTCATTTCGTCCGACTGTCTTTTTTTTTTTTTTTTTTTTGAATTACAAACAAAAACTACATTTATGTAATTTTCAATGCATTTTTTACTACAAATTTTGTAGTTTTTGTTAAAAAATTGCCATTTTAAGGAGGTGGGAAAAATAGAGGGAATTTTTTTTTTTTAAATGAGGGAAAAAAGGGAATTTTCCAGCTAAACAGAGGGATTTTTTTTAAATTTTTTCTGGCATCACTGCATCTTGTAGAGATAGTCCTTTGATTTGCTCAAGTATACTCCCGAAGTCTTTTAATTTTGTTATTGTAATTTTACTCTGTTGCCTCTTTAAAAATTTGACGAAATTTATTGATAAAAACTTGTCATTTATTTAAATGTTTAAAATTTTATTGATTTAAATTCAATAATAAACAATATGGCTTTATTAGGGTGATCGATTATTCGACTTTTTTGAGAAACCTGTTTTCGAATAGTTCGAATAGTTGGTATTTAAAAAAAACCGGTTGCACTTTTTGAAATTCAGAAAAAGCGGTTTATTTACTTTTAATGTTTGTTAATAAATTATGCCATAAGTTTGAATTTTTATAAAACAATAATGATGGCTTAATTCATTAAGGTGCAGGTGATGATAGACCGGTAAGTGAAGGAAAGGTCAGGTGGGATTTGGGGTCGCTGATGAAATTTCATCTGGACATTTTTAGCGACTAGGTTGGGTGGGCAAGTAATGGGACTAACATCTATCTCATATATGCGGTTTTTGTACTTTGTGTTTGATTTTAGCGACTAGGTTGGGTGGGCAAGTAATGGGACTAACATCTATCTCATATATGCGGTTTTTGTACTTTGTGTTTGATTTTTAGTTTCAGTTCCTTTTTGTTGTGTTTTGTTTTGTGTTCGGGCACGCGTCAAGCGAGAAGGGTTGGAACCACCTGAGAGTCGATAAAAAGCTAGTCGGAAACCTCGCTTGTTCAACCGGTCCGTGTTTAAAAAAACCGGTCTATTCGACATTCGAAAAATGAACATTTTGAAAAAACCGACAGCACACTGACTGAAAAAACCGGTTGGAAAACCGCGTCGATCACCCTAGGCTTTATACAAATATTATTTGATAGCGTTAGGTCAAATAATTATTTGCCCAAAAAATGGGAAACAATTTTTCGTTATGTGGTCACACTGTGTTCACATTACGAACAGTTTTGTTTGCTATTAAATAATTTTGTTTGCCCAAAAAAAGGTGATTTGTTGTTTGCTACACAAAAATATTTTATGATCACATTACGGCAAAGAAATATTTGTGAGTTTCAGTCAAATGTTTCGCTAGTTTGACTATACCTTATGTTATTGTTTTGGTACCAATTTTACCGTAGTTACATGATGTCAAATCTGGCCAAAAATATGTGGACACATTGTGATCTCTTATAAAAGGAAAAAGTAATTTTTTCGAACATTCTTTAATTTATATTTCGGTATTTATAGAGCCCACTGTAATATATGACTTGCCGCAGCTACATAAAGCTTGCTATACCAGGATTTTTTTTTAGCAAATTTTGTCTATCTTATTTTGTTTATCTTATATAGATTAAGAGAAATATTTGATCTCAAAAGTTGCCATTATTTTGTAAAATTTAGAAATAACTTTCAATTTGAAAAAAAAAAAATAAATAAATGCAGAAATAAGTCATAAAAATTTTTATTATTTCGTTAATATTTCGCCTATTAGAAAATTGCTTTAGCGATTGCACTCTTTTAAGACATTGACCTGCAACCAAACAGTAAATGCGTTTCTTATGAAAATTATTTACGTTTTATTTTTCAAAAGGAAAACTGAACATGAAATAATTACAATTTAAATTAATCAACACGAACAATGGCCGTGTTATGTACTGTATATGTTTATGATGGCCTGCCTGTAAGTTTGTCCCAATGAGTCTTAGATGGCCGTCTAAAGATAAATTTATTTTTGTTTTTAGTATTTTGTTAAAAATAAACTCAGGATCCAATGACTGGCAGGCCGCTTGGACTACAAAATTATTAAAAAAAAAAATTACAAAAAAAAAAAAAAAAAAGGAAATAAAATTTAAAAGAACAACAAAATCATAAAACAACGAACACTACTAGATTCACGTGACAATATTGTTGGTGCTGATGTTGCACTTGCCACTGCCATTGCTGTATTGCTTTAGTTGTTTGTTGTTAGGGCTTAGCCTCTGGTTAAATTCCCTCAACATGTTGTTTTAATTGCAAAAATAAACACGCATTTTTTAGCAATTAATCGCACCCAGTTGAAATTTTTATTACTTTTAAATGAGAAAATTATGAAATAAAATAATGGAAAAAATTAAATAAAATAATAAAATTAAATGGAAAATACAAAAAGAAAAATAAAAAATATTATCAGCCATATTAACAGCTACAGTAGCAACATAATTCAACATCTGAAAGTAAAGAAATAAAAACACTATTTACTTGTAATACATTTTTAATTGTCGACTAAATTTGATAAATATCGTACATGAAATTGGTGTAGATTACGTATATTTTCTTTTTAAGTTTTATAAATGTATTCTAGTTAATTTTAAATTTGTTGTTGCCTTATTGTATATTTAACATGTTTATTAGAAATTATTTCAGGTTGAAGTTAAGAATTGTTTAAATAATTTATAGAAAATAAAATTAATAATTTCTGTTAAGAATTCTTTAAAATAATTTACAAAAATTAAGATGAATAACATCATAAAAATAGGAAAATACATAAATTTCATTCAACTAATTTTCTAATAATTTGTAAGGTTAAGGTGAAGAATGGGAATAAATGGGAAACGACTTCCATTTTAGAATTAGGTCGGCCAAAGTTTTCCACGGTCAATACCAAAAGGCTCTAGAAATTCTTAAGAACTCCATATGTACCATTTGAGCTCAAGATTAATATCTATTAGTACAACACTTGTTGCAGGCTTTCTATGCTTGGGTGTGAAATGGCAGCTGCAATGCTTTAAGAGACCATTTTTTTTAACAATTATTTTTTTATATATTGAACCTTCCCTTCTTTTAAAGCCTTACAATATGTATTCAAATCTTAAAACTAGACACTAAATACTTCTTTATATCTAACGAGAGCATGGGTAAATGAATAATCGTTCCTCCTAAAAACGGGGTGGAAAGTCGGCTCTACGCCTTGAATTTGACTGAACTTCTGTAAGAAGTCTTGCAAGTGGGTTGGGATGAGTCTGCAGTTTTGAAATGTATTTTTCACTGAGCTTTTTAAACTCGTCTTTTACAAATGGAACCTATAAATCTCTATGGATTTCTTATATACCATGGTGCACCCGTCATAGTTCTAAGAACTTTCGATTGGACCCTCTGTATAATTTTGATACTCGTATTACTGTATCCCATTATTTAATGCCATATGTCCAAATTGGTTTTAAAACGGTTTTATACAGTATGACTTTATTGTCAAGGCTTACTTTTGAATGGCTGTTTATTAACCAGTGACTGCTAGAAGCTTTTAACTTCACATGAAGTCTCTTGGTTTCTATTTGACGACGCCAGGTTAGTCGCCTATCTAAGTGAATACCAAGGTATGTAACATGATCTGACTGGGATATACTTATATCATCATGTGTAACTGATGGACAGTTTCCTCTTCTGAGGGTGAATGTAACGTGGTTACTTTTTAATTCATTTACTCATATACGCCAGTTTTTCAACCATGTCTTCACACGTCGGAGGTAAATATCAAGTTGGCTAGATGCTATGTACGGGTTTTCGTGGGAACTGAGCAAACGTAGAAACAGTAATTTCATCGCATACTGGTAAGTCAGAAGTATAAATTAAGTACAAGTTAGGTCCCACTTTTATTTTAAATTCTTCTGTTACATATTCGTTATACTTTAATCTAAATAAACGATCGTATAGAAAGGACTCCAGCTTATTTGTGGGTACATGGTGGTAGTAAACATTTAATTTTATATATTAGACCTTGGTGCCAAACTTTGTCGAAAGCTTGCGCTATATCCAAAAGGATAGCTGAACAATACATCTTTAATTCAAATCCGATTCACTTTTTCTATGGTTCCCTGTTTTTCACGAAAACCAAACTGGTAAACTTGGACGATATTTCTATAGTTAAAGAATGGTATAATTTTCTTTTGAAATGCTTTCTCGAACAGCTTCGACAAATAAGATAGTAGGCTAATAGGTCTATAAGAAGTAGAATTGTGAATTATGAGTAATTTTGGCTACTCAATACATACCCAATACTTGTCTTTTGGGTGCTCGATACTACTCAATAAATTAACGATTTTCGAATTTGATCAACCTCCTCCAAAAGAATAAACGTAAAGCATAATTAATTATGACGTTTTATAAATAACGGATTTCCAAATATGTATTGCATTTTGATCTGTTTTTTAAAGGAGGATAGGGCTCAGAGGGAACCACATAGGGGACCGGAATTTGACTCAAATACTTATCTTACATAAAGTTTTTTTAGTATAAAATATGGGCAAAATAGGTTAAGAAAATTATGTCCCTTGTAACTTCAGTTTATACTGCAAATATCTCTTAACTACATTACTCGCGAATTACGCGAGTAATGTTGAATTCAAAGTCTGGAATTGCAACTTTCCTAATGTCAATTCTCTTAACTACATTCCAGTGATTTCATGCACTCGGAAAATTGAATCGGCAGTCAACATTCTGACCGAATCGTTGCGTTCTGTCATTCTCCTGGCATGTCCTTCCGCCACTCTTAAAGGCAAGGTTAAACCTCCATGGTGGAACCATGATATAGCACAATCTAGAATTGCATGTCGTCGACTATTCAATTTAGCCAAGAGATCAGGTGACTGGTCATCTTATAAGGCTTCAGTGAATAGATTCAAGAATTTGATTAGGAATGCGAAAAGGAAAGCCTGGAAAAGCTTCTGCAATAAAGTGGAATCGTCTTCAGAAACGAACCGATCACATAAGATTTTGGCAACCGCACCAGTTGTACCAATTTATCTCTTGAAATGATACTTGACACTCACTTTCCTGGTAGTACTAACTCTGCTCCCTGTGAGCAACCCTCGAATATGGTCTCAATCATCATTGATGAACAGAGACTTCTTTGGTCGATTGATAGCTTTGATAGATAAAATTTTTGTAAATTTAGTTTAACAAAATCGGACAAGTTGTTTTTGAGTTATGACAACATAAGTGGAGAAATTTCTCAAAAAACTAAGATTTACGATCGATATCTCATTTTATTGCTATTACATGTGGTTTTGCGATAAAGCAATAAATCTGAACAGTTTTTGCCGTTTTCGATTTTTAATGAATTTTTTTTTTTTAACAAAAAACTTGCTATTTTCACGTAAAAATATATTTTTTGTTTAATTTTTTTATTATAACTCCGAAACTACACGCAAAGAAAAAATATGGTTCGGGTGACCATAAACTAAGAGCAACATACTATGATTGTAATATATGATCCCAGGTTACAATAAGTATATTTGTACGTAATCATTTTTCTGATTCCATTTAATCATTTTCTCATCATTTAATGATTCGATTTAATCATATTTATAACTTTTTTTTTATAATATTTCTTCCGATTTCCCAATTTTTTTTATCATTTAATAATCCCATTTTATCATATATATAAACCAATTTTATCATTTAATAATCCCATTTTATCATATATATATATAAAAGAATTTAATAAAATATAAATAAATCACATTTATCTGAAATTTTTATTTATTTATTGAGAATATTGAACAAAAATTTTTCAGGTATAAAAATTGATTAATTTTTAATTATAAAATTATAAGTTATTAATAGTTTTTTATATAATATTTATACTCTACATATTAATTTTTAACATATATTTACATATTCATTGTTTAAATATTATTTACATATTATATTTTATAATATTTACATAAGAATTTAAATCAACAGTTTTATGTTTTCTTTGGTAATGCAAATATAGCCAATAAGATTTGATTATAAAATTTTATTGGCTATAGAATAGATATTAAAAAATAAAAATCCTCATAAATAAAAATCCTCAAAAGGCTTGAAAATGTGAGTTAAATCCATGGTTTGAAAGCCTTTGACCGCAAAGATAGTAAGATTCATTAGAGCAATATATGTGGTTTGTATGACCAAATAATGGAACGTCATTTTCATACATTTCAATATGGAAAACCAATCCTGCATATCTCAGAACAGGACATATTTTTCATTTATGTTTTTTTTGTGGTTTTATTTCACAATTTTTTAAACTTAGAACACTTTTCTAAAAACGCCTTCTAACAAACTACTGAACTTATACACAAAAATGTGTATTCAATGGTTATGTAGAAAATAAATATGATTAACTATAAAAATACAATAGTTGTGTGAAATCAAGTTATAGTCCAAAACAAATATTTTATTTTTGAGAAAAACATAAACATTTTCAAAAACAAACATTCAACAGTTGTGCAAAACAAAATATGACTTAAAATCAAATAAAAATATTAGCTAAATGGTTGTAGAATTTACTAAATTTGTAAAACTAACTTAATGATTATAGAATAAACTAAATAATTGTAGAATTGACTAAATGATTGTATTTATTCATAAATATGATTTCATATAAACATATTTAAAAACATATTTTAATTCAGTGAACCATATTAAAATTTTGATTTTGAGTAATCATTAAATGATAAAACAGAATCATAAACGTTGCAATGATGATCACAGTATATTTAAATCAACGAGAAAACGGCTATATAATCATTGAATAGTTGTGATGATCATGCTGTAACCATGTTTTTTTCTCTGCGTGTACTGAGCCGATTGAAACGCAATATATAAAGGGATTAAAGATTATGTAAATATAAATTTTTATAAGTTTATTTCAATAATATCAGACTAACACTTTTTGAGTTATCATTAATTATGTGGAAAAGCGTCTAAAAAATTTATAATTTTACATAAAAATTAAAAAAAAAACCTTTCCATAGAATTTAAAATTTAGACCATATTTGGACTACTGGAACCATAATACATCAAATCTATATAGTAGTTATTAGAGTATTCAAATAACTCGAAAATGCAATTTTTAAGTTACTCGAATAATCGAGTAAAACTTTTAAGTTACTCGAGTTATTCGAGTAAATTTTACTCGTTTTTTTCAATGATTACTAAAAAATAAAACAAAATATAGCTTAAAACAAGAAACAGTCTTTCGAAATAATATAAATTAATATCGACCATTCCAGGAAAGAACGCCCGAAAATGTATATTTTTTTACTTGATGGCTTTCAATTTCAATAAAAATTTGTATACATAAACTCCATTAAGCCTTTTATCAATTTCAGTTTTCAGTTTTGTGAAATTGCAAAAACTCGCGATTTAATTTCGCTTTTTAATTTTCTCAAAAACCAAACAAATTTCAAAAGTATGTAACTTTGAATAGCAATATCTCTGGAAAGACTTTGTGAATTTTAATGATTTAAACGGTTTTAAAATTTCGCATACGGCGGCTTTACGACGAACATTTTAAAAATAAGAAAGTTTTTTTAAAAATGCATTTTAATGCAATTGCATTTTTCAAATGCATTTTTCTTTAAATATGCTACTAAATTTTTTTTAATTTTTTAACATAAATGAAAAATTTGGAATCTTTACATCAAAATAAAAGTGTCAAATTTTTGGGACGCGAAAATCTTATGTGCATAATAAAATTTTTATAAAAACATGTTTAAAATTTTTCATATAAAAATAAAATTTCTTCTTGTTTTTGGAATTTTCTGTAAAATTTGTATAAAAGTTAACAAAATATAAAAAGTATGCAATTATAAATATTCATATCTCTTGAAGTTATTGATGGATTTCTGTAATTTGAAAAGTATTTAAAAGGCCATTGTATATTTGTTGTGTAATTTAGTCAGCATTTCGAAAATCACCTCTTCGATCCATAATATTTTAAAAATATAAATGCAGTTTTTAGATGCATTTTTGTTAGTTGCGAGTTTATTAAATTTTAATTTTTCTAAAAGTGTATTTAAAAATGCTTTGTTTATTATAACTTAAAGCAATAAATAGTCTGATACATAAAGTTTTACTATTTTTAAGGATTTTTTAAAAAATAACACAATAATTTTTTTTTTTAACAAAATACGTAAAGCTACTCATAATACCAGAAAAATATAATTTTTATATGAAAAAATTTAAACTAGTTGAAGAAAAGGAGAAATTATGCACAGTACATGTGAGCGTCCCAAAAATTTGAGATTTTTATTTTAATGTAAAGATTCCATGCTTTCTAAATACGAAAAAAAAAATCAAAAAAATTTAATAGCATATTTAAAGAAAAATGTATTTAAAAAATGCAATTGCATTAAAATGCATTTTTAAAAAGTATTTTTTATTTGTAAAATATTCATGTTTAAGCTGATATAATTACAATTCAAACGCCGTTTAAATAATAAATTTCCGTAAAGCGTTCCCAGAATTATTTGTATTTAAAGTTGTACACTTTCGAGATTTTTTAGATTTTTTTGAAAGTGAAAAGCTAAATAAAATCGCGAATTTTCTGAATTTAGCGAATCTAAAAACGGAAATATTTAAAGACACCCATAGACCTTATACGTATAAAATTTTATAAAAATCGGAGGACACTTGGTATATTTTTGGGCGTTCTTTCATGGAATGGACGGTATAAATAATTTGCGTAAATATTTATGAATATTTGTCTTTTTTAATTATTTGACTATTGTTCATTGATAGTAAAATAAATAGGTCTAACAATTTTATATTAAAGTGTGGTTCCAAGGTTTTTTTTTTTTTTTTATCAATGCTATGAAATGACTAGTTTTTACATTAATACCCGATTAAAGGTGATTATCTATACTTTCAATACAATTTAATGTTAAGTTTTTAACCACTTTGAAATAATTAGCGATTTTGTCTCATAACCTCACTTTTTTTTGGACACATACTAATCTATGTGCTACACAGAGGTTTTCAGTTATATTCAAAATATTTGCACAATTTTTAAGTATCGGAAATCTACTAAACCCAGTTTTATTTTTATATACACAAATTGAAGTTTGGGAACATTTTACCCATCGCCAGACATAGCCAAATAAAGTTTTTTACAGTCATTTAATATCGTACAAATTTATATAGTTTTTAAGATAATTTACTCTTATTTATATTATAGTGATCTCGTGATTATGTTAGTTCTGTTTTGTGCAAAAATGTTTCGCAACTCTTAATTTTCTATATAAATTTTATAAACTTGTATAGTAAATTAGTCATTGTCATGATACAATAAATAACAAGGTAGAATTATTAGAGAGAGTTGTCATTTTCAAGTCATGGAAAGTCAAATAATTGAAAAATTTAAAACAAAAATACACATGAAAAAATTTAAATATGTTTCGTTTACATTTGAAATGTGAAAATATTTGTTGGATATTTTGTGAAATTTAACACGTATATTTTTCAAAATGATATTCTGTGCACAATTCGTTATACACATATTAGTTTTTTCACATAAAAAGTTAATTTTTCACAATTTATAATTTTGATATCAAATTTAAAAAAAAAAAAAAAAAAATTAAGTGTTCTTTATTTTTTACATTTTATTTTGACTGACATTTTAAGGAAAATAAATTTGAGAACTCTTTCTCTCTCTAATAATTGTACCTTGTTATTCATTGTATCATGAGTCATTGTAAAGTTGATTAGAACAACTTTTCTCCATTTAGTAGACAAATTTATTGTAAATTTAAAATATATAATTCTTTCTCCCAAATGTACGCGTAAGAATTATAATTGGTTCTAATTTTAAGTTAACCATACATTTTACCTAAAATGTTCAATATTTTATTTTTCCTTTCTTCCTATTTTTGATTTCATCTAAGCCTTCACCATCATATCCTCCACACCAGACTGATAATTTATTAATATGTTTTTCTAAATCAAATTTAAAATCCTTCAATTTATTTCTTATAAAAAAATTAATATAATTCAATATATATTATTAAAATTATAAAAAATTATTTGAATTTTACATTATAATTTTTTAAAGGGACGCTTTTATTTTTAATTTTTGTGATCGAAAAACGTCCTTTAACTACGGTTGTAATTTAGGCATATATTCTGTTCTTTTTACTAAATAAATTTTTTTAATAAACTTCCGAATTGTGGTGCCACTTTTAAATTCTAAACATTCTTTGAAAATTTTGAAACATTGTTTTCAAGCAAAATTTTTTCAAAAACTAAAATTTAACCATCCTAAGAAATAGTTAAGAAAGGATCTATTTAAAATATTTTTTTACTCGAATTATTCGATTAATCGGCATAATTAGCTCAAATAAATTTTTACTCGAAATTCTTGATTTTAATTTAATCGAACCAATATTTGATTTCTATTTGTCGATTAATCGAGCAAACAATATTCGAGTGAATACCCTAGTATTTATTCAAGCCTTTTTTTGCTGTTGTAATAGAACCTGTGTAATAGAACATCCATCGAGTTACATTTGAGATTATTAGCTTTTTGTTTTTGTTCTTTTAAAATATTTCATTTATTCAATTATTTCAAAATTATAAGGTATTGTCTAAAAATGTGTTATGCTAATATTACATTAAAATTTTTGTTATTTCATCATGTCACATATACCTTGAATAAAGAATACTTATTTTAATAAAACTTATTGAAATATGTCCGAAATTCATGCAAAAAAATATTTGTATATCGTCTCACACTGTGCGATTCAAAAAATTAAATGGAAATAATTATGTAAAAATTTCACATAGTGATGGTAGAGATGTAGGCGAGTTTAAGCTTGGACAATATAGACTTACAGGGGGCGAGTCCACACCTCAGGTATAAAATTTATTAAAATCGATCCTGATTCCGATTTCAAAGGGAAATGGGAGGATTCTACTAGTCAATATCTACAAAAAACATTGTCGCATGCCTATATTATCTCTTTTTGTTTAAGAGATATTAAGCTTCAAAAATTAAAATTTCTACTCTTTAGCCTATCTTGGTGAAGTTTTTTCGCTACAGCGGCTCCAATTTTAGCTCCATTGTTTTAAAATTTTTCTTATTTCATTAAAAACAAATAGAAAAATTGTTTAAAGAAAGAATTTTGAAAAAAATATTTACGGAGACAAAAGTTACAAGCATTTAAATTTAAATTTTCAAAAAAATTAGATTTTTTCCCGTTTTTTTGCTAAAAAAGAGGTAACATTATTTTTCTGTTATATAAGTAACATATATAGTGTATATATTTTTCTGAAAGATAACTAAACTTAAAATACCTTAAAGGAAAAAAAGCTTTTAAAGATCAATTTTTGCGAGAACCAGGGTTTTCCAAATTTGACCTATTTTTCCAACTAATTTCAAATTTTCGGCTTAATTTCTCAAATCGCAAAGCTTTCTCAGTGTTTTTTGCAAAAAGTCTTTAATAAATTTTTATATCGTAAAATTTTGTATACATATTTGAAAAAAAGACAAAATTTCCTAAGCAATGATATATAATATGTATTTGTTATCTGTCTGACGGATATAACAGAAGGATATGCATTTAGCACAATGCTGAAAAAATTAAAACGTTGAGCTTTATTAAAATATTTTTTGTCACGGCATTATCATGAGCGGCACTACCATTCATATAAAAATGAGTCAAAATTGGCCAAATACTTGAAATCATAAATTTATAATCCTTCAATTGCAAACACAAAACTACCAATATATATACTTTTTGTACATCAATGTTTAGAAAATTTTGTCTTCTTTTCAAGTATGTATAAAAAGTTTTACAATACGAAAATTTGTTAAAGACTTTTTGCAAAAAACTCTGAGAAAGGATGGATTTGTGATTTTTTTTTTTGCATATTTTTCATTTTTAATTATGCAATAAAATTCTTTCTAGTGAATATTCTTGAATAAAATTTCACAAATAAGTAGATTTTTTGATGCTTAATTTAAAGCGCTATTCATATTTTTAGATTTGTCTACAAAAATCTCGTAATTCCCAAAAAACTTTAAAAAATTTACAAAAATGGGATTTTTTACTTTTTTTGCTATATCTTTCCAACCGATAACGGGGAGCAAAAATGTCTATTGTGAAAAAAATTAAAACACTTTAGACTAAATAAAAAGTATAAATTTTTTTTGATTCCAGCTTTGCGATTTGAGAAATTAAGGCGAAATTTGAAATTAGTTGGAAAAATATGTAAGTCAAATTTGGAAAACTCCGTTTCTCGTATATGTATTTGATAGTTGTGGCAAAAAATAGGAAGTAATTTAAATTCCATATATAAGAATAATATGTCCACTATAAATGTAATAATTTCTAAATAATATTATCATGTAAAAATGCATCCATAATGCAAATGAAATTTTAGGATGCATTTTTAAAAAATTTCAACCCTTTAAATTTGCTTCTTCTTCTGATATAAAAAAATTATTATGTTTGCTAAAAATTACAATATAAATTATTCTGGGACAAAATGCTCCAATATTTTAAACATTTTATGTTTTTTTAAATATTTCTTAAAATTTTTTCATACAAAATTTTTTATTTTTTTGTTAATTTTTGTATTTTTTAATTTTTGTGAGCTTATTTTAAAATTAATTTTAATTATAATTTTTTATAATTTGTTATTTGCGGTATAATACATTTTTGTCCCAGATTAAATTCTGATGTTTTATATAATAAACATATTTGTCTTCAATATTAAGCAAAAATATTTAAAATCAAAAGGGTAGAAATAGAAATCAATAAAATCCGACGTCTCCTTAAGGAGTTATAAACATTTAAATCTACATATTACTAAAAGAGTATAACCAAAAAAAAATTAAAATCAAAAGTTTTTAAAAAATTTAAATTTTTGTATGAAAAATATGATTGAAATTTTTTGAAAAAAATATTAAAAATAGTAGATTTTATTGTCCCAGAACAGTTATTTTTGCATTTTATAGTAAAGATATTGCTTTTTAACATATTAAAAAAAATAAAATCGAAAAATGCACCCTAAAATTGCATTTGCATTATGAATGCATTTTTAAATTATAATACTATTTTTAAATTACTAAATTAAAAGAGGACATATTCATCATTTACATGCAGTTTAAATCATTAAAATCCGTTAACAACTTTTAGAGATATTGATGTGTTAAGTTACACACTATTCGTGAATGAATTTAATAAATTTAAAATTAAAAAAAAAAATAATAAAAATGGAGCTATTTAAATGGCTCCATAGGTTATATGCGTACCAAATATGAACAAAATCGAATGACCCTCCATAAAAAATTTGCATTTTTTACATAGCTGTAACTTATGAATGAAATAAAAAATAAAAATACTTTTTATTTCATTTCTATTTCTTATTTCTAATTAAAAAATATTGGTTAATCAATCTATTATCTTTTGAATAAAAATATTAAGGATTTCTATTTATACTAAAACAATTGAATTTATTATAAATTTGTATCAGATTGAACAAAATAAATTCAAAATTAAAATATTTTATTTAACCAAAAGAAAAACAAATATATTTTTATAAGAAGATAATCAAAAGTTTTTTATTTGATTATTTTAAAGTTTAATAATATTCATATGTATTTTATTTAAATAAAAAAAGTTTAACAAATTTTTCTGATTTTTATTCAAAAACTTTATATTCAAATAGAAACATTTAAAATAAATATTTTTATTATTTTATTCAACAAAAACTCCAAAAAATAAAAATATTCAGCCTCAAAAGGCTTGAATAACAAAAAATTATAAAATTTTTCAAATATTCATAAAAAAAATATTTTACTTATTTATCTTTTTCAAAGTAAATTTAAAACTATTCGAACAAATTCATGTTGAATAAAAATATTCAAAAGTTTTCTATGAATAAAAAAAATTTAATGTTTTAAAACAGATATTATTTTATTTTTAAAATGGAAAATAAAATAAAGAACAATTGTATTCAAACTAAAGAAATAAAATATATTTTAAAATTAGTTAGACTTAAGAATTTGATTTATATTTTATAAATTTATATTCGAATACTTTTGTGGAAATATTATTTTATCTAACTCGTTAACAAATGGAATAATATTTCAATAATTTTTATTCAAATTAATTTCAAGTAACTGAAAATCATATTACAAAGAGTATAAAATAATTTTAAAGAAATTTATTTCTAAAAATATAAATAAAATATTAAAATAATTTATTTTTAACAAATATTTTGATTGAAAATATTCACAATGAGCAGCTATGATATATATTTTTTTCAGTATGGGAGTGGCAGGCCTTTTCTGAAAATAAAATAATTCAGTTCAATACCTTCAACACTGGATTTTTGTCGTTTTAAAAATGCCAAAAGTAACACTGTACGGTGTGTACGATTGATATTGATATCATACACCAACATATGCAGATTAAAAATGCCTTTAAGTGATAAAAAACGATGTTTTTATATGATCAAAATTTATAAAATTATTTAGAAATTAGTGTCCAAAATTTTTTTTCTTGCAAATTGATTAAATTTCTCATTAATTGTACTTTTTTTGATAATAATTTCCGAATAAATACGAAAATATTGAGTGGATTAAAAAATCATGTTAATATAACTCGAAAATTTTTTAGATCGGCATCTATTGTAGTTTAGTTTATCTAAATTGGACAAACGGTTCTCGAGTTATAACAGTGTGACTGCCTAAAAATAGTTATGTCCATAAAAAGATCAGTATGAGATAGAAAAAAAGTGAAAATTGGCTCATCAAATTCTATCTAGTACATGTGTATTTTTTAAATTTCCGACCAATGTAATTTATTTAAAATTTTCGGGAAATTGCTATTACATGGTACAACTATGCAAATAAGGAATGAGTACTTAACAATCAATACCTCTGTTTAAGTACTAATATTGTATATAGAATATTCAGTTTATTTTATTTTTTTTAATTCATACAATTAAAGGGTGATAAATTCTGCTTTTTTGAAAATAAACGTTTTTTTTATTAACATCCCCCTGCTTTGAAAGGAAGCGACAGGAATTAAAATGCCACAAACAATTTATTTGGTAAATTCATTCAATGAATGAATGAATGAAACAAACATAAATCGATTAAATTTGCTGTCATTTTTTACACATTAAAATAAAATATTTTTTTGACACTTTTACAAAAACACGTACGTGAATTTATAATCAATGGATGATGGGTTCGTTAGTTAGTTGGTTGGTGGGGTGACATAAGCTAGGGCTTGGAAATCTGTGTTGTGCCTGTTAGGAAAATGTATGAATTAAGAAAAACAACAAATGTCAGTCTTTTTCTTTTATGTTTGGTGTATTTTGTATGGCTGTGTCAATTGATGAGAAGAACAATTATGTAAATTACATTTAAAATTTTTTATTTCACGTTTATTTTTCCTTTTAAAAGGAATTCAGCCATTTTATTGTATTTTAAGACTAAATTCATTGTATTTTTTTTTTTTTCATTACAAGCATTTAAGCCTTAACTGGCTACAATGAATTTTAAGTAGTTTACTTTTTTTATAACGATTTCTTCTTTTCTTTTTGTTGTTGCTGTTGTGTATTATTTTTAGCATGTTTACAATATTTTACATTTATTACCAATTTGTATATTTCAAATAATTCATTTTTGGAAAGAAAAAAAAAAAACAGGAGACTGTTATTTTTGATAAAATTTATTCTGGCTTTTGAATAAATTTTTTTTTTTTGGTATTTTTACTTTATATTCGCGGTATTATGCAAATTAGTACATGTCTACTACATGTTACTCTGTCAACTCCTGCAGCTCCCGCTGCTGCTGCTTCTCAATTTTGTTGTCGTCGTAATTTTGGATTTATTATACATATGTTTGTAACTTAAAATGTTATTTTTCATAAATTGTTGGCAAATCATTTAAAAATATGAATACAATATATTCAAGTAAGTACGGGTACCAACCAGTACAAGCAATACTTTTATTGGCCACCATATTTTGTTGCTTCTCTCCCAAAGTGAACAAATCAGAAAACAATGAAGAACATGTTTTAAATGGGGAAAAAAATATACTGTCAACATATTTTTTGCCCCATAAATTGCATAAACTTAATTATACGAGACTTCTGCTTTAGCAAATGGACAATAACTTGCAGGGGTTTAAAAAAATATATTTGATTTATGAAGCCAGTGCGATCAATTTTAAATAGATCAATAACTTTTTCAATAGCCACAAACTGCTTTTTTTACCCACTGTAAAAAAGGTGGGAGTTACTCATATTACAAATCCATGACATAAATAAGGCATTTGTTTGCGTTTGAACCCTATTTCGGGGAGTATTTGTATGAGGGCAAGGTATGGACCCATCATGACGACCTTCAATAGCGTAGAAGAACCGATTATGGATAGAGAGCTGAACGCCGCTCCAGGATGGCAACTGTCATCAGAGGGAGTTGAAAGTTTAGTGGATAGTTCACAGGGAAAGTTAGGAATAGTTATGAACTAACTTGTCCGGTAATATTTTCGGGAAAAAGGGAACAGCCAAAATTTTGGACCAAGATACTTAGGGACTAAAGGTCATCTGTTAGAAGGCTGTTCAATAGGGCCAAACTAACACGTAGGTGTGAGGATTGGAATAGCTATAGAGAAAGTTTCAATAGGTATAAGGCAGACATGAAGAGAGCTAAGAGGGACTCATGGAGGAACTACTGTGATTCCATCGACTCTGTAAATGAGTTGTCTAGATTCAAGCGAATATTATTCAAGGACCCAAGTGCTCCTGGATATATTCAGCGCACGGACAACTCATAGACGGTGTCTAGCTCTGAGTTTATTTATGGAAACTCATTTTCCAGGCTGTAGGAACATAGAAGCAGATACACAAGCAGAGGGAATCTTTATATTCTCCGAAAGCATATCTGATAGAAAAATTAATGAAGCAGTTAATGACATAGTCTCGATGGATAAGGTAGTATGGGTGGTGAATACCTTTGAAACTTACAAGTCGCCTGGTCCAAAAGGTATTTTTCCAGTCATGCTACATAACATCAACGACACAGCACTAAGACTTCTCACGGAGCTTTTTAGTATATATCTCATTAGGAGATATATTCCAAGGAAGTGAAGATAGGTCAAGGTCATATTCATACCTAAAGCAGGCAAAGTGAGCCACTCGAAACCCAAGGATTTCAGACCCATCAGCCTATCGTCTTTTCTGTTGAAGACATTAGAGAGACTGATTGATCTTTATCTGAGGACAACAATTGACAACTATATCATCAGCGGGGCTCAACATGCTTACCTAAAGGGTAAATCTGTTGACAGTATATATACTTTGGCAGAATCACTGTATATACAGAACTTTCTAGTCGAATAGATTATATTGATGCTTAATAGCAGGATAATAAATTCGAACTTGGGAGATGAGTGCATAAGGAAGCTAGTGACTAGAGGAACACCGCAAGGAGGAGTTCTCTCTCCTTTACTATGGCTCTTAGACGTAAATGTCATTTTGAGACAATTTGACGCAATGACTTAATGAACTAGGGCTAATGGGATCAATTATAGTAGGACATTTCGAACTTCTTAACGAAATCAACCTAAGTGGCCATGCTCTAGCTCCCTCTGGGTCCATGGATTACATGCGCACTTTGATTGATTTCGGGGAAACTTCTACACTCATTATCCCAAGTAGGGACCAATTCACTGATGGATCCAAAATGGATATAGGCACCGGTGCAGGTGTTTATCTTTTTGAGAAGAACGTCAGGGAATCGTATGGGCTCTCGGATAGTTGTAGCGTGTTCCAGGCGGAAATTCTAGGTACGGAATTGATAGAAAAAGTAACTAAAATAACTCTGTATGTAGATAGTCAGGCGGAGCAAAAGGTCCTTATTGGACATTTTGTCAAGTCTAGGTTAGTTAGTGACTGTAGGAAGGCTCTTAGGAGATTGATGAGTGATTATAATAATAGACTCTGCTGGGCACCGGGTCACTGCGAGATAGCTGGCAATGAAGTAGCTGATGAATTAGCTAGGCACGGCTCGGCTTTGGATGGAGCTGAAAGTGAAAGTGGTGTGAAACCACCCCTAGGCTTTTACTTCATGTTAATTAGAGAGTGGATTCGAAAGAGAATCAATCATGCATGCAGATACAAATCTACTATTAGGCATGAAAAGAGGAAACCTGAAAACCATGATAGATATTGTGACAGGTCATTACCCAATATTGAAAATGACACGCAATTGAGAAATAGGTTCATCCGGTCTTTGCAGAATGTGCGAAGATAATGGGGAAATGGAGACTGTGGAGAATATCATATGCCACTGTCCATGTCTACAATTGGGAAGGCAGAAATGGCTAGGCAGTCGATTCGTCGACGAATTGGAAAGTGTATCAAGAATCGATTTAGGAAACTTAATAGGATTCGTCATGGGAATAGGCTGGCTAAGGAAATGCCGTTGGCTTAGAGCGAAAGCAATAGGGCACTAGATCTTTCTTCGCTATCCAGTTTTTTGTCATTCATATCTCTCTTCTTTTCCTGGTCTCATCTTTCCTCTTCGCTCTTATACTTCTGTTACTACTTCTACTCCATCACTCCTATGAAGGGACTACCAATGGAACTCTAGGTCTCCGAGTGGATACACAGATACTCATCTGAGTACTTGTGTAACCCTTATTTACCTACCTACCTAACTACCTACTTCACATATTTCTAAAAACTGCTTTAATAGCATAAGTTCGAATTTCAAAAGATTTGGTATCAGACAATACATTTGAACAACATGTGCAACAATGCACAGTGGGTAGAACCGAATTTTTTTTTTTTAAATAAATCTGTAAATCGGATTTACGACATTTATGGCTGCTAGAATGGAGATCTTAAAGAATTACCCAACTATTCGCTAAGTTCTCATAAGAAACGTCCTCGAATTTCATACAGCTTTATTAGATGCTCCTAATTTGATCAATCTCAGTCAACTTACGGTCAGCAGTAAGTACAGGAACTAAGACCTAATGGATTGATTTTAACTTTATTATGCAGACATTTTTAGAAAAACACTTTGCATATTTCGAGAATACATAGGAAAAAATATTAGTTTTCTCAGGTCCAAAATTTATCCATGCTTTTCCTATTGAACATTTCTTTCTATTTTATACGTATGTCTTAAAATACAAATTTTTTAAAGGTCTACTACAAAATATGTGCATATGTAACTGAGAGGTTATTGCTGGACTTTTCGGTTACCACATGCATTTTATTCAAATCCCAATAGGCTAATATTTTAGTCGACCTGAGAGTTTTATGCAAATATTCCTATGCCTTTTTAGCAATATTTTGAGTTGATAAATCAAGGTAATGATATTCTTAGTTTGAAGAAAAGAAAAAAAAACCACAATATCCTGGAGACTATAAATATTGAATGGTGTTAAAGTTTTCCTATTTTATTTGGGTCATACATATACAAATCAAACGAGAAAAAAGTGATAGTCGGTCAAGTCCGACCATATGATACCCTACACCATTGTCTATTTGTACCGAAATTCGGGAAGGGTTCAATTGTGAACCGATACTTGTAAAAAATACATACTAATACAGAATATTATATCGATACTAAAATTCACTTGTATTTATGAACTTTTGAGTGATTCCCGAAATTGGGTCTTATATGGGAGCTATAGTAAATTATGGACTGATCTTCATTAAATTTCGCACTGTCATTTATATTTATAAAAAATTTATTTGTGTCGAATATTTAGTTGATATTAATATTTTTATGGGATTTATGCACGTTAAAGTGATTTTCGGAAGAATAGTTCATATGGGAGCTTTGGTCACTTATGGACCGATCTTCACGAAATTTGGCATTCAGGTTTATACTTATTTATGCCAAATTTCATTAAAATATTTCTATTTTTAAGGTATTTATGAGTGCTAAAACTCTTTTCCGGGAGTACATTTGTATAGGGAACAGGTGAAATAATGGGCCGATTATAACCAAATTCAATAGACTTCATTCTTGTGAAAAAATCATAAGTACCAAATTTCATCAAATTATCTTCCAAATTGCGACCTGTATTTTGCGCACAAGCTTTACATGGACAGCCAGCCGACCAGACGAGCGGACGTACATGGTTAAATCGACTCAGAAAGTGATTCTGAGTCGAACGGTATACTTTAAGGTGGGTTTCGGAAGATTTTTTCTCTGCGTTACATAATTTGCACAAACACATAATACCCCAATCACCGATGGTGCTGTAGGGTATAAAAATCTTCATTTAATTTTTCATCTAAATTATTACTCTTTCATACATTGTCCTCAATTTGTTAATTTAAATCGATTTATCTCATCTTATTTTGACCACAAATAGACATATGTATAGAGGGGAATTGGAAAAGCATAAAATAAAGTTATTGGTTCTTATAAATAACCGCTTCATAAAACATAAATTTCATTTGTAAGATACACATCAAATAATTGCAAATATGTGCAACAAAAGGATGCAAAACTTGTAAATGGAATTGAGAAATCTACGCAAAGTGACACTACAATACAGGCATCCAACCAAAATACTATTGCAACACATACTTACTTACATGCTCACAGATAGCCACACACTCCCAAATGTCATCTATAATTTCATACCACCCATCAACATAAACTGCAACAAGAGCAGCTATAACAGAAGCAATAGTATCATGATCGTACACAAGGATTCGTGTTGAAGTTGTAATGTAAATAACAACATACTACATTCATATAAAACTACAACACAATGAGCTTTCAATAAATTGAGTTGTACTTTGGTGCTGTTGTTGTTGGTGTTGAAAAAATATACAAACATTTTTAAATTCCCATATTCATATGCAAGTGAATCTTTGGAGGAGACAATACACACACATCATGACAAATAGACAGACAGAAACCGACATTTTATTTCATTTTACATGCAAAATATTGTTAAAATGCACAAAAAACATATGGATACAAAATATCACAGGATTTACTGATTGCATTCGTTTGTCTTTAAATGTTGGTGTTGGTTTTTAACTTTATGAAATTCATAAATTTTCCTCCCAAAAAGAGGTAGCGCTATACATTCATGTGTGTTGGTATGCAAAAATCCTTTATCCAATGAATACAAAACAATACATTTCGATATCCATGTTCATTAATGTTTAGCTGTATGTGTGAGGAGTATTGTGTATACATGTGTATCTGCAGAGGAATAATATTCATGATGATGAACTTTTTCAACAAACAATCGACTACTACCATTCCAGAAATACATATGCACTCGAACTCTTACAGATACATTTGTAGAGATATAAACGAAATGCATTCATGAAACAATTGAAATTTAACCAAATAAATGAAATTAATAGTAGGTATGCACCGACTTATGTACCAGTGACTATGCCGATAAGAAAAAATAATGCACTTGCAAATATGCCATCTAGAACGGATACAGACAATGTGAAGTGGAATACACAAATGATCAACTACTTCTTATCTTCAGAAATCTCTTCGATTTAAGGAGCTTTGGTTTCTACATCATTGGTAAAACCAGCTCAAGGGTCTATGTACCAGGAAATACTTTCAAGATAGAAAGAGAAATATTGTAAGAAACAAATAAAATAGTACCATTGAAATGGTATATTCTGATACTATTGAAGATTACATGTATTAACCCTTTAAAAGCAAGAGGATAAATTTTATGAATTCAGTTTTCAAAAGGTTATGTTAGCAATTTGTTGCGAATAAATCATAGTAATCATAGTATTGAATACTATTTGTTACAAGCACCCGAAAACCTTTTATTTTTATTTTTCAATCAATACAAATATCTTTATTGTTCAAAATGTTTTTTAAGTTGTTGAAAAAAATATGTGAGGGATTTTTATTTGTAAATATAAATATCCATCATGATGAAAATAATAAATATCTGAGACATTCCATTTAAAACCAACCAGATGATTTCCTCACCTCTTTTGAATTCAATAATATTTGGTACAATCATTATTCTTGTCAAAACTAAGACTAATTCAAAATTCCATATAATTTGAAAGTGCAAAATAGCTCAAAAAATGTACAAAGTTGTATACACAAAATTACAAATATCTTTAAAAGTATTTATGATATAAGATTTATTGAGATTTCATATTAAAGGTATCAAAATTCCTTTAATATGACGTATAACATGACTTTTTTCTCAGCATCAAAATGGTCCATATCTCGCGATTTTTAGTTCGCGGGTAAATATCTCGAAAATGGTCTTTTTAGAAATTTAAAAAAATATATGTTAATGGTGAAAATTAACCGTGGTAAGTAGCATTCTGGGACTCGCAACATTTTATGAATCATTACAACAAGCGTTATAATAAATATGAAATATTTATTGATATTTGTATTGTTTTGTTTATAATAAAACAGAAAATAAACCGTTCGACTCAGAATCTCTTTCTGAGTCGATTTAACGATGTCCGTCCGTCCGTCTAGTTGGCTGGCTTACTGTCTGTTCATGTAAACCTTGTGAACAAGGTACAGGTCGCAATTTTGAAGATATATTGATGCAATTTTGCACGAATAATTATATTGGCACAAGGACGAATCTTATTGAAATTGGTTTTGACCGGTCCGTTATTTCACCTAGCCCCCATACAAATATCCTCCCGGAATAGAGGTTTAACGATCATAAATAGCCTAAATACAGCAATATTTTAATGAAATTCGGTACAAATAAGTTTTGTATAAATATAAATCTTTCATCAAGATCGGTTCATAATTGACCATAGCTCCCATATAAATCCCTCTTCCGAAAATCACTTTAACGTGCATAAATCCCATACAGATGTCACTATCACAAATGAGTTTTATTTAAGTAGAAATCACAGTGCCAAATTTTATGAGATTCAGTCCATAATTTATCCACATTCGGGAATCACCTTGAAGCGGATAAATTCATATAAATATTAATATTAACGTAATATTTTGTATTTTCTTATTTTATTTTATTTTTGGTAAATGTATAGATCCACAATTGGCCACAGGTCTAATATAAGACCCCTCCCTAAATTTTGATGCACATATATCATGGTGTAGGGTATAATATGGTCGGGCTTGACCGACTATATCTTTCTATCTCGTTTTAATTAAAATTGTTTGATATTTTCTTGAACAAAATCATACAAGTCGTTTTCGAGATATTGTTCAATATCCCAGCAAATAACGTGATTACCAAATAACGTGATTTGTAAGCGAAGTCGGTATGAAAAACTGCTTCCATTTTTGGTGCTATAACTGATGAAATTTGTTCGAGATGTCCAAAATTAAATAAGTTTTTTTTGGGTTCCAAAAGAGCTGTTTTGGATGCTGTTTTTTTTTAACGCACAAAAAAAAAAACATTTGGCTCGGTTGAGATTTGAACCCACGCATCAACATACTGGTTGTGTTTGTTAGTCTGCAGTCTTACTCGCTACACCACAATCGCCTTATATTTTTGTGCGCTAAAAAGTAGATTTCATATAAAAAATGCGTTTACCTTGAGTGGGAGTTGAACTCTCTTTAATTTTAAAACATAGATGCCCACTTCAAGCACATTTGTGCTGAGAGCTTCACACATATTCATATGCACTGAAAAAAATTTTACATTATGTATGAAAACAATTTTGAATATTTCCAGTTAAACATTGTTTTTATAAAATTGTATTAGATTTTCGACATTAGATATAAATGACTGGACAAGGGAAAATATTTTAACAATACATGTTTATAATTAAGCCTTCCAAATAATATAAGGTTAATACTTACATTATATTTTGTTATATTAAATATAAAAATAACATCATTTATTTCCTTATTTTTTAAATTTTAGCAATGAAGTTTCAATAAATATTATTTGTGTTATTTTTCGATTGTTTAGTATTTATTTTTTAACGATTAAACTTGAGGACATATTTTATTTAATTCACCCATTTTTTCTTTTAGTGCATTTTATTTTTATTTTACTAACACAACTACATGTGTTGTGTTAGTGTGCGTGGGCATCTATGTTTTAAAAACACGTTTTTTTAGTTAGGCGCTCTAGACAACTGATCCACTTAAAAATCAAATTACTTTCATATTTACTAAATACCAGTTATTGAAGTAGTATTAATTAATGCTGGGAGTGGCGAATAAGGCTACAATGTAATGCATACAGGAAGCTGTTGATTTTAAAAATAGAAGCTAAGTTTTTGTTGGGTATATGGTGCAACCTACTTAATTTTACAAAACTAGAACTAGAGTCAATTCAAAAAAAGTAGATTAGAGGCTTAGTACTTATTAATACAAAGTACTCGAATTGACTGATAAATCCCGTGCTGCAGAAAATTTTTCTCATTTTGTAACTCTGTGTTGTGCCAAATTTCGTCCCCCTACGTTTTCCCGTTCGAGCCCTATCCTGCTTTCAACAGACGGAAAGACGGACAGACGGACGGACATAGCTAGATCGACTCAGAATCTAACCAGGACCCAGAAAATATATGCTTTGTGGGATCTTAAATGATTCCTTCGACATGTTACACACGGAATGACAAAATCAATATACCCCCAATCTTTTTGATGGTGGGTATAATAAAAAGTCTATCCAACCGAAGCATCGTTTATTTAACAATACGAAAGTGTTCATGTTAACCTTGAGATCAAAGATCTGGTCAAAACATCTTTTTGAAATGACACATTTTGGAAAATAAAATTGGTAAAAATTATTCAAAGAGCTCACATACAAAATTTTCTCCCGGATTGAGTTTTTAAATCTAAAAATCTCTAAAAGAACAAAATTTCTTCCTACAGAAATTTATATATTATTTTAACATTCTTAAAATAATGAAAGTTTTAAATCTATTTCATCGAATCGAATCTATATACCCAAGTTAGTATGAGAAAAAACTCTGTTCCCTTGGTTTGGAATACAGTGGAGGTGCACTCCAATAAATTCAATCATGTTTTTTTATTTTTTCTTGGACATTTTTGGAGACCTGTAGACAAGAAATTTATATATAAGCTTTTATTTAAAGCGGTTAACATCCTTCATATGAAAGTAAATATTTTTGTAAAAAATACTATTACTCTACTCATACGAAGACAATCTTCTATATACATAGGATTTTTTTTTTTTCAGTAATTTTCGGCAGACACAGTATGTATATATGTGCCAAGTTCCATTTAATTCAAAAGTTTACACATAATATCAAATCAAATAAATCAAACAATATCATAACAAAAATGTTTTCCAGTGGAAATCTAGTACAAATATTGAAATACGGTCCTTTTAAGTTGAGTTCTCCAAAATAATAATTACATATTTTTTTCGCTCCAGAAATTCAAGGTTTACAAAAGTTCAGTCTAACTTTGAAAAATCCTTTTTGCAGGTTTTGTTAGACTAAAATTATACTTTCGTTTTGCGTTGTAAATATTGAGGGAATTTTTTTTCAACACTTAAAGAAAAATGTTCATAATTTTCTAGTTCTAAATAATGTTTAATATTTTTCATATTCTACTGAGATGCAAAATATTTTTAAATCTTTCACAATAACTAACCAAAGAAATACAACATAATGTAGCGCAAAATCTGCAATGAGAAACGTATGTTGTATATTTGTGGTAAGAGAGTTATAAAAACACTGTTGCAAGATACATACGTGTACTTGCTGCGCTTTTGTTCTTGTTGATGGAATTATTTGTTCGCACATTGTCAAAAGATGACTTAAACATTGAAACAACATAACATCAATACTCGTACCTACAATAGAAACAGCAGCAGCAGTCATATGCCATTAACTAAAGGCGTTAACAGACCACCCCCCAACCCATTTTCCATACATACATAGATTCCTATATGAAAAACAACATGCACTTAAATTTAAACAGTAACTACCTGCATTTTTTGTGAACAACAGCAAAAAACTCTATTGTAACATGGTGACGAACGTTCTGCCTTCTGCTAGATATGAGTAGTATGCAAAAATGCAATTTTTATTCCTCTGTATCTTCTCTTCTTGTAGATATGATGTTTCCATTGTTTTGTTATTGTTGTCTTGTGTCCAGTTGTGGGCATATGTTCTGTCTGTTTTCGATTTGTTTGTTGTTTTCTTATCTTTCTGCTCCCATAACATTTTTACATTTCATCTTTCTCCCTTCAATCTTCTGCAGCTCGTTGCCACTTCTATGACTTGATTTGATTTCGAAAACATCAAAAAAAAAAAAAAATAATGTAAAGAAGTGAATATTTTTTATTTGACCACAACTACAACACGACTGTTTTTCGTATTTGTTAGAGTTTGTTTTCTGCAGAGAACAATAGAGTCATAGATCAAGATTTTATGCTGCAGATGCAATTGCAACTGTGTTGTATGTATTTGGTTTATGATTTTAGCTGGAGTTTTTTCATTCTATTCTATTCTGTTCGGTTGTGTCCAATGCACATTTATTGTTTGGTTATCCAAAAAGGACAGGGGGAATTATGACATTGGGGAGTGCCATATGTTTTGTTAAGCTAGCCATGTAGTTGTAGTTGCTCCGGGAGTGGGTCGAAATTAAAACATTCATCATAATTGTGTGTGAATTGTATCTGAAATTGAGTTGTCAGTTGCAGAATTATTAATGTTTGTTGAATACATTGTATTAGTTAATGCAATTTAAATTGAAATGTTTGCAATTTGTATAAATTTAAGATATGTAGATTTGTTGAAATAAATAAATTATAATAATAGATATTTAGGTAATTTGTGGATCCCTTAGGAGGTAATACTGCTGCTGGTTCTTTTGCTACAAACAATTTAAAATAATTAGGAGAATATATTCAGAATATAATTCAGACCTGTTGTATACCGATTCTTTTATTAAGTTTAAAATTAAATATATGAATACAGAATAATGCGTTGATACTAACATCTGTATGATTTTATGCACTATAGGTCGATTTCTGGAAATGGTTTTATATGGGAGCTATGGTAAATTATGGAACGATTCTCAAAAAATTCGGTACTGTTTTTTTATACTTATACAAAACTTATTTGTATCAAATATTAGCTTGATACTAAAATGCATAAAATTTATGCACGTTAAATTGATTTTTGGAAGCTAGGTTTATATGAGAGCTATTATGAACCGACCTTTATGAAATTCGTTACACAGATTTATAATTAAATAAAACTTCTCCGTGCCAAATTACCAAATTACAAATTATTTGCTATATTAAAGGTATTTATGAGCGCTAAGCCCTAATCCGGGAGGACATTTGAATGGGGCTCGTTGAAATAAAGGACGGATCAAAACAAAACGAACGGACGGACGGACATCGTTAAATCGACTCAGGAAGTGATTCTGTGTTGAATGTTATACTTTGGGATTTGGGTTCATATGATTTATTAGGCATACACATAATACCCCAACCACCTATGGTGGTCAATACACCATTGTGTATGAGCATACAAAATCGGGAAAGGGACTTATATGAGAACTCATTAGCTTGATAGTAACATTCATATGAGATTAATGCATGTTAATGTAATTTCTGGAAGCCGAGTTTATATGGATGCTATGGTCAATTATGGACCGATCTTCATAAAATATTGAACCTTTACAAAACTTCTTTGCAACGAATTTCATTAAAATCTTGCTATATTTAAGGCATTTATGAGGTTTACATGGACAAACATCTATGTTAAATTAACTCAAGAAGGGATTTTGAGTCGAATGGTATGCTTTAGAGTGGAAGTATAATACCCCAAGCATAGTTGTAGATATAATAAAATGATAATTAGCAGAAATAAATACTTTATACTATCGTATTATTAGCTACTACAAATTTTTAGTCGAAAAAAAAAAATTGTTTTAAGTATATTTTAGCTATTAAAGACTGAAAATATGCTCTTAAAAAAAAAGTTTTTAAAATATTTTTTTCTCTTTTTCTGGTTAAGTTTTAAATTATACTGGTCGGCAAAAAAATCCTTTATTATAGACAAATAGTTGCATTTGATGGATTTTGATGTGCTAAACATGAAATCCTTCATTTTTTATCATTTAAGACCCCATAAAGTATATATTTTCTGGGTCCTGGTTAGATTCTGAGTTGATCTAGCTGGGTATATAGATTCGGCCAGGCCAATATAACATTCTCGCTTGTTTTTTTATACCCTACATCACCATAGATGGTTGGGTTTGTGCTGATATTTGTAATGTACAGAAAAAAATTATCGGACCCCCACTTTCTGAGTCGATTAAACGATGACCGTCCATCTCGTCAGCTGACTAGCTGTCTGTCTGTCCATGTAAACACTGAGAACAAAGTACAGGTCGCAATTTTAAAGATATCTTGATGAAACTTGGCACAAATAATTATTTTGACACAAGGACGAAGCTTATTAAAATTGATTATGATCGGTCCATTATTTCACCTAGTCCCATACAAATGTCCTCCCGGAATAGGGGTTTAACGATCATAATGCTTTAAATATAGCAATATTTCAATGAAACTCGGTACAAAGGAGTTTTGTATAAGTATTAAGTATTATTTGTGCCAAATTTCATCAAGATCGGTCTATAATTGACCATAGCTCCCCTCTTCCGAAAATCACTTTAACGTACATAAATCCCATACAATTGATAGTATCAAGTTAATATTCGACGCAAATAACTTTTATATAAGTAGAAATAACATTGCCAAAAATTTATGAGAATTGGTTCATAATTTACCATAGCTCGCATATAAACCCACTTCCGGGAATCGACCTAGTGCGCATAAAATCATATAGATATTAGTATCAATGCATTGTTCTGTATTTGTATAAATTATTTTACATTGAGTAAAAGTGTTGGTCTGCAATTAGGCACAGATATAATTTTTAGCTCATACAGAATGGTGTAGGGTATAATATGGTCGGTCTTGACCAACTATAGTTTCTCTCGTTTGTATACTCTACACCACAATAGGTGGGAAGGGTATTATGCGATGGTGCTGATGTTTGTAACACCCAAAAATATTGGTCTAAGACCCACCTTAATTTATACCAGTCGGCTTAGAATCACTTTTTCCGTCCGTCTGTCCTTTCATGTAAACCTTGTAATCAAACTACAGGCCGCAATTTTGAATATAAATTGATGAAATTTGGCACATAGGTTTCGGTCCAGGGACGAAGCCTATTGAAATTGGTTGTGATCAGTCCATTATTTCACCTAGCCCCCATACAAATGTCCTCCCGGAAAAGGTTTTAACGAACATAAATCCCTTAGGTATAGCAATATTTTAATAAAATTTGCCACATGTAAGTCTAAATAAGTGTGCCGATTTTTAGGAAAATCGGTCCATAATTGACCATAGCTCCCGTATAAACCCCTTTGTAGAAAATCACTTTAACGGGCATAAACCCCATTAAAATGTTAGTATCAAGTTAATGTTCGACAAAAATAAGTTTTATATAACTATAAATGGTAGTGTCAAAGATCGATCCATAATTTAGCATAGCTCCCATATAAGGCCCTCTTTCGAAAATCATCAAAAAGTGAATAAATTCATATAAATGTTTGCATCGACGCAATATTCCCCATTCGTATGTTTTATTTTCCACTTAATGTGAGTATTGGTCCACATTTGGCTCCATGTCTAATAAAAGACCCTTCCCCGAATCTTGATGTACACAATGGTGTAGGGTATCATATGCTCAGGCTTGACCGACTATATCTTTTTCTCTAATTTTTTTTTGGCATGTCCAAATTTTTGACCATAATAATGCCATTACATTTCATCATATTTCGAGAACGGTGTGTATGATTGATGTAAATAATATACCATCTAATTTAGTTTTTTTTTTTTTTTTTTTCATATGATCTTTGTCGGAGTTATTTAGAAATAAGTGTCCAAAAAATGTTTTTCTTTCTAAAATTGTTTTCTTAAAAGCTCTTTTCGCAGGTAAGTGAAAATACCTGATTATACCTACAATTAAGTGGAGTAATACTGCATAGAAATAAGTAAAAAATAAAATCAATCATCAAATATGTTAGTAAATAATTCATTCAATTAACAGCTTTTTTAAATTTGCGCCTATCAACAAAATTATTATATCAATTACTAAAAACTGTAAAAAATTTAAAACAGAAAAAAATTTCCAATTAAAAAATTAATTAAATCAATTAAGTGGATGATTGCATGAATTTAAAATTTAAATGAGAAATAAAATTTTACTTAAATTTGATTCTTATTTTAGTTTTATTTGAATATTTTTATAAAATTCTGATGCAAATTAAAAAAAACTGTGTTAATTGAAAAATATATGGTAATAATTTGTTTTATGTGGTGGTCAAAAATAAAAGAAAAATTTATATTATTTAAACAAAAATAGGTGGACTGATTTTTTTCATGGGCTTTGACAAATATCACCACCTTATTCAGGGGTTACACTAAATCTGGGAACGGTTTGTGCATTTTTACGATTGAAATATTGAAATATATTACACCAAAAAAATTGTCTTCAGTTAAGGAGCAATTTTTTTTTTTATAATTTTTCGTAAATTTGTTTCTTTTTTTTTCTTACAAAATTTCCAATAACTACGAAAATATTGTATATTCTATTGGAATTTAATTTATCTAAATTGGAAAAACTATTATCGAGTTTTGTTGATTTTTTTTAGTTATTCACAGAAATTTTCCTTATGGAAGTATTTTTTGCAACAAATGTCAAAACTAAAATTTACGTTTTACGTTTATTTTGTTAACAAAAGTGTTAATGAATAAAAAAAACATACAAATCTCAGTTCTCAGTACTTCTGTTGTTACTCAAATTACTAAATGCAAATTTTAACTATCTAAACTTAAAGTTTTATCTAATAATAAGGTAAACTAGAGATACTTTTAAATTAGTACTAGCTAATTTATATTTATTACTCTCAGTAACAAAGAAAAAGCCTATTAGCACACTGTAAGATCATAGACAAAATAATACGTATTTTAAGGAAAATCCGTATATCTCTGGATGAAATGTTACTCAAATACAAATTGCTCAGCATCTTTCATTAAAGAAGTTTCAAAATGTAAAATTTTTCATATAAAAAATATGAATACAAAGGAAAGGACGAAAGTTGTGGAGGTTAATTTTTTAAAAAATATGAATGCGTCTAAGGGACAATATAAAGTACATACTGTCAAACTTTTTACAACATTCTGATAAGGAATTGCATATCACAGATATTGTGGGAAATAGAGCAAATAAATATGTTGTAAAAAAATCAAAATTGTTGAACAAATTTTTTGGTCTGGCAAGCCATTTGTTCGTGCGTCGAAAAAATCACTTTATTCATAACCAGGGCAAGTTTTTCAAGCTTTTCGCTTGGAAAGTAAGCATTTGCATATTTCAAAAGAATTTCACAAAAAATGCTTATATTTTAAATCTTTGCATAAATTTGCATATAATGGATACAAAAGTTAGTTTTCTTAACAAAAACAAAATTTTTTGGTGATGTTTTGGAATTCAATCAAATGATTTCTAAAAATTTGCTATGAGTATTTTGAGTACATTGTAAATATTGTAAAGAAAAAAATTCGGAAGCGTCAAATATGATACTTAAAATTAAAATAGTTATATTTATATAAACATGGAAATATATTAGAGATTGAAAGTTAAAAAATGCATATTTGTGCATATTTTCTACACATTAATATATAAGAATGCATGAATTCGTGGCTTTTTATATACATATTCATGCTATTTTTGCATATTTATGTGCATATTATACCATTTTTTCGTGCTTTTTCAAGCGCATATTTCAACTTTTTTGTGCATATAAAAACTTGCCCTGTTCATAACAAATAACTCTTTTGACAGAGAAATGTACGAAAATAAGAGCTCTCGGAAAATATTTCTTTCTCATCATTAGAAAGCACAGGGAATTCCGTTTTTATACCCACCATCAAAAAGATGGGGAGTATATTGATTTTGTCATTCCGTGTGTAACATGTTGAAGGAATCATCTAAGACCCCACAAAGTATATATATTCTGGGTCCTGGTTAGATTCTGAGTCGATCTAGCTATGTCCGTCCGCCTGTCCGTCTGTTGAAAGCAGGATAGCGCTCGAACGGAGCAACGTAGGGCACAAATATTTGTCTTATATAAGGTTTGTTTGGGATTGAAAATGGGCAAAATCGGTTCACAAACAAAAAAGTCATGGGCTAAAGACTAGAAACACAGGGTGTCCGTTTTATACTTTTCTGCTGATATTTCTGCAACAAAAGCATGTACGATAGCGAAATTTTGTACATATAGTTTGGGGATCGATATCAACTCGGAAGACAAAAATGGGCGTAGTCCGCCCACTTTACCGCCCACCTCTCATATATGGTGAAAATCAATGAAATTGTGTTCAAATAGTTCAAGGACTAATGCAAACTCGGAAACAAAAAATGGGCGTGGCCCGCCCACTTTACTGCCCACTTTACCTCCTAAAAACTAGAAACACAGGGTGTCCGTTTTATACTTTTCTGCTGATATTTCTGCAACAAAAGCATGTACGATGGCGAAATTTTGTACATATAGTTTGGGGATCGATATCAACTCGGAAGCCAAAAATGGGTGTGTTCCGCCCACTTTACCGCCCACCTCCTATATAAGGTGAAAATCAATAAAATTTTGTTCAAATAGTTCAAGGACTAATTCAAACTCGGAAACAAAAAATTGGCGTGGCCCGCCCACTTTACCTCCTTCTCTCATATAACTTAAAACGTGAAAAAGTTGATGGTGGGTATATAGATTCGGCCGGGCCGAATATTTGCGCTTGTTTTTTTTTTTTTTTTTTGGCCTGATTTCGCATCTCATCATTACAAAGTACCTGGATAGTATCAAATAAATAGTGCTGAAATATATTGGGCTGAAATAAAAAATATTAAAAGAATTCTTGAAGCAGAGTAAAAATTAAAATAGAGTTTAAAAAGAAGTGAACCATGCGACAAAAAAGTTGACCTATAGCTTATATTTAGAGTATTTAAAAAAAATAAAAATATTTTAGAAAAAACTAATAAAAAATAATTTTTCTTTCAAATTTAAAACTTGAATATAAAAGTCTCTAACAAGGCAAAATTTCAAAAAGATTTACGTATTAGTTTAATTTTTATAAGCCTAATTACATGCAAAATTTTGTTCCTGCGCAGTCCTTATTTTAGGTCTTTATTCAGAACAACAAGCGAATTGCTTAAAAATGAAATTTGTTTAAAACTATTCAAAAAACACTTGTCAAAATTTGTAATTTTCAAACAATTTAATTAGTTTAATGAATCGGCATTAAATAAGGTGCCCCGAGCAAATATAAAATAAGAAAAATATGAGTTGTTTAGTAAAAAAAGAAATAAAAATAACATTTTCAAATAACCTGTTAACCGACAGAAAAAATCGTCACGTCGAATAATTCTAAAATAAAAACGAGAGAAGAAGATATAGTCAGTCAAGCCCGACTATATGATACCCTACACCATTTCAATCCACATAATATATGTATATAACTTACTTGTGTTAAATATTAACATAATACTAACATTTGTGTGGGATTTATGCACGTTAGTGATTTTCGGGAGAGGAGTTTATATGGGAGCTATGGTCAGTTATGGACCAATCTTCATGAAATTTGGCAGACAGATTTTTGCTGATATAAAACTTATTTATACTAAATTTCATTAAAATATTCCTATTTTTAAGGCATCTATAAGTGTTAAAACTCTATTCCGGGAGGACATTTGTATGGGGGCTAGGTGAAATAATGGGTCGCTCATAACCAAATTCAATAGGCTTCGTCCTTGTGTTGAAAAAAGCATATGTACCAAATTTCATCAAATTATCTTTAAAATTGCGACCTGTACTTTGCGCACAAGCTTTACATGGACAGCCAGCCAGCCGGCCAGCCAGCCTGCCAGCCGACCAGACGGACGAACGGACGGACATCGTTAAATCGACTCAGAAAGTGATTCTGAGTCGAATGGTATACTTTAAGGTGGGGGTCCGAAGATTTTTTCTCTGCGTTACAACTTCTGTACAAACACATAATATCCCAACCACCTTTGGTAGTGTAAGGTATAATTATTTGAAACCGGTCGGTTTTTGAATACACTAATTTTGATGGAGATAAATTGAAAGCAGATAACATATTTCTTTTTTGCTCTGAAAAATATTCAAACGAATAAATTGTATCAGAAAATTACAAACTTTATATAAATTTATAAAATGAAATTTATTAGATATTCGGATTTAAAAAACATATATCGAGTGCAAAATATGCAGAATTGTTCATTTAAGTTTATTATATTCAAAACGGGAAATATGCAAAACCCCAATTGTTCAGGAGAGCATAAAAACTGTTTATTTCACTTATTTTTCAACTTTTTGCAATCCGGTCTACTGCGAGTTATTTATATTGCGTCTACTAAAGCTAATACTAAAAAATAAATCGTTTAATCCCATTATTAGCGAAGTTATAGTAGGTAGCCCTTTTTGTCTTAATTTATTTTTAATGAAAATTAAAGGTGTAAAATATAATATTTTTGGAAAAAAAATACAATATGTTAAATCTAACAATCAAGAGATAAAAATGTTAAATCTGTAAAATAACGGTTGTGTTTACTCAAAAAACTCAAAATTAAAATTATAAACTAAAATTTGAAAAAAAAAATCCATGCAAAAAAAAATTCTAAACTATTTTTTTGCAAGAAAATTTCAAACCAATTAAAATTTAATTAAATTGCATATCAACAATTCAATTGTGATCAAAACCTTCAACGACGATGTTTATTGCACTTTTTATTTAAATATAATTTTCTAGGAGACTACTTTTGATATCTAAAATAATTTGCTTATATTCACGAACTTTATTTCATTTATTTTATTCCTGTCTTTAAATCTAAGGTATAGAGCATCCACGAAATGAATTTTTAGTCTTTTTTTTTTTTTTGTTTTTTAAAACCGGCGGGCTTAATATTGCCCCTAGAATTCCTTACAAAATTCTAAATAATTAATTTGTTAGCCCTATAAGTAAGGTATACACCCAAAAAGTATTTTCTGACGGAGGCCCCTTATAACGACAGGGTGACCATTTCAATGAAAAAAGTCAATCTTTAAAGCAATCTTAATTCGAATTGGAATTTTGGGTATTTTGCAGTAAGAAAATGGAAAAAAAATGTATTTTGACCCGAATATCTCTTAAACTAAAAGAGATAACTTACACAAGTAAGCGTATTTTTTGTAGAGATTTACAAGGTCTATCTATATTAGGGATGCCAATCCCGAAATCCCGATCCCGAAAATCCCGGGATTTTTCGGGATTTCAAAATCCCGAATCCCGGGATTGGACAAAAAAAATCCCGGGATTTAATTTTCGAGATTTAGTGTCATAAATACAATCCAAAAAATTAACTCTAAGCAATACAAAACATCAAAATATTAACAGAAAATTTTCAAAAATATATTAAAAATCGATTACGAAGATTAGAACATTATAGGTCTGTTCGTTTGTATGCTATTCTTACTAGTATTTCTATTATTATAAGTATTTTACTCGAAAAGCATTTCTGTGCACATAAAACTAGTAAAAGTTATAAACATTTCAAGAGAGAATAATTTTCTATTTTGCTATACATATTTTACTTGAATATTTTGTACGAGCAAGACTAGTAAAATATTCTATTTTCATTTTCCTATTGAATTTTAATTTAAAACGTAATTTTAATTATTAATACATATTGATTTGTATTAAATAATATGTATTAATAATATCTGGAAAGACATTTGTATGGAAGACGAAATAATGAACAAATGTTGGATTATACAAGTTCTAGGACCAAATTGCGTTAAATCATCTTCCAAAATGGATAGACATTAACTACTGATGATATTCAACAAAGCTAAAAATCATACTTATCATTAGCTAATGAAATTTTATAAGAAAAAATATCTGCAAAAGAACATATGCCCGTATTTTTGAGATATTTCCAAATTTCCGTTTAACACAAGTAAATAATAATAAAAATTTAACTTTTTATTTACCCTAAAATTTATTTTATTATCTTCGGTTTTCTAACTTTTTCAAGTAAAAGCTTGGTTTTTAGATTTATTTTTTAAATATCTCTTTTATTTAACTAGTTTTACTAAAATTTCAAACGAACAAACCTTATGATTTATTTTTAATTTTAGAAATTTATTCGTATTTAAATTTCTTTAATTAAAATATGTATAAAAAATTTATTTTTTTCCATATATTTAAAATGTGTTTTTATATGAAATATAAATCCCGATCCCGAAAAATCCCGAAATCCCGAAAAATCCCGGGATCCCGAAAAATCCCGGGGTCCCGAAAAATCCCGGGATCCCGGGATTTGAAGTTATAAAATCCCGAATCCCGGGATTTGCAGAATCCAGTCCCGTTTGGCATCCCTAATCTATATATAATTTCTGTCATATCATAAATGAATATTTGGCGATTTTTCAAAAAATTACATACCCGAGAAGGGCAACTGTGAAGGGCCACCCACTTTCCCCTGCTAGGAGCCTGTACTCCTCCAAATCAACTCGAAAACACCTCAGCTCTGACCTTGTGAAATTTTTTTAAGATATCACTTACGTTTCTTTAGTTACTGAATTATTTCTAAAAAAAACATTTTGGAACCACGGTGCATTATCAAAAAGATGGGGGTATATTGATTTTGTCATTCCGTGTGTAACATGTTGAAAAAATCATTTAGGGCCCCATAAAATATATATGGGCAATTCTCTTTTTACGTTTGCCTTTATGAAACCGACCTTCAACCTCAAATATTTTTTAAATTCTGACTTTTTTAAACAATTTTTGATGCAGTTATGTTAACAACTCTTAATTGTGTAACACAAAAAAAAATCAAGACCTGAAACGGTTCCATGTTGTGCCGGCAAGCACCCAAAGTCAAAAATTCCAAAAAAAGTGTTTGAAACTAACAAGTTTTTTTATTTCTTTTTATTGCTGTAGTCGCGGATTTTAGCATAAATGTCCAATTCTTCTAACGTAGACTATATAAACACCTGTAGAAAAGGACCAGCATGGATTTAATTAGCGTGCCATTAACCAGTATGAAATTGTGTTGAGAAAAAGTCGTGAAACCAAATTTTAAAAAATTTTAAAATTTTGCAATTGTTTCACTGGGGATTTTACGCCGTTTCGGATATTTCAAAATTCAAAACAGAGCCCAATAGCTCTTGAAATTATGTATCATTTGGAATATATCTTGTTAATGTGCCCTCAACAGAAATGCTGTAGGAGGTTCCAAAACTTGGAGAGAAAAAACATGAATGGCTCCAAGAGGTGATTTTTTCGCGAGGCACACTCGCAACGTTATTTCAATGAAGTTATAGTATCGCGTTATCACATAAGGTTTCCAAATGACATTTAAAAATCATTGTGGCGTTTTAAAATATTAATTTGCTAATTCAGCAATTTTGCATATTTTGTTATAGCGGATGTTGGCATTATAAATCAATTTTAAACTGAAATAAGTTCCTGTGTAAAGTTTTACTTACGCAGAAAATATAATTTCACTAAAAATATTCATCAACGGTTTTCATGGGCTAAGAACGTGATGTTTTTAGTTTAACATTAATCGTCGAGGCACACCCAAGGCGCTAATCAAAATTGGCGATGATGTATGTCAATCTGTAGCTGCTTTAATACCATATATCAAAATCAGTATGGCGTTCGAAAAAAAGTACGACTTTTCATATAATGCAACTTTGGAGATTTGACTAAGTGCAATTAAAAAATGTTTATAAATGACATTGTCTTATGACTTATTTAAAAAATTATGAATTTTGCAATAAATGGATGAATATGAACAAAACTACATCACTAAAAACTGCATTTTGCAAATTTTATAAGAAGGTTTAATAATTATTAAATCGCTAATATATCCACGTATACTTAACTTATCGCGATATTTTTAATTTGTATTTTAGATACACCATTGTAGAGTACATAAATGCAATAATTTTTGATTTAGGACTATAAATTTTGGCAATTTTTGTATAAATTTTTATCTTAAACCGCCATAACATTGAAGTCATTCACGCGAACAGATCTGTATTCCACTAGAGCCAAGAAATATTGGTACTAAATATCGTTGACATTTTCGAAATTTTTTAGAACATCAAAAGTAAACGTTTTATTTTTATAGGTACTTTACGGTACCTATAAAAACAAAACTACACTTGTATCTATCTACTATAAAAAAATTACTTATTTTTTTAAATTTTTAAGTAAAATTTAAAAATGTTTTTATTCACAAACAATTTAATTAAATTTTATTTTTTAAATAAAATGTAACAAAGTTGATTTTTACATATTTTTGTAATTACTTCTACTATACTATAAGTACAAACATAAATATTCGTGTAGTTTTTGTTTATTTTATGAATAAAACTTTATTTGATTTACAACTTTAATTTATCCCATAACAATAGTTGCCAGCAAATAACAATTAAAACAAAGATTTATTACACTCCAGCACAAATAAAAATATATTTAATTTTGGATGCAGGGAATATAATAAAGAAAATATAATAAAATAAAAAGTAAAATAATTACATACATAAATATTATTTACACGTTAAATAACACCAAAATTTATAGCAATTAAAAACGCCAAAACAACAATGTTACTAAAATGAATGTCGTCTTAAATTAAACAAGAGATAATTTAAGCTCAAATAATTATTTTATCTATTAAAGGTGAAATTAGTTGACAACTAAATAAAAGTGGAGGAATATTATTCCTCAATTAAAAAAAAAACATTCATTTACTTTTATAAAATAAAAAATAATTTAAGATTACAAAAATTTAAAAAAAGAAGATACCAAAATCGTTAAGAAATATTTTTAAATCTGCCCTGCATTTGTTTTTAATTACGATGTATCTGTTATCTGCTAAATCTATTAATATATCTATATATAGAATAAAGTGCTAGTAAAAGACAAAATCCAACAGTCAAATAAAGAGTCTTTCAAAAAATATTAAGACACATTCATTGGAACATTAAAGATCTGGTCCATCCATAAGATTTAATTACTAAATTATCTTAAAGTGTATAAATGAGTTATTTAGCAACAAATAAAACCTTCATTTTAAAATACAATAAGGAAACTTAAATAAATTAAATAAAACTTGTACAAGTATTATAACTATTAAGTATTAAAAAGGGGAAAAACAATGAAAACATACATGTAACATTATCAACATATAACCATGTAACTGAATGTATTGGGTGTAATCCATACAAGTACTTGAACATCTCTGAAAACAGTTTAATTTATTATGGTCGTGGTTTAAGACGCCATGTTCTTATTCTATGTTGACTTGAAATTTAACTAGAGTTGATGACATAGCGTGCTTAACACATTGATTTATTGTGCGAAAATTATAATAATGTTTTTATACTTTTATACTTGTTTTGTATTTTTTTTTTTTAATCAAAAAAAATTGTTTTATTTTACCATGCATGCTCTCTTAAAATCTATTCTTGTTTATCATGAAATCTTGTGGTTTTTTTTTCCAAACGCCCAAAAAAAATATTCATTTTGTTTGTAACACTATTGCTCGACTCCATAGATTAATAAAGTTTAAGTTAGCTTTTTATAGGGTATATACGAAATAATGAATTAATTTTCCATTTCCAGAGAAATATGAAAACTCGAATGCTTTACGAAAAATGTTTGGTTTTGTCATAAAACCGTGGGATGCAATAAGTTATCATATTCAGAATAACAGTGAAGCCGAAGTTTATACACCAGATTTTACCTTAGTACATCTATATAAGGTTAGGTTATGTGTCCTTAATAGACATCTCACGTGGATCCATGATGAAAATCTGATCCCGTTGTGGTACCCCCATACAGTTTTGCAGCCGTCTACACTAAACTGACGGCATCGCTGCTGCACTAAACCATCTTGTACCTAAGTATAAGGAAAAAAAGAAGTGACTTTAACTTTTGTGCATCTAAGTCACCATAATAGAGAGTAGGAGAGCCTAGTGTAACTTAGCTCCGATAATGCCTAAAAATCGCATAGTAGATGAAAAACTGTCTCTTCTTCAGTCTCATCATTACAACTTCTACAGAAGTCATAATAAGGAAGACCCATTCTATGCGCATGAGTCCCTAGGATACAATGGCCAGAAATGACTGACACTAGCAATCTTACTTGTGCTCTAGAGAACGAATAAAGTCCTGTGTCCATTATAAGTGGGCCAGATAGTTTCTGCAATTCATTCTCCCATCAAGTCTGAGCAGTTCTCATCACTAAGAGTCAATCCTTTTTTGGCTGTAACGTCCGCCATGTTATTCCCAGCACAATCGCTGTGTCCAGGAATCCAGAATAGCTTAACATTTGAAAGTCTCGCTATCTCGTTGAGAGATACACGGCATTCAGTTGTTAACAAAGATTTCGTATAGACACCCGCTATAGATATAATGGCATCTTTGCTGTCAGTAAAAATACAAATATCTCTCGATATCTTATGATACTTCAGCCAGTTTGCTGCCCTTTTTATGGCGGATATCCCCGCCTGAAGTACACTACATGCGTCTGGAAGTCTACAGTAGGCTTTCCTATCATATTCCTCAATATGGAAGCCACATCCAACCTTACCCACTCTTTTAGAGCCATCAGTGTAAACCCTCAGTGCTCCTGTTGACGAATGAGTAGCAGTTGGAGCGGTGACATCGGGGGTAATAACAGAGAATTGCATTATCGAAGAATGGTTTCGGAATGCAATACTCAATAAGTACCTGATTATCTGTCAAGTAACCTGATATACGAGCATATCCATAGTTGCACCTACTCCATGGACATCCTGCATTCAGCCTTATAGCCGAGTTATATGCAAACTGTAACAATATTAAGTCAACCGGTAGCCAATGTAAAATTGTAAAAAGTGTCTTGGTCGGCGTCGTGCGCAGCGCACCCGTTGCGAGAATGGCCATCGACCTGAGAACCTTTACAAAGATTTTACGATGAATATCTTTATCCATCGCCTCCCACCGTACTATAGCACCATACAATAGTATAGGTTTAACTACTGCCTCGAAGATCAACTTCATAACTCTTGGATTTACTTATTCCCCAAGTAGTACCTATGGCTTTCCTGCAGGTATAAATAGCTATAATGGCCTTATCAGCCCCGTCCTGGATATTTGGTCCCTAGTGAAGAGCACAAGCTCCGTTTTAGCTGGAGTGACTTCAAGTCCATATGTGACACTCCAGTCACTAAGAGTACTTAGAGCAGATTCCTGACAATGAGAGATGGTGTCCAGGTGTTTCCCGGATACAGCCAGCGCGACGTCGTCTGCATAGGCGACTGTCTTGATCCTCATATTATCAAGTTTACATAATAGAGTGTTAATGGTAATATTCCATAAGATTGGTGATAGAACACCACCTTGAAGAGTACCCCTGATGGCCAACCTAGAAACCTTAGTCAGGCCGATCTCAGCATAAATGTGTCTATTCCTAAGTAATTTACTTATTAAACTACAAGTATTGCTATCGATACCCAGATCATACATGACCGCCACGATAGATTCAGGTTCAACGTTATTAAAAACTCTCCAAACAAAAGTGACCTCTTAATACGGCTAACTAATGATTGTAAACCTGTCTCTACAGACTTGTGTTTCGTGTAGGCATGTTGCGATGGTGAGAGAAGGGGGAATTGTGCTTCTCAGATATATAATAATCACCCTCTCTAAGGTTTTGAGTAGGAAGGATGCTAGACAAATAGGTCGAAAATCCTTTGGTTTCGTGTGTAACGGTTTGCCTCCCTTTGGGATAAAAATAATCTTACACATAGTCCAGCATAATGGAATATATGCGTTGCTTAGACAGTCATCGACATTCCTTTGCAGGTCCGCCGAAATGATACCATCTAAACCCAGGATTTAAACGGTTCGAAACTGTCAATCGACCATCAAAGTCTTTGTTCATCGATGATGACAGAGACTTTATTCGATGGTAGATCATATACATCTATATAAAAACGTTTTTTGAAATGATGCAAAAAGGCTTCATCTCCTTTTTCGTAACTTGCTCTCCTTCTTCGTTACCACCAAACTTTTAAGTAAAAACTCCTTCGGTTGGTCATTAATTTTTTTAATACTAGATTTGACAAATATTTCTTCTTTAATTTTTATGTTACGTGGCTAAATGGTTTGAAGAAATTCTTGATAAATTAAGGTTCTATATGAAAATGTGGCTTGAAAGTATTCTGTGAGCTAAGAAGTGGAGAAAAGGAGTCGTTTTTTTTTTCGCCATAAATGACTCAACTGATTAGTAGTTTCAATTTAAAAGATGTTATATATTGATATATTTGATTCAGGGATGGAAAATGAAATTATGTTTGGGTATCAAAATAAATATTAAATAGTACTTTTTTTACCATCAGAATACTAAAATTTAATTTTTGATGTTTACTTATTTTTTATTTAGTGCAAAACTCAAAGAGTGTAATTTATGTACTCAAAACGAAGAATTAAATACAGTACCCAATCACTAAATGATTTTATTCAGATTAAATATTATAGTTATTAAAATATACTTAAGAAGAAAAAAGTCAAAGATCAATTCCTTAAAATCGAGCACTTTAGCTTTAGTTTTGAAATTTGGAAAATTTTCAGTTCAATTTCATTTACAGAGCATAGAGACTTGTAATTTTCAATAATAATTGTATATAAATTAAACCGACAGCTCAAATGTTTCTATAATATAGTTCGTTTGCCATATAAACTTATTTAAATTGTTCTAATTACATTCTAATAATTTTAGGAACTCATAGTCCAAGCATTTAGTCGAAGACAGTGCTCATTACAATTTCATTACTGTTTGAAAATTAAATATTTCCAAAATATAGTTTAATTTCTAAATTTTATTTTAAATTCGAATTGTGGAATATCCAGCTAATCGTTTGACAGTATCAAATGACTCGAGGGAGTACTTTAGTACTTTTGATTGTTAAATAGTATCAAAAAAAGTACTGTAGTATCAACTTTTCCATCCCTGATTTGATTTATCAAAATTACCCAGAGGAGCAGAATCGAAATTTTTTGGAAATCTGCTAGTTGAATTACATACAATTTCACACAAGCGTAACTAAAAAGAGTAAAACTTAAGTTTAATAGAAGGGTCTTCTAAGAAGCGGGACTATGGGGTATAATGTAGGATACCTCTGACATGCAAAATTTTTTACCACTACTTAAATTTATATTCCTTACCCTATTTCAAAGATTTTTTTTGTTTTTTAATAAAACATTTGCATGTAGGGTAGACAGGGTAGCATTCGTCACTTTTTTGTTTAAAATGCTGTATTTTCAAAACGGTTGGCCATATCAATATACATTCTTTAGAAATAAAAACCTTGAAGGCTTATATTTAAGCCCTTTTGATCCTGGCTATCTCCATATAAAGTTAATTTTTTTATGAATTTGTGAGGTGACCAAAACCGTCGAAACAACCCCATCCAATTGCGTAGATTCGCCAAGTGATGGGGGCGAATCGTTTTCCTATTTGTGATGTTTTTTTACTTTATTTAAATTCAGCATTTGAAAAAGCAAACAAAAATTAATAAGTTTAACTGAATTTTATGTTAAATAGATAAAAATTCAAATAACAATGGCGATCAAAATATGTGCATGCGAAAATCAATAAATCATTTTTGTTTGAATTCAATTAAAACTAGAGAGTATATATGTACACTGAAAGATCTGCAGATAGTAGGAGTTTCGTATCTGATTACGATGTTCCTAGAGGATAAGTTAAATCGACCTACCAGCGGTTTGGCGAATGTACCTCAATAGGAGTGATAATTTGTTTTCACACTTTAAAAAAATTTATTAAAACATATGTTGTCATATCTTGTTCACTACTATCATGTTTATAATATAGAAACATATTTTTGATCAATTCCAAAAAATATGAAAGTTATCACAGAAAACACCAACAGTGAAATATTCATAAGAGTTGTGAAAAAACAGTTAATCACGCCTACCTCCTAATATATGTATATTGAAAATATCAAAATTTAATAGATGAAATATATGTGAAAATAAATTATTAACAGAAGCAATATTACTTTGTTTTCAAGATAATTGGCAAAAATAAATGTGCCCCTATGTCGACTGCTCCCCCTTCTACCGTACTATTTATCTTATAAGTATATTTTTTCGGGTTACATGCATTTGAATTTTTAATTATCACAATTTATCTTTAAAAAATCTTAAAATTGAAAAAAAGCAATTTTCACTTACTTATCACTACATAAACAAAATGCATGTATTAAATTAAGCGCTATTCCCTAAATTAAGCGCTATTTTCAACCACTTTTACACCAATCGGCTATGTATGAAATATGGATCAGTTCGCGGTGAAAATTTTCAGGGAGGAATTAACAATAAATGGTGAACAACGATTTTTTTATCAAAACAATTGAACCGTTTGTAACGTGGTTTTGTCATCGGCTGATATAGTTCAGTCGCGTCCGTTCAGTCGATATGCGGAATCCACAAACCTGAAGTGAGAGCACAATTGGTTTACCCTTTCTGGGGGTTAATTATACAGTGTAACTTTATTTAATAATTCAATGTTTCAGATATCGGTAACAATAAATTATAGTTAATACTTTTGTGTTAAATAAATTACTAGCAGCACGATGATATGTAGGGATTCAGTCGGTTACTTCTCAGGTAATTCGGAGTACAAGAGAAACAGTGACTGATTTTATGATATCAAGTGTCTTGGAATAAGGCAAGTTATATCGTAATATCAGCAGTCTTAGATTTTGGCAAATTGAATCGCAACTATACCATACAAACTTAGAGTTCTTATGAGAGTAATTATGCAAACTTAATGAGAATTATAAATCTCAATTCTTAGAACAACAATAAAGGTGTTCACAAATAAGGTAGAATAATAATAGGGTACTCACAGGTGAGGTGTATAATTTAATATAACAAATTAGTAAATAAAATAATTCGGATAAAAAATAATAAAATGTATGTAATAACGTTTCATGGTATAAATACATTTAATACCATAAAACTTCGTTATACGTTTATAATGGAAGTGTCCTAAGTCCAAACTATGTAAGCCTACGTCCAGGCATAAAAATACTTTAATCTAAGTAATTATTTAACTTTTACTATTTGTTTTTTTTTTTTTTTTTTTTTTGTATATTAAACGTAGTAAAGATTTCTGAATGAATGAATAAATAAAAAACTTAAATTACTTACGAAAAAAAAAGGACTAACTTCCAATTTTGGATAAAGGAACTTCGGCTACTTTCAAAATAAATGGCTCAAATGATATGTGCGTACAATGCGTAAGTTCTGTTGGCAAAAATTTATGAATTCATTCATTTATACCTATTATTTCATAATTTCCACATATAAGTTCAAGACAATCCAAACTGCACTTTTAAAAAATGTGCCTACAGCAAAAAATTTTAATTCGTTGTCTCATAAAACTTTCAACGTGACGAAAATTATTTTAACATGAATTTCGTAAATTTATCATTATCATTATTCTTGTAATTTTAAACAAAAAAATAGATAGTGGAACGATCGTATGGAAGTTTTAAATACAGAAATTTAATCTTCAGAACGGGTCCTATTGAAATCCGGAATGATTATTTTGTGAGTTTAATTTTTGTTGCTCGCAAGATAAAACTTAATAGAGAAATGAAACTTACGCAGTTTTTAGTAAAAAAATAATGATTTTTATCATAAATTTGATTTATTCACTAAAAGATAAATTTTTTTAGTAAAATAAATTTGTTTTCTAAAAATAAAAATTTTTTCTACAAAAATTTGTTTCTTAGTTAATTTTATTTTTGAGATTTGGTTCTTAGTTTGAAATCCAATTTTTAGAAAAAAAAAAAAAAAAAACAAGCGAGATTGTTATATTTGGCTTGGCCGTATCTATATACCCACACGCAAAGAAAAAATATGATTCCTGTGACCATAAACTAAGAGCAACATACTATGATTGTAATATATGATTCCAGGTTACAATAAGTATTTTTGTACGTAATCATTATTATTATTCCAATTTATAATTTATTAGTAAGGTTCATAACCTTATTAATAACTTTTAGTAAGTTTTATAACCTTTTCTTAAGTATTGCTTTTAATTTCATCATGTTTTTATCTTTTAATAATTCAATGTTATCCTATACATATATAAACTAATTTCATCATATATATAATTCCATTTTATCATATATATGAACTAATTTCATCATATATATAATCCCATTTTATCATATATATGATCCCATATTTTCATATTTATATTCATTTGTACCACGATATGTGGTACAATCATCATACTAAATAAAAACAAAATTTGTCAATTTATATTTGTTCATATATAAACTAAATGAGAATTATAACTACTGGACTGATACACAAAAATGTGTATTCAAAAGGCATTAAAAGTTAATGGCTTAATGGTTGTAGAATTAACCAAATTTGTAAAATGAAATGAATGGTTATGTAATTAACTAAATTGTTGTAGAATTGACTAAATGATTGGATTTATTCATAAATATGATTTCATATAAACATATTTAAATGCATATTATAATTTAGCGAACCATATTAAAATTTTGAGTGTGGGTAATCATTATATGATTAAACAGAATCATAAACGTTGCTATCATGAACACAGTATATTTAAATCAATGAAAAACGGCTATATAATCATTGAATAGTTGTGGTGATCATGCTGTAACAATGTTTTTTCTCTGCGTGCAACATCAACTTTTCCAAGTGGGTGGACAACGCCGATTTCTTTTCTAAGTTTACATCGACCATAGAACTACCTGTACAAAATTTCGTTATAGTACATGTTTTGTTTTTGATATCAGCAGAAAAGTATGAAATGATGCTACAACCGACACCCTATTTTTCTAGTATTTAGCCAATAATATGTTTGTTTATTAACCGATTTTTTCATTTTCAAAACCAAACAAACCTTATAAGATAAATATTTGAGCCAAATTTCGTCCCCCTAGGTTGTCCCGTTCAAACCCTATCTTGTTTTTAACAGACGGACGGACATAGCTATATTGACTCAGAAACTAACCAGGACCGAGAAAATATATACTTTATGAATCTTAAATGATTTCTTCGACATATTACAAACGGAATGACACAATCAATATACAATATTTTTGATGGTGGGAATAAATCTAATTTATGATAAAAAATCTTTCTTTTTACTAAAAATTTTGTAAGTTTCATTTCTCATATTAAGTTTTATATTGTGAACAAAACAATAAAAATCAAAAATAATCATTATTTGTTGAGTTTTATTTTAAAACTTATAATCAGATCAAGAATAAATGTTTTCTACCATTTTGACGACTGTGTTATTATATACTTAATTGAAATCATATTCACAAATATCTTTATTGCAACAATTAATATTAATTTCCCTTCAAATGAAAATAAAATTATAAACTTCAAATGTAAAATGGCGTTTTTGTTTTATGAAAAAATGTCCCCTAAATTATTCAGCCATAATTGACAAATATAATTACATACATATACAAAAAATATATTTATAGGTACACAAACCTTTGTATATAATCTTTACATCCAGTAGGTATGTATGTATGACTTACATATTTACTAAAATAAATAGATTAACTCAATTAATGGTAGGCAGTTGTCATTGTTGTGTTTAAATGTGCGTGTCTAGATCACTCCCTTTTCCACAAATTGATGTTTCTATTAGTTTTTGTTAAAAGTGGTGGAAATATTTATTTTATTTTTAAATAGATTGCCAACTATAGAAAAGGAGATTATATTGTGCTAAAAATAAAATGTGTTGTCTAAATATTAATACAATTTTGTATTATTTATTCTAAAACTAATTTTCGATTTTTTTCACCGCACTTAAAGAAAAAATATGGATATAACACCATAATGTACTTGATTCATGTATAAAGCAATAATATGGTTAAATCACAATACAAATATTGTTGATCTGCAACAATATTTTTGTTGCATATGTACTTGATTCATGTACATAGCAATAATATAGTTGACTCACAATATACAAATATTGTTGAACTGCAACCATATTTTTGTTGTATATGTACTTGATTCATGTATACAGCGATAATATGTTTGAATCACAATGAAAATACCTATAATGTCAACAACAATTATTATGCATAAAAGTAAAAAAAAAAAAAAATAAAATTAAAGCCAATTATTTTAAATATTTACCGTATGGTAGTTTTTATTAAAATTATAATTTAATTGTGTTTTTTAGTATTTTATATTGCATATGATTTTGAATACATACTTATATTTATTAATGGTAATTCCAGAAATAAGTCACTTGGTATATAAAAAAATTTCGTTGGTAAAATTAAGAATAGTTTCATCACCGGTGAATGATGAATCCTGAGAAATTTCTTGAATACCCGTACAAAGTGACACCAATGTTTTTTTATTTGTATTTGTATAAAATGTTTCAAAATTTTCGATAATACTAAAATTTGTAAAAATTGATTAGCTTTAATCACCTGGAGATTCTGATATTGTTGAAGTTGTAGTACTCTGCGTAGGATCTAAAGTTTAACAAGAGAACAACAACATTTATTTAACTTTACTTTATAACTTTATGTCCAATACAAAATCTTGGACGGCAATAAATTGTGCAACATAAATTAAAAAAAAAAATCTGTGTGATTTAAAAATCATTCGGAAGCACACATATTAAAAAAATTTTTTTAACAATCCATTATTTGATTTTAAATTAAATTCTATTAAAAGAGTTATTTGATTTTAATATTTTATTTTATTGATTGTAAATTATTTCAAATATTTTTTGACAACTTCAAACTAAATTAGAAAATTATTTATTTTTAACAAAGAAAAATAGGGAGCCTATATAACAATATGCTTGTTTTCAAGGATACAAACGTAAGTAATATGATACTGTGTAGTTCCAATACACTAATATTTATTTTGTTTTAGGCTAGCTAATACGCGTTGCTCTTCACTGGCCGATTCGTTGTACACGCAGAGAAAAAACATGGTTACAGCATGATCTCCACAACTATTCAATGATTATATAGCCGTTTTTCATTGATTTAAATATACTGTGTTCATGATAGCAACGTTTATGATTCTGTTTAATCATTTAATGATTACCCACAATCAAAATTTTAATATGGTTCACTGAATTATAATATGCATTTAAATATGTTTATATGAAATCATATTTATGAATAAATCCAAACATTTATTCAATTCTAAAACAATTTAGTTAATTACATAACCATTCATTTCATTTTACAAATTTGGTTAATTCTACAACCATTAAGCCATTAACTTTTAACGCCTTTTGAATACACATTTTTGTGTATCAGTCCAGTAGTTATAATTCTCATTTAGTTTATATATGAACAAATATAAATTGACAAGTTTTGTTTTTATTCAGTATGATGATTGTACCACATATCGTGGTACAAATGAATATAAATATGAAAATATGGGATCATATATATGATAAAATGGGATTATATATATGATAAAATGGAATTATACTTATGATGGAATTAGTTCATATATATGATAGAATGGAATAATATATATGATAAAATGGAATTATGTATATGATGAAATTAGTTTATATATATGATAACATGGAATTATTAAATGATAAAAACATAATGAAATTGAAAGCAATACTTAAGAAAAGGTTATAAAACTTACTAAAAGTTATTAATAAGGTTATGAACTTTACTAATAAATTATAAATTGAAATCATAATAATGATTACGTACAAATATACTTATTTTAACCTGGAATCATATATTACAATCATAGTATGTTGCTCTTAGTTTATGGTCACAGAAACCATATTTTTTCTTTGCGTGTATATATTACGCAATCCGATAGTACAAGTTTCACAGATTTCTAAATCATTTGATCTATAAATATACCAAATCTTTATTTACTCTTTGTGGGAAATGCAATTGTTGTAAATTTTTAGTCTGAATAATACGAAAAATCTGCTACTTAGAGAAAGATGTGAGTAAAATATTCTTCCTAAAAGCTATAGTTTGAAGTTTCCAAATTTACCAATTTTTCTGCCTTAACATTCAAGTTTTTCAAAAATCCTTTCTATTTACAGGCAACGTAGGTGCCAATGTAATTGTACCATTAAAGATACCAAAAAAGCTGTGACTCCCACTTTATGGATCTAATTCACTTAAAATTATATTAATCGGAAACCTTATCTACCCTCAGTTAAGTTCAAAATAACATTACATTAGCTTGTTTTGCGTATTTTTTATAAAGACAAAAATTTAACAAATCATTAACAGATTCTTTTTTGTTTTTCAATAAAAGTAATTGTTTGGGTATCTTTCCAAATCCAAATAATATTTTTTTTTTTAATTCTAACAATTTTATTGTTTGAAATTTTTACAGATTTTCAAATATTGTGTTTTATAAATAGCATATTATTTTAATAAGAAAAAAAAAAAATGTTTCTCAATAAACAATTTACGAATTAGAGTATTTGTTTTTACGAATTTAGTGATAGGACCTCTTTCAATAAATAAAATTACTGAATTAAAGAATTTTATTATTGAATTTGAAATTTAGTTATTTCTGTGTACATTCAGTATATTTTCTAATAAATTTTTAACATGCCGACAGATAACAGAACCAGACTTGCCAATACAAAACAAACATTTTGTTGTTAATTCAAAATTACAAACACAATAATATATTTAGGTATTGAAAATAATTTTTTTACACATTTATTTTAACAACAATAATGTAGTTCTATTTTAAACATATTGCTTAATATATTGTGCCAACAATATAATTGTGAATTGAGAACAAAAGTATAATTGCTACAACAAAATTGTTTTTAAAATATATTCAACAATAACGATGTTTGCGATGATAATATAACTTTTCGATGAAAATAGTATTGTTGGGGCAACCATATTGAGGAATGCTTTTTCTCTGCGTGCGAGCTGCAATACCAGGGGGGTATTACACCAAACTTCAAAATGATGAGGGTATATAATGATTTTTGTCATTCCGTGTGTAACTTGTCGAAAAAAACTATTTAAAGTATATATTTTCTGGGTCCCGGTTAAATTTTGTGTCGATCTAGCTATGTCCGTCAGTCTGTTGAAAGCGGGATAGGGCTCGAACTGGACAACATAGGGGGTCGAAATTTGGCTCAAATATTTATCTTATAAAAGGTTTGGTTGGTATTGAAAATGGGCAAAATCAGTTAATAAACAAAAAGTTATATGCTAAAAACTTGAAACACATTTCATTTCATACCTTTCTGTTGATATCTCTTAAACAAAAGCATGTACGGCAACGAAATTTTATACAGTTAGTTTGTGGGTCGATATAAATTTGGAAACCAAATTGGGCATCACCCGATCATCTTACCGCCTAGCTCCCGTATAAGGTGAAACGTACACGAAATTTTGTACATTCAAATTCAAATTTCGAAAACAAACTTAACAAAATAGCTAAACCAAAAGTGTCTAATTGTTTCCTACAAAACTAAGGTAACTAAATTCAATATTAACAAGCGCGAATATATTCGGCCCGGCCGAATCTATATACCCACCATCAAAGTAGGCAGTAAAGTGGGACCATTTTTTGTTTCCGACTTTACATTGGTCCTTGAACTATGTGAACACAATTTCGTTGATTTTCACCATATATGGGAGGTGGGCGGAAAAGTGGGCGGACCACGCCCATTTTTGGTTTCCGAGTTTATGTAGATCCACCAAGTATACGTACAAAATTTCGTTGGCGTACGTGCTTTTATTGAAGAAATATCAGCAGAAAAGTATTTCACGGACACCCTGTGTTTCTAGTTTTTAGCCCATAACTTTTTTGTTTATTAACCGATTTTGCCCATTTTCAATACCAAACAAACCTTATATAAGGTAAATATCTGTGCCAAATTTCCCTACGTCGCCCCGTTCGAGCTCTATCCTGCTTTTAACAGACGGACAGACGGACGGACATAGCTAGATCGACTCAGAATTCAACCAGGACCCAGAAAATATATACTTTATGGGGTCTTAAATGATTCCTTCGACATGTTATACACGGAATGACAAAATCAATATACCCCCCATCTTTTTGATGGTGGGTATAAAAACATACCAATGAAATGAAAAATTTTGCTGAATTTTCAAATTTCAAATCAAAGTAACAAAAAAAATGTCTGCAATGAAATTTCAAAAAGCAAAGATTACTCAATATATAATATAAACTTAAGATAAAGTAAACAACTCAACAAATTTCATGTTTGAAAGTTAATTATTATTACAAAAAAGTAATATTATAATAACGTAAAAGTACCACAAAGTTCGCTCTTATAGATTTTAATTCACTTAGGATCATATAATTTTAATTCACAATTTTAGCTTAAATATTATACAAAATTCTAAAATTACCATTAGAAAAACAAAAAAGTACCAAATAGTCTCCCCCTCTAGAATTCTTTATAAGAATTCTTATAATAAATAAATAAATAATTCAGATAAGTCGTTTTCGATATATGCTTGAATATATGACCCTTAATGCCTATTAATACCGCGTATCCAAACTGTTTGAGATATCTTGTGCTGTAGATTTTTTTTTAATTTTTTTAGCTTGCTTAATTGATAAAATTATAATAATTATATATAATTATAAAAATTATAATAATATGTAGTTCAAACATAAATAAAAATAATTTAAAATATGTAACGGAATAGTTCCTTTTAATGGCACAGTTTGAATAATAATTTAAATTACTTAAAACCAAATAACAACAGTAAAATGAAACACACAAGTACATGGAACCACATTAAATTGGTATTGATTTACAAAATCGATGCAACAGTCAATCACCAATGGGTGACAAAACAACAAGTGACACATGTCTTGGGTTTCTATGGACAACAAAAACAAAACTCTACTAAGAAAAAAAAATCAAAAAAAGACAAGGATACTAAAAGGTGGCGCCACATACCAGGGAAACAAAGCTTTTTATTTTCTGCTAAAAAAATAACAACTTTAACAAGTTAAGGTGACACATGGCCAGACAAAAGACTCTTAAACAAGTGATGAAAAAAATAACATTCCCTTAAATATTAAAGGTAATTTTGCTTTTGCTTTTTTACTTTATATTTCGTATAAAAAAGTTAAAGAAGACCTACTTAATATGAAAAATGATATATTCCCGTGAACTCCAACTTACACAATTGTGTGGATAAGGTTATTTGTATATACATATAGGGTTATTGTGTATACATATGTGTTAAATCTAAAATTCTAAAGGTGTCATATTCTTGAAGGGGAGAGTTTTTTTCCTTATTTTTTTCTTTCTAAGTATAATTTGTATTACTACTTATAGATTTTAACTTAAATTGAGCAGAAAACCAGAGGGCGCCAGTCAAGAGTTTGTGGTTTTGATAACATTATGTTTAACACTGTTGCTTGAACTTTTTTGTTTGGCACCCTACATTTTGTTTTTTTTTTTTTAAATTATAAAATGTTGCAGAAGGCTTTTGGCTGCAATTACTTTTTTTAAATTAAATAATAAAAAGTTGTTATTCCGATTGACTTTTACTTAAATAATAATATTACTAAGTCAATGTAGTAAAAAAAGTATCATGGAACATTTCCATCAAATCACACTTTTAACCCATTGATGACCAAATGAAATATGTACCACTAAGACATTTTTAGGTTATATAATTTTCTGGGTAATAGATAGAGCAAAAAGTTTGATCCGTATTTTATAAAGTAGGAATAATGAAACAAAAGTCTAGAATATGCCATGTCTCTAACATGCCCCCCATAGCACCTAAAAGCCTTTAAAATTGCTAAAAGCTCTGAAAAAATAGGAAAAATATGCAAAGAACAATGGTAGTTTTTACACCAAAATGCTATTACTGAGGGATTATATCAACGTATATAGAATCCTACTTTGGTGATAAATTATTGCTGCTTCTTAATATTAGTAAAAATTTGAAATAGTACTTTCTTAAATCTTAATTTAAGAAAAAATATTTTTCAATGAAGTTAAAAATTAAAAAAGTTATGTATTTTAAAATTGTGACGTAATGGAAATGTTTAATTTAACTTTCTGCACTATATTTAGTCCAAGGAGTTAAAAATAGGCCAATTTATCTATATATATAAAAGAGTAACGTGACTGACTGACTCATCATCCCACTGCCCAAACGGCTGAAGCTAGAGAGACGAAACTTGAAACGTAGGTAGGTCTCCCACCATATAGATCCACTAAGACGGAATTTTTGGAAATTCGAATGTAAATACGGGTAAAATCGGTAACCTTATAACTCGCAAACTAATAATGACACAAAAAAAGTTAAATAGTTATCGTTATTCATTTAAAAAATAATTGGACAGGTGTTGGGTACTTTTTTGAAAATCGGCCGTTTTAGAGAAAAAAACGGGTAAAAACTGTATTTTGGTACTTTTTTGGCACCATATGTATCTTTGAAACCAATCAACATACAGATAAAATGTATGCCGTATTCATAACTTATCAAAAAATGAGAAATACAAATTTGGTACTTTTTAGAAATTCAAACGTTTAAGGGGTAAAAATCGTACCTATTTTTGGTACTTTTTTCATAAAACCTTTTTATATTTATTGAAATATTCATATGAGTACACATACAATTTTTGATACTTCGATGGGTGAAAAAAAAGTACCTAAAAAAGGGGTAAAGGCGGGAAATTACATTTTATTCAAACTTAATAATGAATTTTTAATTACATTAAACATAGAAACATGAAATTAAGAATATGTAGATAAGAATTCACAAGAGTGGAATTTGTGGTACTTAAAGATACATGTGGGTAAGAATTCAAGAGGATGGACTTTGTGGTACTTTTTTCTTCTTCTATTGGTACTTTTTTGCATTTTCTGTAATATTTAACCTAGAGGATATGTGGTCCTAAATTAATGGGAATCCATAAGAAGGGACTTTGTGGTACTTTTTTGTTCTTCCTATGGTACTTTTTTAATTTTCTATAATTCTGAATCTAGAAACATGAAATTAAAGATATGTGGTCCTAAATGAATGAGAATCCATAAGAAGGGGCTTTGTGGTATCTTTTTTCATTCTTCTAAAAGTACTTCTTGAATGTTCTGCAATTTTCATCCTTAGAAACATAAAATTGAAAATGTAAGATCCTAAGTGAATCAAAAACCTTAAAATGGATTTTGTGGTACTTTTTCTTTATTCTAATATACTTTTTCGTAATTCTGATATTTATTTTTCATTATTGTAAGATTATAAACCTGAAATTAAAGAGATATTGTTATTTATGGATGACATAACACCATTATTAAAAATGATCCCAAGGGAGTTAAGAATCTTAGTTTAAATTTATTATATAGTATGGTTTTTATACAAAATTTCCGCTAACGAAGTAGCGGGCTTACAGCTCGTTCAAAATATATTTTTCTTATAATTTTTTGATAACTCTGTTATTTGAATTGGAATTTTTATTTTTTTCATATTTTTGATGGCTACGCATTTTTTGTCAGTGCTATTTTAAAATTTTTACCATTTTTGAGATCTACGGTCTTTTGTTTATTACACCAACTATAATTTTCCCCTCTACACCCACTCCTTACCCCTCATTTTTCAATGGTTTTATGAGGTTTAATAGAAAATTTCTTTATTTTTACAACTTTAAAGACTTCTAGAGGCTATGTGTGGCAAGTTGGAGACTTGACTATTACAACATTTTTGTACACCCATGTCTTGGCTATAAAACATGAGTAATTAATCTGCTCTACCTATTACTTGGAAAATTTTATAACCTAAAAACTCATCATGGAACCATATTTTCTTTGGTCCTCAATGGGTTAAAAACGTGACATGATGGAAAAAACCGAAATGTTCCTGGTGATTGGGACGACTATACCTACAATATCTGCAACATGATTTTCCAGATACTTTTTTAGTGTTCACCAGTGTTATGGGTCTGAAAAAAATTAAAACCCGATGGCATCCTTGGCAAATATTAAAGTACTAAAAACTTCTAAATATTTAATAAATTTTATCTATAACATATAGTTAGTTACATTTTTCTTTAGGGTATTACTAAAGTCATCTTCAAAGAACCATTTTTATCACTTAGTGTTTTGTTTCTTTTGAAGTGATTTTTATTCAAGTAGAAGAATTATAAATAAATTATTGATATAAAAAATAAAAAGTATTTTGACACTTGTTCCTAGAATGTTCATACAACAAAGAATAGCTAACGGTTTTTGTTTGTTGTATTGATATTTAAATTGTTATTGCTGTAGTGTATTCTTAAAAAATCTTTTTATGAAAACCAGTCCATCAAATGAAGGTCATGTGTATTCGAAACCAATCATATAGACTATCACCGCAAAATATTCACAATATTTACATAAAAACACATGTTACCACAATTGGCGCCAATATTTATAAATATGAGAGAAAGAAGAAAATGAGAAGAAGACAAAAAAAAGAAATTACGAGAACTTCCGTTATAATTTAAATGTAAATTGATTTAAAAGGGTTTAATTTTAATGTCCTACATATTAAATATTATATTAAGAATTTCTTGAAAGATCGATTAAATATGTGGGTCTTCCAATTTTGTTAAAACATATTTTTGGACTGATTGTAAAAATGGCACAAAGCGATTAAAATCTTGGCAATGAAGATTTTTTGCATTTTCTTCCTTACTTTTTGATCATAAAAAAATATAAGTTTACAAATTCGGTTCAGATTTTGGTCCTGAACAGATGAGAACTAATTTTAATATACATAATTGATAGTGCTTGATTCTAGGTTTAAATTTACTTACACAGTTGATCGCATCATGGTTGCGGACACGGCGTGTTCAAACAGGTGACCTAACTTAATCAGCTTTTTTTTTTTTTATTTACTTTCCATTTTATTTTATTTACTGAATCTGCCTTTTTAGGCCTCACAGTAAATATTAAAATCTTAAAAACTAAAATTAAAGATTTCTATTCTCTAAGAAGAGCTAAGATGTAAATAAGGAGTGCGTTCGAAAAAATCTTAACATATATAATATTCAATAACTTGGAAATGGTTTATCTTAGAGTTTTCATTCCTTTTTTATTTAATTAATAATTTATTACAGATTACAGGAAAATATAACTTTTTGTAGTTCTAACCACTACTTATGAACTTGTGGACCATTTTTGATAACCCTTCCGTTAGAGATTTGATAGTTGCTTCAGTCACTTTTTTGGAACAGTATGTACATGTTCTTTTAAAATCTTCGATATTTTGAGACACCATTTTTGTGCTCTTCAATTCACTTTTCACAAGAGCTCAATATCTCTTCACTGGTCTAAACTATGGACAATTTGGAAATTGACCTCTCTTGGTAGAAAAACTATGTTATTGTTTTGGTACCACTTCAGAGTTTTCTTACCGTAGTGACATGATACCTAATCGAGCCAATAATGTGTGGACACGTTGTGCTCTCTTACGAAAGGAAGAAGTCTTCTTTGCAAATATTCCTTGATGTATATTTTAGTATTTATATATCCGAATGTATCAAATGACTATCCTGTTTTGCCGCAACTGCAAAAAGCCTGTTCCTAACATTGCCTCGAGCATTAGCAATAAAAAGTTTTAACACAGAAGCTGCGAAAATTCTGCCAGCACATACGTTTTGTATACAACTTATACAACTTGAGTATTTTTGTATGAAATTTGGTTTTAATTTCCGTGTCCTATTCTTGGCTTCTAAATTTTTTGCAGCATTCCTGTTTGGAACTTTTTAGACTTTATATGTTATCAACTCTGCATTAGCTTTAACTTTTCGCACCAAATAGTCAAAGCACTGAGATAACTGGGCTTCTTTTCTATCAGATGTGTTTGGAGTTCCTTTCAATATGCTTTAAATTTTCTGGCCTTCCCAATATCATGTGGTCCTTTTTTTCTTTCCAAATCAGGTTTCACATTAGAAACAGTTTGACGGCAGAAATTTCATTCTGTGGCCAATTATTTATAGGACCTATTTGGATTTTTTTTTTGAAAATTTTTAATAATTTGTATCACGTACTTCTTTTTCGTCACTCATTTTGATGAAAATCACGACAAATCAACATGGTTGTTATTAAAAACAATAACTGAAGTATTTTTCCATGATAACTGGATCAAACAACAATTTTAATATTGATTCCGAAAAAAGTTATGAGGCAAAACGTGTTTTAAGATTTTTTCGATCGCACTCCTTAGGCCTCTCATTAGCGGGGCGGTAGGTCGGCTCTTCAAAGCCTTGAATGTGTCTGCACTTCAGCAAGGAGTCTAGCGAGTGGATTTGGATGACTTTGAAGTTTTGGAATATATTTTTCACTGAATTTTTTAAATTCTTCCTTTACCAGTGGTATCTCTAGGTCCTTATGGATATTCTCATTTCTTATGTACCATGATGCACCCGTCATGGTTCTATGAATTTTCGATTGTGCCCTCTGTATAATATCAATACTGGTATTACTGGCAGTACTCCATAATTGGATGCCATAAGTCCAAATTGGTTTTAATACGGTTTTATACAGGATGACTTTATTGTCAAGGCTTAGTCTTGATTGACTGTTTATTAACCAGCGAAAGCTAGAAGCTTTCGACTTCATATGAAGTCTCTTGGTTTCTATATGTCGACGCCAAGTAAGTTGCCTATCCAAATGAACACCAAGGTAAGTGACATGATCTGACTGTGGTATACTTATACCAATAAGTGTGACAGGTGGACAGTTGCCTCTTCTTAAGCTGAACATAACATGGTTACTTTTTAATTCATTTACCCGTACTCGCCAGTTTCCTAACCATGTCTCCACACGTCGGTGGTAAATATATAGTTGACTAGATGCTATGAGAACTGATTATTGCGGTATCATCAGCAAATGTAGATATAGTCAGTACATCGCATGTAGGCAAGTCAGAAGTATAAATTAAATAGAGTGTAGGTCCAAGAACACTTCTCTGTGGAACACCTGCTTTTATCTCATATTCTTCTGCCACAAAGTCATTATACTTTACTCTAAATAGACGGTCAGATAGATAAGATTCCAGCAATTTGTGGGTACATGCTGGTAGTAAACATTCAATTTTATATATTAAACCTTTGTGCCACACTTTGTCGAAAGCTTGCGCGACGTCTACAAGAAAATAACAGAACAATATTTCTTTGATTCAAAAGATTTCCAGTTAGACTTGTTCAATGGCTCCGTGTTTTTCACGAAAACCAAACTGGTGAACTGGGACGATGTTTCTATCATTTAAGAATTTTCTTTTGGAATACTTTCCCAAATACTTTCGACAAGCAAAGAAGTAAGCTAATAGGTCTGGCTTTGGTATCATTTTTATCTGAGAAGTTTTCCAAATTTTTGGAAAACTCCTAATTCCAAGATCGCATAAAATATTATAGATAGCACAATTATAGCCACGTTGGGTAGGTATTTAAACATTATTGGTGTTTTTAAATCATGTCCAGGTGATTTGTTTACATTTATATTCTTGATGATTGTATTAATGTCCTCTGGGCTAACAACAATTATGTCATCATAGTTAAATGCAGTACCAGGTGTATCTCCTAATACAAAATCGTTTGTTTGGGGATTTTCTTGAAAGGCGGAGCTTAAATAACATGCAAATAAATTAGCTTTATTTTCTGCACTACGAGCCCAGGTTCCGTCAGCATTCCTTAAAGGATTTTGAGCCTCTACCGGCGGCTTAATATTTTTCGCCGCTCTCCATAGCGAAAAATTTGTGTGCTTATTATTTTTCAAACTTTCAATACAATTTTATTTTGGCGATCCTCTTCTACTTGAAGGGCTTTTTTCAGTTTTTTACTTGCTATAGACAGCCTCAGCTTTGCTGCGGGTGATCTAGTTTGTTGTCATTGTCTTCTGTATTTTCTTTTTTCAAGAAGAAGTTTTTCGATATCCGTATTTGAAATATGCGTTTCGAATTTCTTAAGAATTTGAATCTTAGAATGTTTTAGAGCAGAAGTAATTAAAGACGTAAAGTCATTGACAGATTTATTTATATCTTCCTCACACTCAAAAGAAGGGTCTGTGTGGATATGACTACTGATGTATTTCTTATATTTCAACCAATTTGTAGTATATGAAGTATCCAAGGGAAATTTTAATACAGTAGTTCTTCCATAATAAGTTACTATTATGGGAGAATGATCAGAAGATAAATCATTTGAAATTTCTGTACTTATTGAGTTTCGAATAATATTTTTAGAAATGGCAAAATCAATGAGATCTGTAATCTTTCTAGGATCAGCCGGCCAGTAAGTTGGGTGTCCAGGAGACACAAAATCCAAGCCATTTTTGCGATCAACTAAAGCTTTATATAACTGTCTACCTTTGAGGTTTATCAATCTGGAACTCCAGTAAGTGTGTTTCGCATTGTAGTCGCCACATGCCAGGAAACAATCTCCTAGTGTATTAACGAATTCTTAAAAATTTTCCTTGGTTATTGAAAATCGTGGTGGGCAATAAATTGAGCTTAGAGTTAAATTCCCAGAAAAAGATTCAAGGCAAATGGATGTTGCTTGCATATAGTCTCTCGAGAATTCATCTAGGGCATAATGTCGTAATCGGTTTCTAATTAGTATACCAGTACCTTACCGGTAGGATGATTTGTACAATGGAATGATTAACCTGAAATATAAAAGTTATATCTATTGGTAAGATGCGTTTCTGAGACTAGCATCACATCAATATCAGCTGATTATATTTTTTAATACTTAGAACTGACAAACTCCATATAGGTACAATTTTTGCTTACCCGCTGAAATGTCAAAGTCCATGTATAAAAAAATTTTTGAATTCGCCGTATTGTTGTTTTTGTAGAACTGCTGGCACCAATATTGAGGAGGCAAAATATGTTGGAAAATGAGATACTATTCCCGCTATTCTTCAATGCTGTCAGCCGCAAGGAAGAAAAATCAAAAAACATAAATTTGTCAAACTTTCTGGTAACCATCAAAGTAGGGATAGATATGTTTTTCATACCTAATACCGACTAAAAAAAATTTTTACTTCCAATAAACCAACAAAGGATGGATAATAAGTAATTTTTGTTCGCTACATTCACGGTTATCTTAAATCCCCTAACTTGTAGCAAACAATGAACAGTTTGTTTCAAAAATGACACAAGATTGAATACCAAATACCTTTAAAGATTAATTTTCTTTATTTGATATTTAAATTTTTTGTTTAAAAGTTTGGTGATACGAGTAACGAGGAGAGAGAGAGAGAGAGAGTTCGCAAATAATACGAATGCCTAAATTTGACAGATCTTTAATTTCGATTTATCACTCTTTATTGGATAAATTTGTTATCAGATCTTAAATACGTTAAGAAAATAAAGTATGCGGAATAAAATTGCAACAAAATTAAAAATGTTAGTTTTTTTTTTCAAAAAGTAACTTAAATCTTAACATCGTGCATTATGGTTGGACCACCCTTTATATTGTACTGGTGCTAGGACGTAGTCAATTGCTACCTTTTCTGGATACAAAAAGTCAGTGAAAAGGCTCATAATCAGTGAGTTAGGTAGCTAGCTGCTAGTGATGATTATTGTCAAAAAGGGGTCATTGTTACTGAGAATAATAACAAAAGTACAAAGGTTTACGGTTCTCATCTATGTGGGATTGGAGTCTAATCGCGTCACCAGATCTGGCAGACGTTGGTAACGAAGGGGTTAATATTACTAACGGAAAGAATATTCTAGAATAAGATACTAGTAACTAGTCACGTAGGCTACAGACAAAATATGGACGAGACATCTTATAACGAAAGACGAACATTCTGGATGGGGACTTGCATTTTGATAAACGGACTTTTAATGGACGAGACAAGGATAGTTATAGGGTTAACTCGCTGGGAACTTTCTGGTACTTTGAAATGTGGCGAGTAGTGTAGGAGAATAATATAAAAGGTAGTGTTGAAAGATTGAGTGTTGAGTGTTTGAGTTAAATTCAAGTTGTGAAAGTTGAAAAGTTGAGAAGTTAAAATTATCAGTTGAAAAGTTGTCTAAAACGTTCTGCAAAGAAGTTATGAGTAAATAATTAAAGTTGACCTGCGACATCCACTATATTAAAGAGTAAAATAATCTTAAGTTTTTAATTAATAAAATATATACAATTTATTATTAAAAATAATATAATTTGTGTTTAAATTAAAAGCCGTCAAGCTTTAATAATATAAAAATCCCACATCTGTTTCATATATAATAAAATTTTCACATATACATATATAACAGTTAAAGTGTGCATGGCTTTTTCGTGCACAGTCCTTAATTATGTATTCACGTTTTATACTTGTAAATAATTATTACCATAAGTAGCATCAAAATATATAAGTAAAAATCTGATTATATGGAACAAACGAGAAAGAAAGATATAGTTGGTCAAGCCCGACCATACCATTGTATATGTGTACCAAAATTCGGGAAGGTGTCAATTGTGGACCAAGACTTGTATTAAGTGTAAAGCAAAAAAAAAAAATTTGTAGCTTTAAAATTAAAAACACAAAAATATTTTTATACGAGTATAACTTATTTCCCCCCTGTCTTACATTCTTTTGATTAATTAAATTTTTCATAATAAACATGCCCTGGTATTTTTCTTACACCAAATTAAACATCCCATAATCATTTCTCATTATAGAAAAACAAACTTTTCTTATTATTTCTTATTTAATTTTTCTTTTTTTATCTCCGGTTCCCTTTTAAATCCTGTATCTCTTTTGATACTTAATTTTATTTATTTAATATATTTTTTTTTTAAAAGTTCTAAAAAAAAATTTCAAATTTCTATAGAATTTTTTTCTTTATTTATTTAATGAACACAAAAAAATGTTTGTTTCTATTTTTTTGTTAATCCACTCTAATGAATTAAAAGCGCGTTTTTTTTCTAGTTTTATATTCCTGGATGTTTGTCTCATCTACCGGCTCATTTAGAAGCTGACACTCATCCATCATTGTGTTGAAATTTAAGACACCAAATTAGATTTTCTTTATTTTGTGTACTTTTTTGTACAAAAATCTCCCCTAAAAATTATGTTTTTCGTATAATTTTTGTGTTTTATGCTTTGATACCTGTGCTGTCCTAAGCTTTTCCTTCATTTTCTTTGCCACTTTTAAATTGTTTTAACACTCATTCCATTTTTGGTGGTATCCTTGTGTCTTTTTGAAGATAATTTAGTTTACTTTTGAAATTTTTTTCATGCAATTTTATTCTGTTTGACAAAATGACTTTGTCCACAATTGATAATTTGATATTCTCTTTTTTTTTGTTTTTTTTTTTTTTGTTTTGGGAGGAATTATTCTTTTTGTTTGTGTTGTTTTTGATAATGAATTCAATATTTGATTATTCTGAAAAGAGGAAGAAAGTGCTTTAGAAAAGTGGTTGATTTTATTTTAATTTGGAAATGTAAAATATGATAAAAAAATAGTTTCTTTTTTATTTTTTAAATATTTAAAAGAGAATCATTTAAACAATGCACAGTGGGGTCAAACGCAAATTTTTTGGTAAGAAATTTAAATGTATGGAAGAGTTGCAGAGGAGGACTTAAGCTTTCAGAAAAATCATATTGTAGTCACCCTGTGATAACACATGAAAAGTAACAAAAAATTGACTACTTCGAATATGTAAAAGTTTAAAAAAATCGTAACTTCTACAAATGAAGTCCGATTTTAAAGAATTATCTCTTACAGTTAAAAAGATATTTACACTTGAATTTTGAATTTTAGATTTTTTACCTCGACTTTCTTTCGTTTTTCGGGAATAAGTCCTGAGGTATATGAGGTAAAAATTTTTTAAAAATATTTTGTAATTTGCTATATATTTCAAAATAACATGCTGAAAGAATTTTTGGATTAACTCAATTCGTCTAGACGTGAAAAATATTCAAATTCAGCACTTTGAAATTACTATATTTTTCATATTTACAAAAATATAGTAAAATTCTTTCACTTTTTTCTTAAAGTTCCGTTAAAGAAAAAAATTGTTTCTTTATATATTTTAAAAGATAAGGCTTCATAAATGTTTAATAAATAAATATTATTCTAATATGCTTTTCTACGCAATTAGAAAAAGTCGTTAAAATTTTTTTTTCATAAAATCTTCTCTCTCGCATTCGTTTTTAGCCGGTCAAGAATCGGTTTTGTGTCAAATCGTTCTAAACCTGTTTTTTGATAAAATATCGTCAATAAATTTAAAAAAGCTCGCGTGACATTTTTTTTTATTAATCAATAAAAATTTAAGCTTTTTCCAAAATTCACCATTTTCGACCAATGCCTAATGTAGGGTGCAAACATAAATCAATTAAAAATTTCTTAATTAATCATTTATGAAGCCTTATCTTTTGAAATATACAAAGAAAACATTTTTTTCTTTAACAGAACTTTGAGAAAAAAGTAGAAGAATTTTACTATATTTTTGTAAAAAAATAGCCATTTTTCATAGTAATTTCAAAGTGCTGACTTTGAATATTTTTCTCGTCTAGACGCATTGAGATAATCGAAAAATTCTTTCAGCATGTTATTTTAAAATATATAGCAAATTACAAACTATTTTTAAAAAATTTTTATCTCATGTACCTCAGGACTTATTCCAGAAAAACGAAAGAAAGTCGAGTCAAAAAATCAAAAATTCAAAATTTAAGTGTAAATATTAAAAATATTATAATTAACTGTAAGAGATAACTTAGGTGAGTAAGCTTATTTTTTCTTTATCTTTAAAAAATATAAAAATCTTTAAAATCGGACTTCATTTGTAGAAGTTACGATTTTTTTAAACTTTTACATATTCGAAGTAGTCAATTTTGACACCCTGTAACTTTTCTTGTGTTCTTCACAGGGTGACTACAATATGATTTCTCTGAAAGCTTAAGTCCTCATCTGCAACTTTTCATACATTTCAATTTAATCCGAACAGTAGTTTTGGAGATACAGATTTATTACCAAAAAATTTGCGTTTGACCCCACTGTGCGATGTGTTTTTATAAGCAGAATACATTTAAAATATAAGAAATAAAAATATATCTATAGTTCCCTAACATCCATTGAAAATCACAGGTTTAAATAGTACATTTCGTCCAAAAAAGAGTTTCTTGTTATGTCTCGAAATGGGTGTTAAAAATTCATAATTTTAATTTTAAATTTATTCTTCACTAAATCCTTTACAACTATTTCTAAACAATAACTTCAATTTCATAATAGAATTCCTCTTAGTTTTTTCGTTTAACTAACTGCTACGTACATATCCACCATTACTTATTTAAACATATTGTCATCACTATTATCACCATTTATCTCACTGATACCTGATCTTTACAAAACAAATAAATGAAATCCAAACTATTTGACTAACAAGCTCATTACAATTAAACAAAACAAAAATGTTAAAGACACCCAAATAATCACTGCTGCTAATACTACAAAAACTCAGTGGAAAAGAACTAAATGTTAAGAAGGATAATGGCAAACAAGTAAGTAAACATGAAGGAATAAAAGCAGGATAATGTAAACACAAAACAAAGTCTTAAGTTTCATTGTCAGTAGAGTGGTAAGAGTCGCAAAAAATTCCTAGTTGTGCGTGTGAATAACTGAAAGTAGTAAGAAAGACAATAACATTTATTTACTCTTACAATTTACTAAATATTTGGCCTATTTTTTTATTCTTTTGCCTTAAGATTAGAAAGATTTATTTTGGATTTTGGTTGTGAATGTCTTTCATATGCTACGAGAAGAAGTCGAAAATCGAATACAAATGATGACAATGCTTTTATTTATTTTTTGTTCTTTAAAAGGACTTGGTTTTTGTTGTTTGTGATATGAAATTTTATTTGTTTGTTGAACAAAAACAATACATATGTATGAGGAAATATTCTAACCAAAAGATAATTATGTGAGGATAATACACTGAAAGAATTATGTCAGTAGAACTTGACATGTAAAAATTACATTTGGTAATTGTGCCTTCACAATGGATACGACTTTTCAACAGTTCTTATACACAGAAAAAAGTAAAAACTAATTTTAATCATTAAAATAATTCATGCAATTTAAAAATTGTTTAAAGTTGTACCTCTCACCAAAATTATTATATCAATTACTCATAATTATATAAATTAAAAATTTTCCAATTAAAAATTTTTATTAACAAAATAATTGAAAAATTCTAAAACCTTAAACAAATTGTTAAATTGAATGAATCATAAAATTAGATGAAAAAATTTTAATTTTCTTTTATTTTATTGACATTTTACGTTTTTTTTTCGTTAATTTAATATAATATACAAACATATTTAATTTTGTATTCTTTTTTAAATTTTCTTTGTTCTGGCTTCCGTTTCCGTTCTGAAACTTCTTGCTAAAGAACTTTTCATTTTGTTCTCAGCTTCTGCAGATTCTATACGTCCTTATACTCATAAGCCTTTCCTCGGAACATATCAGCAAACTGTTAGGGAATAAAGGATGTTTTTACATAACGGTTAATATATTGCACTGTGCATTTACAAAATTTGTTATTTTTATTCACCGAACGATTTTGATTTTAAATTCGTCATGGAATGAGCTACATACATATATCCAATGGAAGATGTCACTCCTGAAGCGGTTGTAGCCATCTCTTTCTGCGATATCTATAGAAACACCATAACTTCACAATAAATATTACCTAATATGTATGTATGTATGTATGTATGTATGTATGTATGTATGTATGTATGTATGTATGTATGTATGTATGTATGTATGTATGTATGTATGTATGTATGTATGTATGTATGTATGTATGTATGTATGTATGTATGTATGTATGTATGTATGTATGTATGTATGTATGTATGTATGTATGTATGTATGTATGTATGTATGTATGTATGTATGTATGTATGTATATATGTATGTATGTATGTATGTATGTATGTATGTATGTATGTATGTATGTATGTATGTATGTATGTATGTATGTATGTATGTATGTATGTATATATGTATGAATTTATACAAACCTGTCCATGAATTATGAAGCCTTATTGCACTTTCTGCAAGTCCACTTCTGTCCACAGATGATATCATAAACCAAATAAATTTTAAAAGATGTAGCCGATAAAGAAAATTTTATAAGCTACATTGTAATTCGGGGAGGGGTCTTTTATTAGACTTGGAGTCAAATGTGGACCGATACTCATAAGTGTAAAATAAAATATACGAATACAGAATATTACGTTGATGCTGACATTTATATGAATTTATTCACTTTTGGGTGATTCCTGAAAGAGGGCCTTATATGGGAGCTTTGGTAAATTATGGACCGATCTTTGTAAATTTTGGCACTATCATTTATGTTCAACTTATTTGTGTCGAATATTAACTTGATACTAACATTTTAATGGGATTTATGCCCGTTAAAGTGATTTATTGAAAAGGGGTTTATATGGGAGCTATGGTTAATTATGGACCGATCTTTTTAAAAATCGGTACACTTATTTAGACTTATATGAAACTTATATGTGTTCATTAAAATATTGCTATATTTAAGGGATTTATGATCGTTAAACCCTTTTCCGGGAGGACATTTTATGGGGACAAGGTGAAATAATGGACCGATCATAACCAATTTCAGTAGGCTTCGTCCCTGGGCTATAACATTATGGGGCGCTTAATTCAAATATATATACTATAGGGTAAATTATAAATTTGGGGATATCATACTGTTATTTTTTTTTGGGTTTTTATACTAGTAAAAATAATTGCGTAATTTTTATTACGAAATTCCAACTCCTTCCGCTGTTATCCGCAGCTAAAATTGTTGAGTTTGATCATAATTTACCATAGAATAAAAAGTGATGGGTAAATTGAAAATCTGATCCATTCTATAGAAAAATTTAGGAAACATGAATAGCGTTCAATGTGTTTGAGTGTTTGAAAATTGCATTTAAAAAAAAAAAAAATAATAATAATAATAAATATTTTTATTCTATTTTCTTAAAAAAACTGTCCAAAACTCTTTATCACTTCCGTTTTCGATACTATGATGCATAGATTTTAAGAAAAATAATGGATATTGGATATTTAATAAACATATTTATAGAACTTTTTAATAGTATATTTTTCGGACACCGGTGTATTCTGCAAGTGAAAAATTGCTCACTAAAATTTATCGTAGAATTAAAAGTCAAAATCAAATATGCAGAAATACACCGTTATCAAAAGAAAAATGTTTTTGAAAATTAAACCTAGTATAATTAAAATCTAAGTTAGGACTTAAAGATATCTCAAAATTTTACATGGTCAGAGCTGAGGTATTTTCGAGTTAATTTGGAGGACTGCAGGGTACTAGCGGGTCAGGGGGTGGTGTAAAAAAAAAGTTAGTGGATATAATTTGATTGCAGAATTTCTCTAAGGACTTAAAATTTAACATTTTTTTATACCCACCATCAAAAAGATGGGGGGTATATTGATTTTGTCATTCCGTGTGTAACATGTCGAAGGAATCATTTAAGACCCCACAAAGTATATATTTTCTGGGTCCTGGTTAGATTCTGAGTCGATCTAGCTATATCCGTCCGTCTGTTGAAAGCAGGATAGGGCTCGAACAGGACAACGCAGCGGAACGAAATTTGGCACAAATATTTGTCTTATATAAGGTTTGTATGGGACTGATGGGCAAAATCGGTTAATAAACAAAAAAGTTATGAGCTAAAAACTAGAAACACAGGGTGTCCCTTTCTTACTTTTCTGCTCATATATCTTAAACAAAAGCATGACGACAAAGAAATTTTGTATACATAGTTTGGGGGTCGATATATACTCGGAAACCAAAAATGGGCGTGATCTGCTCACTTTACCGCCCCTCCCATATAAGGTGAAATTGTGTTCAAATAGTTCAAGGACCAATGTAAACTCGGAAACAAAAAATAGGTGTGGTCCACCCACTTTTCCGCCCACTTCCTATATAACGTAAAATTGGAAAAAGTTGATGGTGGGTATATAGATTCGGCCGAGCCGAATATAACATTCGCGCTTGTTTTTTTTAATGAAGTTGTTATTTAAACTTGAATAAAATTTAAACGAATAGTGATCATTTATTGAAATTTCAGTATTATATGTAGAAACTTATCTTAAAATCGGAGAATTAAAAAAACTTCCACTTTTTATATAAAAATACCCAAAATCCCAAATCGTATTAAACATGTTTGAAAAATCTAATTTTTTCATTGAAATAATAGGGCGTCCGTTAGAAAATACTTTTCGGGTATTTATTAGGGTATCCAATCGATTAACCATCATTCGGTTATCCGATTAATTTTGGTCGATTAACTGTTCGAATAATTTAGAATTGCCTATTTTCGAATAACGAATAAACTGAATAATTTGTGTCGAATAACCGATTAACCGAAATTTAGTTTTTTTAGAGTTATAAATTTATAAATTTTTTATTGTTAAAATAAATTTATGTCAACCACATCTTCTTTTTAATGTCTATTATATTCCAGCAAAAATAAATAAAATAAATTTTTAGGGAAGTACTTTTTTATTACTTTCAAAGTATCAATAAGTGTACATAGTCTTGTGCTTTAGAAGTAATGCAATTAGCATCAGAAGATACTACAAAAAAAATTTTTGTGCTATAAACGTTGAGATTTGGTTGTTATTTTTTCAAATCCTTGTTGCTAAAGAGATCTGTTATGGAAATGAAAAATAGTGTTATGCATAATTTTTTTATTAAAAAGTATGTTGGTTAATATAAAAATTAAAATTAAATTCCTTTCGCCAATAAAAAATAATTTGGACATTCATTGCAATTTTGCATGAAGTCGTGAACATGACTTCCTTCTCACTGAATAGGTATCAAAAAAGAAAACATGTCTAATGACAAGTCTATGTTAAATTCATCGAAATGATCCAACTTTGTATTACTTCTGGATCACAAGTTTAGGATATTATATCTTTTTTATTAAGACAGTTCATTCGATAAAATGCGACATGAAAAGATTAAAATTTTATAAATTCTTGAATTTGTAACAATAGAAATTCCGAAAATATAGTTTTAAGTAAAGTAAATTCGAAGTTATATAAGTCATAAGCATTTTAATGGTCATCATCAAATGTACGTAAAAATATTAATATTAATATTTACTTTTATGACAGAAAATGATTTTCACACAGAAAATAAAACGTGTTACATTAAAAAGACTGATTTATTAAATAATGTTGAATTAGGAAAATATTTTGTAGTATTAGGTCGAAAAGTGCAATTTTTTTCATACAAATGGCCGAAAGAACTAAGAGGATAACTCTATGTTCTACATTAAGATTCTAAATAACTATTTCAATCAATTAAATGTTCTAATTAGTCTTATTTCATGTCTAATATGTATTACTGAGATTATTCAGTTAATCAAATAATTTGCCATTAATCTGTAATTAACCGATCAACTTTAAACCTCGAATAATTATTTGTCGAATAAGCCGAATAATATAAAAACCCAAATAATTGGATACCCTAACCTTAGATATGGAGATATAAAATTAAAATAATTTTAAGTCGACCCCAGCTTTGCAATTTGAGAACTTAATAAAAAGAATAAAAAATTATTTTCAAAATTGGCAATGTTTGGATAGGTCTTGTGGGCAGACCTTTGCCTCACGCTCCTCTGGATTTACTTTACATGCATTTGCATTAAGATTTTTTCTGAAAACATTAAGAAAATGATGAAGCCTAGAAACAAAAACTAATTCTAACAATGAATAAATATTTCCACCTTTTTAGAAAAAATCACAATTTTTTTTTTTCCAACTTCAGATTAATATAATTGTTAAACAATTCATATATTTATATGATTTTTACAGCAATATTATTTAAAATTTTGTAAGAAATCTGGCGAATATTAAAAAAATAAAGACGTGGCTAAAATTGGGTAAACATATATTTCAACCTGAATACTTCTTTAACTAAAAGTGATAACTTAAATTGAAACTTTTCAAAACTTAGCATTGCTTATATAATTTAGAAGATACACGTAACCTTTAATCCTTAAAATTAATTACAGTAAAAAAAAAAATTATTAAGAAATTCAAATTCTAATTTTTATTAAAAAAAAAATAAAATGATGTCGAGAAAAATTTATTAAAAAGTTAAAAAATTTTGATTTTTAAAAAGAACTAAAAAAGAGCTGAAAAATTCATAAATTTAATATTGTGTTGTCATTGGAAGGAAGTCCTTAGTGGTGAAAAAGAGCTTCAGAAGTACTTTTTTAACACATGGTTGTCATTGGTAGGATGTTGTTTTTTTAAACTACTTGTTCATTTTTTTTGAAGAACTTCCCTTAAAAATTTTAATTTTCTTAGAAATTAGTAAGCTTTTTTTTGAAGTAATTATTAAGAACTTCAAAAAAAGTTTAAAATATGCTCTTTGTTCTACTTTTAAAGTGGTGAAAATTTTAATTTTTGAAAGTCCTCCCAAAAAATAATATTTTAATCACTTCAGAAGCAGAATTAAGTGCATAGTTTGTGCTTTTTTGAAAGTTATTAATTATTATTTTCAAAAAAGTGGAAATATATATATATATTTTTTTAGCACGAAAAAAGTTGATTATTTCTAAAAAAAAAAACTCACAAAATTTAAAAATACCCTTGAGTAAAGATAACCGGTTCAAAACTAGTCACGTGACTGGTTCTAAGAGCTAGTGACCGGTACCAGTTCCGGAACTTTATATGAGAGGAACCTGTCACTTTTACATGGGGTTGTCATTGGAGGTGGCTAATTAGCCCCTAGGGACAGGTCACAGGACTGGTCCAAGAGGACAGGTTCAGTAACGATTAATGTAATAAAAATTTTATAAAAATTCGGTATTTGTTTACTTTTTAAACATTTTTTATTATTATTTATTTTACTAAATTATGTTTATTTTTATTTTATAATTTTTCGTTAATGTCGATGGCGGCACCTCGAATCGAACCCACGTTCATCTGTATGTTATGTTTTATATTTTTCGACGCTAACCACTCAGCCACTTATTGTTATTGCGCGCGAGTTGCTAATTGCGCACTTAACAAGCATGTTATAAATTGACTCTCAACTGTTAAATAGTGAGTGTATTTGTGTTTACTGGTTCCAAATTGGAACTTTGGTGACGAGTTAGGTGTCAATTGGTACTCAACTGGTACTGAGGAACCGGTCCATTACTGCAATTGCCACGAATTTTCCGCAGGGTATTTTTATTATTAGGCTTAAACGTGTCTTTATTAAAGAAAATTCTTAAACATAGTTTTTAGAGAAATACTTCAGTACTGAACAAGAAGCATAAAAAAAGAACATTCGACTCATGACTACCATAGGTATAAAAAACATGGGTTAAACTAAATACAGTGGAACACGGTTATAATGAACTATTGCTATAGTGAACACTTTTCTTCGGTCCCATTGATTTTACCTACATATTATATTTACAGTTGTTGACCTTTCTAACATAACGTATATACATTTATGGAAAGTAGCTAAAAATATGTCTCAAAGAGTAAACATCTGAAAGCATGCCAATTCCAAAACCTCGGTAATAAAAATATAATTAATCTCAATTTGCCACTTATGAAATGAGAGATGAATGAAAAAAATATTCTTCCTGATATATTGAAATCTTTAATAAAAGTCATAATCATTTAAAAATGGACTGTATTCCATTTTTAAATGAAAGAAATACGATTTAAATACAAATATTACTGTCGTAATGAAATACATGTATTTTGTTTACAAAAAAAATTTTTAGGAATTTTACGGACATAACGAACTACGCACAGTGGTCCCAAAACGAAATTTTTTGGAAATAATATATGTAACTTTAGAACTGCTGGATGTATTTGAATGAAGCTTCACATGGACAATTCTGAGGTGTATTACAACTGATTTGAAGGAGGTCAAGTTCTTAGTGAGTCTGGGGGATAGGGGGTTGAACCTCCAAAGTTGGTCACCTCGGGTATGAAATTTTTTTTTAAAAATCTCCAAAATTTCATTTATGATTTGATTAAAAAATTTGTTACATAATTCTTTACAAAAAATACGCTTACATATGTGGGTTATCTCTTTTACTTTAAGAGATATTTGGACCAAAGTAAAATTTTGACCCATTTTTGGACATTTGTTTTTAGTTTTTTAACTTAGTCCTAAAATTTTTCTAAAATATTCTCTGGATTCTGTACAAAATTCTAAACAATTTTTGTGCAAGGATCATATACCTATGTGGTTTAGATAAAAAGTTATATTACTTTGAAGTAGAACATTTGAAAAAAATTTTAATTTTTTCAAAAAGGTGGTAACATTTTTTCACTTTAAAATCCATTATTTTTCTCTGGACCATACATTTTTTTTCATGTATCTAAAACAATACTTAACACAAATGTATTTAAAACAAATCCGAGGGCAGTTGGGGTAACAGTTTCCCCGCTAGACCTATCAGAATTTTGTTAATTTTAATTTTTTGTGGAGCTCAAAAATGTCAAAGCTAAAATTAAAAAAATAATACTTTGAAAACTTACCTACATATGTTAGCTAAACACACAAAAATATTTAATAAGCCACGCCTCTTATAACGACATGGTGACCATTTTACTAAAAAAAGTAAATTTTTGAAGCAAATTTTCCCCGAACTAGAATTTTGGAGTAAGAAAATGGGAATCTACTTATTTCCTTCTTAAAAAAAAAAAAAATAATTTTTATATTATACTAAAATTTCACAATGATAGCTTAATTAATGTAGATAAGTTCAAATATTAAATTTTGTTTTAAAAAATAACACTAAATAGAAAAAATTTTCGTTTTTTGATCAATTTAATGAAAAAATTTAGTTCAAATACTTTATTATTTATATATTATTATTTCTCAAGTAATAGTATTTCCAATGATACCAAATATTTGCATAAATCCTTTACACAGTCGTTAAAAAACTAACCGAAACTTTACCCCCTTCGGCAAAATTTGCACATTTTCCATCATTTCTATGGTAAATGTGGGCTGATGCATTCTATATACTTAAGTGCACAGCAGTTTCAACGTGTTTTTTTAGATAATTTTGTGTACTTTTTAACGGATAAATATATTTCAATGAAATTTCACATAGTTATTACTGAACACAAGTTTCTAGGTGGTATTGGGGCAGGGGGGAGGACCGCCGAAATGGATCACCTCGGATATTATATAAGAAATAATTAAAAGAGTTGACCTGCCCACAGACCAGCTAGAAATTTGTAATCCTTCAAAATATTTGGAAAATACCTCAGTAATAACTGTGTTAAATTTCATTGAAATTTTTTTTCTGACTTCGCAGTTTTAAAATTGTATATATATATATATATATATGTAGAGGATGGATCCATTATGAATATTCTCTGTAAGTATCGTGATGGGACTCTCAATAGTTTCAGAGTTATTAGAAAAAAATCACATCGAATAAAATGAACAAATTCATGCTTGAAATTTCTTTCAAATTAATTATTTTTTTATTTTGCACTGCGTTATATTTTTTGTAATAACTCAGAAGCCATTGAGAGTCCCATCATGATACTTTCAGAGAACATTCCAAATAGATCCATCCTCTACATATATATTTTTCATGAATTTAAAAATATCATTTTTGAAAATACGCGACCGCGAAATTTAATTCGCGAATTATCAACATGAAAACATGTTTCAGGTATCATTTTAAAGGTAATTTCATTGCCTTTAAATATTTTCCTTAATGATCGTTGTAACGTAAATTTTTATTTAAATTTAAGGATTTGTATTTTTAAAAACACAATTTTCTTCATTTTTGAGATATTATAAATCGCGAACTATCGCGGTAATCAATCTTAAACTCGGTATTTGCGTTACCAGCGTCAATATTAATATTCTTGCCGAATTTTATTATATTCGAATGATTTTTGGAAGAAATTGTCGATTTTTCTATTTTATTACAAACAAAACAATACAAATTGCAATAAATATTTCGTATTTATTATGACATTTGTTGTAATAACTCCTAAAATATTGCGAGTCCTAGAATGCCACTTTCCACGGCTATAGAAAACATTTTCATCATTAACATATATTTTTTTTTTAAATTTTTAAAAATACCACTCTTCGAGATATTTACCCGCGAACGAAAAATCGCCAGATATGGACCATTTTGATGTTGAGAAAAAAGTCATGTTATACGTAATATTAAAGGTAATTTTGTTACCCTTAACATAACATCACAATAAATCTTATATAACATAGGTCAACAGCAAAAAAAGGCTTGAATAACTGCTATACAGATGTGGTGTATTATGGTTCTAGTAGTCCAAATATGGTCCAAGTTTTAAATTCTTTGGAGAGATTTTTTTTTTTAATTTGTATGAAAAATTATAATTTTTTTTAGACTTTTTCCACATAATTAATGATAACTCAAAAAGTACTAGTCCGATATCATTGAAATAAACTTAGAAAAATTTATATTTACATAGCATTTAATCTTTTATATATTGCGTTTCAATAGGCTCAGTAGTTTCGGAGTTATATTAAAAAAATTAAACAAAAAAAGTGAAAATATCAAGTTTTTTTGTTTTAAAAAAATCATAAAAAATTTAAAACGGCAAAAACTGTTCAGATTTATTGCTTTATCGCAAAGTCACATGTAATAGCAACAAAATGAGATATCGATCATATAAATCTATTGATTCTTTTCGAATTTATTCGCAATTAAGTGAATTCGCTCATTTTCACAAAATTTTAGTTTTTGGACACATTTTTCCACTTATGTTGTCAAAACTCAAAAACAACTTGTCCGATTTTGTTAAACTAAATTTACAAAAATTTTGGTTTACAATATCATTAAATGATGCATACAATTGTTTTTGATGCGATCAATAGTTTCAAAGTTATGAAAAAAATTGTTAGGCGAAAAATATAAAGTTAGTAAAAAAAATTAAAAAAACAAGCGAGAATGTTATATTCGGCTTGGCCGAATCTATATACCCACCATCAACCTTTTCAAATTTTACGTTATATGGGAGGGGCGGTAAAGTGGGCGGACCACGCCCATTTTTGGTTTCCGAGTTTATATCGAACATAAGTGCAGAAATTTCTCCAAAAACTAAAATTTTGTGAATATGAGCAAATTTTGTGAAAATGAGCAATTGCGAATAAATTCGAAAAGAATAAATAGATTTTTATTACCGATATCTCATTTTGTTGCTATTACATGTGGCTTTACGAAAGCAATAAATCTGAACAGTTTTTGCCGTTTTCGATTTTTTATGATTTTTTTAAAACAAAAAAACTTGCTATTTTCACGTAAAAAATAGATTTTTTGTTTAATTTTTATACCCTTCACCACAGGTGTAAAGGGTATATATAAGTTTGTCATTCCGTTTGTAATTCCCACAATTTTCGTCGGAGAGCAAAAAAGTTTACATTTTCGGGATCCTTGTAAGAAATGATGACGATAGGACCATGTCCGTCCGTCCGTCCGTCCGTGTGTCGGTTGAAATGGCGTTTATGAAGCCCACCGATAACTGACATATATAATATATATATCAAACGATCGGAAATGCTTTCGAGAATTTTGCTATTGGAATTCAGCAAGATCGGTTCATACAATGCGGAGATATGTTAAGAAAACCGGTTTTTAGAACCGGTTTTCCAGTTTCTGAAGCCTCTGTATATACTAGGGACTTCGTTTTTACAAAGAAGTCTCGGACATTTTTTTCTGAATTTTTGTTCTGAAAAAATTCAGAAAAAAATCGGTTCAATAATAACTGAGATATTGGACAAAACGCATTTTTTATTTTTTAAAGCCCTGGTTTAAGCTATAGATTTTTATTTTTATACAGATCGGTCACAAATATTTTTATAAAATTTTGGTTTTTTGAATCAGCAGGATCGGTTTATAAATGGCGGAGATATGCTTTAAAAACCGGTTTTTGAAACCGGTTTTTCAGTTTCTGAAGCCTCTGCATATACCAAGGACTTCGAATTTTCAAAGGAGGCTCGGAAATTATTTTCTGAATTTTTGTTCTGAAAAAATTAAATAAATCGGTTCAGTAATAACTGAGATATCGGGGAAAACGAATTTTTTTATTTTTGAAGCCCTTGTTCAAGCTACAGATTTTTATTTTTATATAGATCAGTCATAAATGTTTTTGTAAAATTTAGTTTTTTTTAATAAACCAAATTCGTTTATAATCAACAGAGTTATGGCCCAAAAACAAATCTGTTAAGAATATAAATACACACACAAACATGTATATTAAGCATTGTAATGACTATTAGTGACGTTTTTTGTTTTTTGTATAGACAAGTAGTTTAGTTAGAAACAGTAGTAATATAATGAATAACAGTGTTGTTGTTGTTCTTTGTATATGCAGTCTGTACAAAAATAAATAGATATGGAATTGTTGTTGTTTATTTTTAAAAACTAAAACATATCTGTTAAGAATATACATAAATACATCCACAAACATGTATATTAAGCATTGTAATGACTATTAGTGACGTTTTTTGTTTTTTTGTATAGACAAGTAGTTTAGTTAGCAACAGAAGTAATATAATGAATAACAGTGTTGTTTTTGTTCTTTGTATATGCAGCCAGTTTGTATATACACACATAAAAATGTATAAATATGGAATTGTTGTTTATTTTTTAAAAGCAAAGCCTGCTATGATTGTTTTTTTTTTATATATTCAAATTTTCGTAGTTTGAAAAAAATTTAGATTTATATATGTGAAAATATGAAAGCATACGTTAAGGCGAAAATTTTATTATTTGTCGGTAATATGGTAATATGATGTCGATAAGATAGTAAGATGGTAATATGGTGAAGGGTATCAAAGATTCGGCACAGCCGAATCTTTTTTCAATTTCATTTTATTATAAATCCGGAACTACTGAGCTTAAAGGTTATGTAAATTTCAATTTTTCTAAGTTTATTTCAATAATATCGGACTAACAATTTTTGAGTTATCATTAAATTTGTGGAAAAACGTCAAAAAAAAAAAAAAAATTATAATTTTAGAAAAAAATTAAAAAAAACCTCTCCATAGAAAAATCACTATTTGCGGATATGACTCAAAAAAATTCTGGGAACCTGATTGGAATATAATTTAAATATGATACATGATTTTTTATTACAAGTGTTTGCCTCTAAAATATATAAAATATTTAAACAATACCTACTCATTCAAATGTATTACATGCGAATGTATACTCTATTATTAAAAAAATAATAAGAAAATAATCAACCATACGTACGTACATAATATTTAAGGAGGGGTTTTGTTTTTTTGCGCTAATCTAGTGTTGAATTGTTTTGAATACATTTAGATTCCTCTTAGTAAAATGTTTTCGAAACCAACTTGTCACACAGATATAAATCAAATATACAATACACTCTTAAACCTAACCAAACAAAACAATAAATAAGAAAAAAATCCCATATCACAAAGAACAGACAGTTAAATAAGGAAAGCAAAAACATACGTAAATACTAGCACTTATTACAGTCATTCAATGTATGGAACAGATTTCAAGGATTTGCGAAAAAAAAAAAATATATAGAAGAGATGAAAACAAAAAGAAATATATTTTGAAAAGAAAAAGATTCTAGATATAACAGGCAACAACGAGATGATTTTACGCTTCGTCGCCATTAGAAGACGTCAACGCAATGAATGTTTATGTGTGAGTGAATGAATGGATGTATATTTGAGTAATGGAATCTAGTGGCCATAGATAACAAAACATTGTCCTGTATGTACTATTTATAAGATGCATACAATATGTTATTTAATCCTTATTGTTATATTTTGACTGACTACTATTTATTACACGCACACAAACAAACTTATTATTAGCGTAAAATTGCAAAAAGGATAATGGTTACATACACATGAATAAGAAGTATTTAAAAACATGTGAGTTACAGTGGTTTGAATTAAAAAGTTTTGCAAAAAAAGTAATAGAAATTTCTTATTTCATAAGATATAGAACATTTTCTAACTTTCTCCTGTCTTCATTGATTCATTTGACAGTAAATCATTGTCTTTGTGATATAGGTAAAAGTCTATAAAGTAATTCTTTAACTACAACCTAATCAAGAACATCCTACTTAATATCTTCCTTATCCAAAAAAAAACTCGATAAAGTGTAAGAAATAATAGCTCAAAAAAGATAACTTTTGATGGATCCCCTTACAAATTTGAATTATCAATAAATCATTTTTATTATAAAAAAAATTCAATTCTTACCACTGTGCCTTTTATTCCAGGAATGCGTAGATTCTCTCTATTTAAAACCATATAATTTCGTTGTTACACTTTGTAATAGTTTTCTGCAAAAAGGTTTGCCATTTTTGTTGTTTTCCTGTATTACTTACAAGTATTTTTCCTTACACATACATACACGTATGTTTGCTTAAGTACTTGTAGTTTGTCAGTGTAATTGCTTGTTGTGTCATTCTTAATTTTGAAGTATTTTTTTAAGGATTTATGGTTGCCGGTAGTTTACAATGTTAATTTTCTTTTGTTCGTTTATTTCTTTTATTTGGATTTTAAGATTTAATACAACATATTGCGTAATAATTCCTATTGCAGATTTTCCAGATTTTTCCTCTCACTTTCCATTTTTCTTTTACAATTTTAAAGAAAACATTCCCATAGAGATTTTATAGTTCAATAAATCTTTAAGTAGTTTTGAATAGTTCATAATCATAATGTATATTGTGCTAGTAAGTAATTTTTATTTTTTTATGAAAAAGGTGGAAAATGTCAATTAAAACAATGCCAAGATAAAGAAGAAGGCATGTTACATTTCTGTTTGGGTATTTTTATTGTGGCAAAAAGATTAGCATCAAAATCTTAGCAGGTGAATACTTCAAATAGTTAAAAGAATGAAAGAAGTTTATTTTTAATTAGTTCTATATGTATGGTTGCAGTATTTATACCCTACACCACCATAGGTGGTTGGGGTATTATGAGTTTGTGCTGATGTTTGTAACGCACAGAAATAATTATTAGACCCCCACCTTAAAGTATACCGTTCGACTCAGAATCACTTTATGAATCATTTTTATTTAAGTAGAAACGACATTGCTAAAATTTATGAGAATCGGTTCATAATTTACCATAGCTTCCACATAAACCCACTTCCGGAAATTGCCCTAAAGGGCATAAAATCATATAGATATTAGTATCAATGCATTGTTCTTTATTTGTATAATTAATTTAGTAAAAGTGTTGATCTACAATTGGCCACAGGTCTAATTTTATGCTCATACACAATGGTGTAGGGTATCATACGGTCGGTATTGACCGACTATAGTTTCTCTCTCGTTTTGTAATTTCTTTTATTTAACATAACTGATTTTTTTCCATTAATTTCACACAGCTACAAAATTATACTTAATGTATGATGTAGATAATCTGATTTAACATCTCTTAGCCCAAAATAAAGAAGGTTCATCCCCCAAAGTAAGCATAGACTAAGGACGAAATTTTCGAAACTCGGATATTAAGAAGTTATAGAATTTCAAAAATTGGTATCTCTTTCAAACTTCAAAATCTAGGAAGTAAATTATTATTTCATATTTCAAGGTACAAATAAGAAGCTGACGCACAGTGGGATCAAATGCAATTTTTTTGTAATATATCTGTTACACCTAAACTACTGCTCGGATTAAAAAATTTACGGAAGAGTTGTAGAGCATATTGTAGTCACCCTGTTATAGCGCGAGGTAAGCTTCAGTGTAGCAAAATTAATTACCCTGAGTTTGCAAAAGAAAAAAATCGAACATCTACAAATTAAGTCCGATTTCAATAATTTTCATATTTGTGTAAAGTACTTGACTAGATAAAGGAAAAACGAGAGAAAAAGATATAGTCGGTCAAGACCCACCATATGATACCCTACACCAATGTTTATGTGCATCAAAACTAGTGGGCAATTGTGGACTGATAATTTTACTAATTGTAAAATATACGAATACATAATATTACTTTGATACTAACATTTGTATGCTTTTGTGTATTTTTGGGCGATTTCCGAAGTGGACTTTATATGGGAGCTATGATAAATTATGGACCGATCTTTGTAAAATTTAATACAGTAATTTATATTTATAAAATATTTATAATCGATTTAAAAATTGATTCCGAGTCATTGGTATACTTTAAGGTGGGTGTTGGATAACTTTTTCTATGCGTTACAAGCATCAGCACAAACGCATAATACCCCAACCACCATACGAATCTGAGTATCAAGTTAATATTCGACACAAATAAGTTTTATATAAGTAGAAACAACATTTCCAAATTTTATTACAATCAGCCCATAATTTTCCATATCTCCCATTTAAACCCACTTCTGGGAATCACTTTAAAGTGCATAAAAGCATATAGATGTTAGTGTCAACGCATTATTCTTTATTTGTATATATTATTTTACATTACACTGGTCGACAAAAAAATTTTTTTTTTTTTGAGCTCCTTAAATATTTCGCCCATAGTATATTTCCTCATGACTCAAGAAAGGTATGTACGATTGATCAAAGTGATACACCAAAAGATGCGGACTAAAAATATCTTCAAATCACCCAAACTTAATTTGTTTTTGTGCTCAATAATTTCGAAGTTATTTTGAAATAAGTGTCCAAGAAGAAACTTTTTCATGCAAAATTTAAAATTTTTTTGTTAATAAAATTTCTTTTAATAATTGAAAACATCAAAAATGTTTCAGTTTATCATCTTTATCTTAAAGCTCTTAATGCTGCGAATATTGATACACAAATCTTTATTTTATTTACAGATTATTATTTTTTTTTGTTTTTTTTTCGGACACTTATTTCGAAGTATCTCCTATACTATTTAGCTGATAAAAATTTGATAGCAGAACGACTTAAAGCCAATTTTATTCCGCATATTTTGGTATATAATTTATGTAAATAGTGAAATATACTCGAGTAATCGGCTTATTTAGGGCACAATATTAGACACGCCCATAAAAAAATCTCGACCTGATGGAAAAAAACTGAAAGCAGATTAGAGTTTAGCATACGGAATTCCATCTAGTCCACACATTTTTTTTTGAAGAAGCACAAAAAGAAATTTTTATCGACCAGTGTAATTTACGTACATCTTTTTCGTCACTTTTTGATCAAACTCACAACATATCAACATGGTTTTTATTAAAAATAATACTAACATATTTTTCAAAGGTAACTGATAAAAAAAAATTAAATATTGCTTCGGAAATAAGTTATGGGGCACAACGTGTGTTAAGATTTTTTCGATCGCACTGCTTAGTAATATCATGGTCAAATTTAAACTTCCTAAGATAATTGGAACATGCTATTAAACGGTAATTTGTTGATGATCCCAGAAAAATCTTCAAAAAAATTAAAAATGAAAATTCACCAATATTAATGTTACATGTATCAAACTATAGCTAAGGAAAAATTAATGAACTCGTATTTCATGATTTTCAGAAAAAAGATTTTAAACAAGATAAAATTAACGATTTACTAAAAATTCATGAACTCAATAAAGTGCTTCAATTTGTGCGAAGACAAAAAATGTTGCAAGTGTACTCTCCTAAAATTAAAGATTTATGTATCTTAAACTAAATCCCAAAATATTGGGAATCAGTTAGTAATTATTTCACTTTTCGTAAGTTGGACCAATTTTAAAGTACCTTCAAAAATATTATCGATCAACACTATAAACAACTTTTAATTTTTGGTTAAAAGAAATCTAACATATAATAGGTAACGTTCAGATGTCATTGACAGTATGGTCTCCTGAGCTTTTTCCTGTTCTGATTATTATAATAATCTAAAACTGAAAGGCAGACAGGCGGACAGACATCATAAAAGCTTTAGTTAACGTAAGTCTGTGTCAGTTAATTTTGGTGTAACTAGTCTTGGGATGTACACATTAAGGCGTTATGTTATAAGCATACAATATTATATATTTGATGTTTAAATTTTAATATTACAATTTTCTCTAAGAATATTAATAATATTAACTTGTATGAAAAACTGTTTACATAGATAATTTTGTAAGTCCTCATCTAGTCAAGATATTGACAAACGCTTTAGTGTCATATGCATAACTAGTAGGGATATAAATGCAGCAATAAAAAAATGTCCAAAATTTTTACATAGGTGATTTAGTCAGCGCAGGGACGATATACAAAATTTATTTGTGTCGAATATTAAGTTGATACTAATATTTTTATGGGACTTATGCACGAAATTTGGCATACGGATTTATAATTATATAAAACTTATTGGTGCCAAATTTCATTAAAAAATACCTATTTTTAAGATATTTATGAATGTAAAAACTCTATTCCTGGAGGATATTTTTGTATGGGAACCAAGGACGATCATGACCAAATTCAATAGGCTTCGTACTTGTGTAAAAAAATTTACCAAATTTCTTGAACGGACGTACGTTGGGGTAAAATGTGTTAAAAGTGGCGTTTAATTGAATTTTAAAATTTAAAGTTTTGTAATAAAGTTGGGTACCGAATAAAAATAGTCTAAATTATGTATCAATATCAATTAAAATATTTAAGATAGGTTGTGTTGTTTTCTTAGGACCTGTCAAAGTTAAGAATTTGTTTACATTTTTGAAAAATAGTAAAAAATGCAATTTTCATCAGCTTTCAGTGTATTTATTTTAAATAAAAAGTCTTTTAAAAATTTAAAACAAAACCATCAACTTCAGATATTTAAGTGTATTTTTCTTCAAGTATTTGTAAATTATATTTTGTCCTAATATTTTTGTTATTTTTTTGAAAATTGTCCTAAAATACACTAATTTTCAACTTTCATGGAATGCAACTTAAAATTTTAGAAGATTTTTGTTCTGAAAATTTTCTGAAAAAATGTATTTATTGTCCACTTTAATATTATGAAAGAAATTGTGCGCATAGTCCGATTTGAGAAAATAATTGTTTTTTTCGAAAAAGCTCCAGTAGAATTCATATCAAAAACAGCTAAGTGCAAACATTTTCTTTGTTTTATCAAAGACTAAACAATGAGGAAGAATCGAAATAAATCTGTAACTTCTAATCGCCTGCTGGATTTGCATGAAATTTCACACAGGCTTAGCAGCACTGGCTTAATAGTAGTATTTCGAACTTAAAAGCAGGATCCAATATACGCAGCAGGAGCGGAACTATGGGGGGTTCAAAATAGGGTACTAGTGTAAATGAAAACGTTTAACCACTAGCGAATTGTTCCTTAGCCGAATTCCAAGATTTTTATACATCCTTAAAATCCATGTTAAATCCTTTAGAAAACATGCTTGCTTGTGCTATTTATCATATATATATATATATATATATATAATTTGAAATTTCAAAAATCTCAATTTTACAAGATTTTACTTAAGATTTTTCCATATATAGCCAAATATTTTAAACCGATTTTATTATATTTTATGTAGTTGGTTAAAAAGTAAAATTGCCTATTGAAATTTTGAGTCGTTATCTTTATTGAGTCAAAAATTAAACGATTTTGAATTGAAAAGTTTGCAAAAATTAACCAACAGACGGACAGATGGACGGACATTATAATTCTATCAAAAAAATCTTAAAATTCGAAAAATATTTTTTTTTTTTCAATTAATATAAAAACCAAATGAATGTATTAAAATTTCATCACCTTTCCCTGAATTAAGTGCCATTTTCGACCCATTTAACCCAAATGTATAGACGGACGGACATTGCCATTCAGACAAAAAATATTTTAGAATTCTAATATTGCATTTTTTTAATAACTAATAAATAGAAAAAATAGGACATGATCATAAAAATTGGGATATCTACTTTTCCTGAATTAAGCGTAATTTTCGTCCCACTTAACCCAAATGTGTAGACGGAAAGACGGGAATTACTATTCATCCAAAAAACATCTTATATTTCTAAAGATAATTTTTTTACTTACTAATAAATAGAGAAATTTAACGTGATCATTAAAGTGTTGATACCACCCTTCTCTTAATTATGCATAATTTTCGACCTATTTAACTCTAATGTATAGACGGACAGACATTAGCTTTCGGCTAAAAAAAAATCTTAAAATGCTAAAACTGAATTTTTTTTTAAATGATATTCAATGAAAAAATAAAACGTGATCATTAAAATATTGATATCACCTTTCCCTGAATTAATCGCCATTTTCGACCCCCTTTACCTCAATGTGGAGCGGGCATGGTTAAATCGAATCCTACTGAATGTACGTAACGTTTCCTTGCTGAACCTTTAAACTACTATTTTACTACTTTTGCATTTATAATACTAAAAGGTCTGAAAAAATACTATGTGTCACGTAGAAGTGATGTCCTACCAAAATCAAGCAGGGTTTATATTTTTCACAATTGAGAGTGTAAATATGCAACTAGTGGGTATCTTAGGCCACTGGGCATCATTTTCTGTAGGGTCTGCTTTTCTACGAGATTGTGTTTATCTGCCATTTTTCCCTCCAATAGTGTCATGCTTTGGACCACGACAAGTCTGATTTTTTGTTTAAGTTGAGTGCATTTTAGTATACATTTCGATTTCACTGAATATGAGTTTAGTTCTTTAATTGCGGCCTTAATATTCTTGTTTTTCTGACTCCCTAACTCGAAGAGCTGACTTAGCCTATACGTATATGAAAGTCTCCAGATTGTCCTGTAGACTTGAATACATTGCACTTGTACAATTATTGCTTTTAGTAGTTCCTGTAAAACTATAATTGAGAATTGTTATTTTTAAATTAGCATTTAGGTTAATTATATAGTTAGAAAAACACTTTCAATATAATAAAGTTATACCTTAATATTAATTTGTAAACAAAAGTTCCATTCAGCCTCTGCAGGGTTAAAATTCATTTATTTTGTCATTAGCTTTTCTATAATTATATAGACAAAAACTCATGTTTATCTATTTTTATATACATATTTTCCTGTTTATCTTTTAAATTGTCTTCCTTATTGTTAAAAAAAAAAAAAATCTGAAATGAAAAACATAAACCAACAAACACATTAAAATTATTAAGAAAAAAATATGCTTAATTGAAATTATGACTTACAAATTTAACAAAAGGGTGGGAAGTTATGAGGTTGTAACAATAAAGTAAGATAAAAATTTATTTAACACTGTTGGTAACAAAATACACCTGAGTCCTTAACTCAAGAATACTTTATCGTCTTTGTTTTGTATTATTTCTTTGAAAACAATACTTGGAAACATTTGCTGCTACTGCTGATGTTGCGTGCCATATTATTCTATACCAGGCATTATAGATGAAAATGCGAAAAACTTAAATTATTAAAATAAATTAAACTAAAGTGTAAGCAAAATGAAAAAGAGAGAGGGTAAGACACAAGTGTTAGAAAGTCCATAAATACCACACCAGCAAGTAACAATGTAAAGAGGGCTTTAATGGGATGTCAGAATAACAACGAAAAAGTATTTAAAAGAAATTATTGAGTATCTAAGGAATTAAATTAACTTAGAAATAAGATACATATTATAAAAATTATAATTAAAAAGAAATCTATATGAAAAAGACAAAGACAAAGCAAACCATAAGTTCTATAACATTTTAGTCGCAGAAATAAATATTTACATACAAAACATAAATATGTATGCTCAATTCTGAATTAAATATGATTTTAAAAACATAAAAATTGAATTATATAATTCATTGTAACGTCTTTCCAAATTAAGTAGCTACTTTAAATAAATAATAATTTTAAATTTTAAAAGGTTTTTTTAACAAAAATTCTTTAGATAAAAAGAAATGTTTAACGTTATATACAATTTAACTTATGCTTCCTTCCACAAGTACAATTGCTTCTTTCATTTGATTGCAATAATTTTGCATTTTTCTTATCTGCCATTTTATATCTAAACTTCATTATTAAGTTTATACAAGTTGCAGCTTTAATAAAATAGAAAAAAAAAATATATATGTATATGTAACATTTTCTTTCGTGTGTGTATATATACGGATTATAGACGAAAACAACGCCTAAAAGGCAATTTATTTAAATAAGTAACAGAAGCTGCTGCTACCAAATAAAATCGACTGAAAATAATAACAGCAGCAACAACAATAACTGAAACAAAATACAACTGAACTACCAAATAAACTAACTGCCTGGCTGCCATAAGTAACAAAATACCTTAACAAAACTTTATTTTAAAATAACAACAAATGTAATAGCGAACAACTACACAGACGTGGCAGCAACATTAGAATAAAGCAGTAGTAGTTTCTGTTAGTATAAGAAGCATAAAAAATAGTTACAACTGCACCTAATAAGCAACTAACAGAATAGTATAAAATGTACAAAAGTCTCCATAGTTTAGTAACAGTGGGACAATATGAAAATTTTTAAATAGAAGCCAAACTGAGAAATGGTTTTGGCGGCAATCGAAAATAAAATGTAATAAAAATGCTGGTTTCATTGAAAAGAAATTTATAGACAAGATATGTAGGCGGACCTTAACTCTCAGAAAATTAATTTTATAATCACCATGTCAGAATATAATATATATAATATATAATATAATATATAATACGGATTTCAAATTTAACCACCTCAAGATTTAAAAATATTTAAGATCTCGTAAGTTTTTCAAGTTAAACCCGATTTCAATGTTTTTATACCCACCATCAAAAACTGAGTATATTGAGTTTGTCAATTGGTTTATACTTTCCAACCGATATCTTTTACAGAAAAGTCCTTCTGCCAGTCTGTCTGCTGAAAGTCTAATATAACATTCTCACTTGTTTAATATTTAACGAGATTTAAGGAAAAAGAAAAATGTACTTGAATAGTAAAAATGTCTTTTACAATTAAAAAAAAAAAAAAAAAATACTTATCTAAGAAATATGTCACTGGGGAAATTTTTACGACTGTATGTTTTATATACTTAACTTTTACATTTCTCCAGCTATATCAATCATATATATCTTATTTGAAACTTTAAATTTTTAAATTTTGGTTTTATTTATAGGAAAAAGTTTCAGTGGTCAGTGTTCTTTTTGGTATTTGGCCAATTACATTTTTGTTTATTAACCGTTTATGGTAATTTTCAGTACTAAAAAAATTTTATGTAAGAGAATTATTTGAACAAAATTTCATTTCTGCTCCCTAAGCCCAATCTTTCCTCCAACAGACGGGCGGACATTGCATAAATCGTATATCAGAAAAAAAATTTTGGACAAATTTCTTAAAAAAATGTGTAAACGAAAATTTTTAACATCTTAAAACGTAAATATTTCAGTCGCTGTAAGCAATATTATATAGATCGGATACTTTTCTGCGAAGTCCGAAGACTTTAAATATGTAATACTATAATATTAAATCCCAACTGTTAATTCATAATCTTAAAAATTAGAAAATAACACAAAATTAATTTTGAACAAATTTTTTTTAACACTGCATCAACCAACTTCAAGTCAACAAAAAAAAAAACCTAGTTTAACAATGATAATTTCGATAAATGATATATCAAAGAAAAGACAATGTCATAATCTATCAATTTAAATACTAAATAATGTGTTGATTGACACTCCGGCTATATTTGGCATCGAAAAGTAAATTGGGAAAATGGTTATGATAAGAAACCGTAAAACACACTGAATATGGGTGTCATAAAAAATTAATAAGGATCAAAACCAGTTAAAAAATTTTACATCCAAGGTTGACATAATGTCAAAAAAATTTATAAAATGTAAGAAAATTGAGAACATTTTTTATGTTTTATGAAATTTACAAAAGTTCTTAAAAAATGGTGTGAAAAAAGTGTCCAAAATTGTATTTCTGAATTTTTAAAATTTTTGTACTTATTTAGCGACTGATAATTTTAAACAAAAATAATAAGCATTTTTGTATTCTTTAGGGTCTCTAGTTTTATAAAAGTACAAATTTTTGAGATACCCTTTATAGATACTTAAATATTTACATTTGAAAATGTAAAATTTTTTGTCGTCTACATGCTTTATGTATATTAGACTGCACCAAAAAATTAATAACTTTAGAATTTTGACACCTACAATCGTTCTTTAAGTTACAAAAACGTACTGTGTAAAATATTAATGAATCGGATATCGTTAACCTATGCCGCATAGGACACATTTGTAAGTTGCTTTTATATGGGAAAAAGTTAGCCTTAGAATAGAATCTTACAATCCACAAAAAAACCTGAGAAAAGGGCAAACATGTTTTTCCTTTTCATTTTTCCAATAAAGTTTATGTAAATTGTTGGTTTAGAGAAACATTTTTATTACACAGCAAGATTTTCAAAACTGCATTCTGTTTACTAATTCATGCTTTGGGACTAAACTCAACATTTTGATACAAAATAGGTAAAAATCGGGACAGTCTGCACTAAGCTCTGCAGGGAGATTGTGCTTATGTCATTTGTAGAGATATATAAAATTATGTTCTTAAGGGAAATTGTTTTAAAAAAAAAATATATATATCGACCATTCCAGGAAAGAACGCCCGAAAAACTATATTTTTTTACTTGATGGCTTTCAATTTCGATAAAAATTTGTATACATAAACTCCATTAAGCCTTTTATCAATTTCAGTTTTCAGTTTTGTGAAATTGCAAAAACTCGCGATTTAATTTCGCTTTTTAGTTTTCTCAAAAACCAAAAAAATTTCAAAAGTATGTAACTTTGAATAGCAATATCTCTGGAAAGACTTTTTGAATTTTAATGATTTAAACGGCCTTAAAATTTCGCATATGGCGGCTTTACGACGAACATTTTAAAAATAAAAAAGATTTTTTAAAGTGCATTTTAATGCAATTGCATTTTTCAAATGCATTTTTATTTAAATATGCTATTAAAATTTTTTAATTTTTTAACATAAATGAAAAGTTTGGAATCTTTACATTAAAATAAAAGTGTCAAATTTTTGGGACGCGAAAATCTTATATGCATAATCCAATTTTTATAAAAACATGTTTCAAATTTTTCATATAAAATTAAAATTTTTTCTTGTTTTTGAAATTTTCTTTAAAATTTTCATAAAAATTAACAAAATATAAAAAGTCTGCAATTTTAAATATTCATATCTTTTGAAATTATTGATGGATTTCTGTAATTTAAAAAGTATTTTAAAGGCCATTATATATTTTTTGTGTAATTTAGTCAGCATTTCAAAAACCACGTCTTCGATCCATAATATTTTAAAAATATAAATGCAGTTTTTAGATGCATTTTTGTTAGTTGCGAATTTATTAAAATTTAATTTTTCAAAAGTGTATTTAAAAATGCTTTGTTTATTATACTTAAAACAATAAATAGTCTGATACATAAAGTTTTACTATTTTTAAGGATTTTTTAAAAAATAACACAATATCAAACTCCACAAAGTCCCTTCTTATGGATTCGCATTCATTTAGGACTACATATCTTTAATTTCATGTTTCTAGATTCATAATTATCGAAACTTCAAAAAGTACCATTAGAAGTATAAAAAAGTACCACAAAGTCCCCTCTTATGGATTTTTATTCACTGAGCACCACATTTCATGTTTCCAGGTTCATAATTATAGAAAATTAAAAAAATACCATAGGAACAAAAAAAAAAAAAAAAAAAGTATCATATGGATTCCCATTCATTTTGGACCACATATCCTTATTTCATGTTTCTAGAATTAAAAAAGTACCATTAGAAGAACAAAAAAGTACCACAACGTCCCCTCTTATGGATTCTCATTAACTAAGGACCACATATCCCTAATTTCATGTTTCTGGGTTCATAATTATAGAAAATTCAAAAGTTACCATTAGAAGAACGAAAAAGTACCACAAAGTCCATTCTCTTGACCCACAGGACATGTATCTTTAAGTACCACAAATTCCACTCTTGTGAACTCTTATCTACATTTTCTTAATTTCATGTTTCTATGTTTAATGTAATTGAAAATTAATTTTTAAGTTTGAATAAAATGTAATTTCCCGCCTTTACCCCTTTTTTTGGTACTTTTTTTTTCACCCATCGAAGTATCAAAAATTTTATTCCAATAAATTTCTAAATTGTTGTAGTATCCTATATTAAAATATTCGTGAATATTTCAATAAATATAAAAAAATGTTTTATGAAAAAAGTACCAAAAATAGATATGATTTTTACCCCTTAAACGTTTGAATTTCTAAAAAGTACCAATTTTGTATTTCTAATTTTTTGATAAGTTATGAATATGACATAAATTGTATCTGTATGTTGATTGGTTTCAAAGATACATATGGTGCCAAAAAAGTACCAAAATACAGTTTGCGAGTTATAAGGTTACCGATTTTACCCGTTTTTACCCCCTAAACATTCGAATTTCCAAAAATCCCGTTTTAGTGGATCTTTATGGAGGGAGACCTACGTACGTTCCAAATTTCGTCTCTCTATAGAGTCTATAGCTTCAGCCGTTTGGGCTGTGGGATGATGAATCAGTCAGTCAGTAACGTTACTCTTTTATATATTAGATAAGGATAAGGATTGCAGTTTTCATAACATAATTTTACTATTTTTTGCCTGTTCTACTATATCTTTAATTTGCGTGCATTAAGACATTTTGCTTCACTGTACACTAGGTGAAAAATATGTATTTGAATGTATGGAATGTTAAAGTTTATAACTACAAAACATTCTTTAAGTATTACAAAAAAATAAAAGTGGGAAACATCTGCAGACAACAGCATCCAATACACCAGCGATATTATTGTTTGCAACAACAATATCGAATACAATAAATCGAAATAAAGTATAGAAAGAAAACTAAAGAAAAACGGTGGTAATGATGAACTTACTAGCACTAAACTTTGATTGACTGTTGATGATATTTCCACGAGCTGTTGGTATGAAAAGTATTGATGACGATGATGTATTTGTATGTATGCTGACGGTAGAATGTAAATGTTTTTCTTTTTCAAATACTTAATAATGTTAGGCTTAGTGGATGAGGAAGAAGAATAAAATATAAAAAAATTTATATCGAGGGCTTATATTCAAAACGGGCCTCATGCAAAGCTCCATTATTCAGGTGAACATAAAAAATGTTTATTTCCCTAATTTTTTAACATTTTGCAATCCGTTCTTCTACGACTTATTAATATTACGTCTACTAAACTTCACACTGAAAAATAAATCTTTTAACTCCATTATTCGCGAAGTTATGGTAGATAGCCCGTTTTGTCTTAATTATTTTTAATGTATGTTATAAAATGTTCATATAGTCCGTTTTGTTCATTGCAAATTAAAGAAGTAAAACATATTTTTGGAAGAAAATTTACAATATGTTAAATTTATGATATCATACCAATCAGGAGCGAAAAAAAAGCGAAATTTTGTGGTTGGCTGGACCATTTTTAATCGTTAGAAATTTCAAATAACAGGAATGTTTACTAAAACGACGAAAATGTGTTCAAAATTAAAATTATAAATTAAATTTTGAAAAAAAATACATGCGAAAAAAATGGCAAAAAAAAAAAAAAAATGTTTTGAACCAATTAATATTGAATTAAATTGCATATCAACAACTTAAAAATTATTAAAACCTAGTCTTTAAATGTTTATAGCACTTTTTATTCAATTATCATTTTTTTAAGAAACTGCTTTTGGTATCTAAGATATTTTGTTTATAATCACAAATTTTATTAATTTTTTTCATTTTTGTCTTTAAATCTAGGGTATAGTGCTCTCACTTAGCTTCATAAAATGCTGATAGGTGTATCCGCGTATAATCTATAAGCATCCAAAAAAGGTTAAAAATCTAACTCCAAAGGTTTTTTCTTCGGACTGCATTGAGATAGCAAAATTTTTGTTGGATATATTAAGACTAATTCAAAAGGTTTAAAAAAAGTTCAAGTTGCAAAGAAAATTCTCATTATTTATCAATTTTTATTTTTACATTTCTTTGAAAATCAAACAAAAACTTGCACATAGCCCGTATTGCCTTAAAAAATATACTGTTTGTAGATAGCCCAAAAACAAAAAGTGAAAAACATAGTGTTTGAATTAACTTTTGACTCAAAAATTAACACCATATATAAAAAGTAAAAAACTGAAGAGTCTGACATAAAAAAAAAAAAATATTGTAAGTCTGCATGAGGCCCGATTTGAATATAAGCCCTGGATATGATATTTTTGAATTGCAATTATAGCTTTAAGGGAGAAGACGCCATATTTTACATTAGTTATGATTGACTACAAGACACGCTTAAGTTTTTGAAAATGGAAATTATTTTATAAGTAAAATCTGCAAACTAGACTGAGTTTTGTGCTTGTAGGACATTTGTTCGTTGGAAAGGAATGTTGCAACTTGCAAGTAACCAACATTTTTTTTTTTATTTTTTATCTGCGCTAACGTCTTCCCTTTTCTTTTTTTTTTTCTCGAAAGGAATCACTATCGATCAATAGGTCTCCGAGTGGATGTACAGTTTTCTTGAGTAACTTAACCTAACCTTAAATCTGCAACCGTTAGATTTCATTAAGACATGCATTTATTTAGTTAATTTCTTAACCTCATATCAATTTACAATTTTTTTAATTTAAACGTTAACTGTTTATTAAAATATGTAAATAAATCTCAGCTTTAAAACTCCATTAAATCATTACCTTCCTCTCCCCATTTCCATCACATAACTGACCTATAAAATTGAGTATGTATGAATCCTTCCGTGTGTGTATAAAGCAAATTAACTGATCCTTTTGGCCTGTGGTTATTTAAATTTATCTTATGAATAATTGTTTTTCGGACCATTCATTTATGAAAATGTTTATAAACAAATTTGCACAAACACACACTTATTTATATATCAAAAATAAAAAATAAAATTACACATTCACAGAAGAAAAAAATTTTCAACTTAATTCATTTCACTGTAAATAATTAAAACACATATAAATAATATTGTGTGTAATATGAAATTGAAAAAAAAAAAAAAAAAAAAAACAGCAAATTTGCCCATTGAGTTTATTGTTATTTTTGTGCAAAGCATGAAAAAAATATTAAAATTGTCCTTTTTGCGTTTTTTATTCACACAAACTCCCACACATGGAAGAGCACCCATTTAAACCTCAAATAAATAATACTGGGATTTATTTTTAACAAAATTCATTGAGTGTAAAATTTCATACATGTAAACACTTGTTTTTCCATGCAGAGTCCATTTCTATACTTTTGTTAGTAATTTTATTTTACGTCAGTTATGAATATTACACTTAGAGCAATTTGAAAGCGTTATATTAAAAAAAAAAAAAAAAAATACTTAAAATTGTAGTATATCAAATTTGTATCTGGTTAGATTTTGTGTTAAACAGTCTAAATGATATTTTTGAATAAACAGTAGACGCTCACAAATTAGAGCTTTCTGTGATTCGAACGTCCAGAAATTGGAATCAGTGTATGCAATACATTAAACGCTCTGAAATTCGAATTTAAAATTCTAATTTACGAGCGTTTTTTTTTTATATTTGAACACAAGAAATCTCCAATTTATTTTTATTCTGTTTGAACATAGTAAAACTCAAAAGGGGAATCAACAAATAATATATGTTTACTCCCTATTTATTGTTTTTTGTCGCATTTATGTATATTTGTGGATAGTTTATTTGCAATATTTGATAGGCGTGTACATATTTTGGCAGTCTCTATTAAAAAGTGAAAGTGTATCATTAGAAATGTCAAATAAACGTAAAAAAAACACTTTATCATTGGAAACTAAAGTCAAAATATTAGAAAAGCTTGACAAAGGAGTTCAAGGGAAGCGGTTAGCCATAGATTTTAATGTGGCAACATCTTTAATCAGCTACATCAAATCACATAGAACAGCAATATTAAATGCTGTTTACAACACATATCAGTAGGCAAGCAATAAATCTTTGCACAGCGCTGAATATCCTAAAATGGAAAGTCGTCTGTATGAGTGGTTTTTAAATCAACGAGAAAAAAAGTGTACACTGACTGAGCACATACTTAAACAGAAAGCTAAACAAATATTTAAAGAGGAATATCCCGATAAAGATGAAAATGCATTCCGTGCAAGTGATGGATGGTTTACCAAATTTAAAAAACGACACGGTATCTGTTTTTTAAAAATTTGTGGCGAGATTCTTTCCAGTGATGTTGCTTCAGTCACTCCTTTTATTCATCGATATCGTGCAAAGGTTGCTGAAAGGGGGTTAATGGAATCACAAATATATAATGTCGATGAAACCAGATTACTTTTTCGTTGCCTACCAGACAGAACATATGTCTCTGCTTTTGAAAAAAACGCCCCTGGACATAAAATTCAAAAAGACAGAATTTCAGTCCTACTTAGTGCAAACTCTGATGGATCACATAAATTAGTTCCATTGGTAATTGGAAAAGCAAAAAACCCCAGGTGTTTTAAAAGTTTCAGTAATCCTCTGCATTACAACTTTTAAAAGAATGCTTGGATGACTTCTCGGATTTTTCACGAATGGTTTCACCGAATATTTATTAAAGAGATAAGAACAAATATTGATTTCAGGTTCAGTAATTTTAAAACATTTAAAATTTACAGGTGATCCGCTTTTCTCAGGAAAATAATTTGCCACCGAAAGCCATTTTGCTTATAGATAATTGCTCCGCTCATGCACCCAATGAGAAACTTAAAAGTGACGATGGAAACATAGTTGCATTATTCTTTCCAAGAAATGTAATGTAAATAGATCAGGACTGCAACGAAGTTATTCAGAGAACTCAAGCTCTTTTAGAAGAAATAGATCCAAACGATTGCAAACGATTGCATTGTGTATAGAAGACATCGACAGATGGAATGAAGATGTGTTTGATGACGGATCTGTATATGTTCTCAGTAGCGATGGTGAGTCTTCAAATAGCTGCGAAGACGATGTTGTTGAAGTCTCACCAGTTGTCTCTAATACTACAGCCATTGAAAGCGTAAATAATTTAATAAAATGGTGCAATAACAGTGAATTATTTTCCACTATGCACATAAGCAATCTTTTTGCTCTCCGTTTTTAATTTAATTTATAAAAATACATTTAATGTATTGGACTGAATTGTTACGTTTTGTTTTCTTGTTTTTATCAAATAAAATTGAATTAAAAAAAAAAAAATTCAAAAGTGTTTTATTTTAGTTTTCGGAAATAAATTTACTCAATTTTTTATTTTTAATTCGAAAAAAATAAACGTCCAGAAATTAGAATAATTCAGAAATTAGAATTGCCTCAAAAACAAAGCGATTCTAATTTGTGAGCTTCTACTGTAATTGTAAATATTTTCAAAATTCAAACACATACACAGAAATAAATATTTTTAAATATTTATTTTTTCTAAAATTTTTAACTAACTTTATATTGGAATTTAATTATATTATTTATTAATACACAGAAACAAATATTTGAAATAATTTTTTAATAAAATTATTAATTAACTTTATATTGGAATTTAATTATATGATTTATTAATATAATTAATTTTCTAATTGGTTTTCAGTTTCGTTTTGTAATAAATTGACAGCTGTTAATAAAATATAAAGAAAAATTAAACATTTGTCTATAAAAGTACAGAAATAAAATAAATTTAAGTAAATTTTCAAAAATTTTCAGCTCATTGCATCTCTTTAAGGAAAAGAAGTAATAATAATATCAATTATTCTAGTTATTAATATTATAATTTTTATGATTGGAGCAAAATCAATTAAAAATTAATTAATATTACAAATTTCGTAATTGAAGTCCATTTTTACTTTTTTCTGTGTATATTAAATTTTCTAATTGGTTTACAATTTTGTTTTTTAATAATTTGATAGCTGTTAATAAAATATGAAGAAAGGTAAAAGGTTTGTTTATAAAAATACATAAATAAATTTAACTAAATTTCCAATAATTTTCAGCTCATAAATATATATATATATTTAAGGAAAAAGAGTAATAATAAAATCAATTATTCTAATTATTAATATTGACATTTTAATGTTTGGAGCATAATCAATTAAAAATTAATTAATATAAACAATTTCGTAATTGAAGTTTATGTTTACTTTTTTCTGTGTAGATTTTGTGTTAAACTGTCTAACTGATATTTTTGAATATAATTGTAAATATTTTCAAAATTTAAATACATAGTTCATAATATAAAAAATATTAGAGTCAATGACTTATTTTTGAAGAAAACCATACAAAAAAACTCTTAATTACTCTTTAGCTTGTGCATTACTTTGACGTAGCTATGCCATTTTAGAAGACTTAATTTTTACTTACTGAACCTTGGTTCATATTTCCAATAATTTTATACATGTGTATTTTTGAGGATTTAAAATATATATAAACATTTTAACATTAAAAGTTAAAACAAATTAAATAGCACAGGTATACATTGATTCTGCGTCACGGGATTTTCCATTAATTTCGGATAAATATTCTTATTAAGTACCTAGCCACTTTTCTCGAATCGACTCTGGAAGCCTTGAAAATGACTTTTCTGATTTGGTTACATAAAATATCAAAAAATTTATACTAAAATTGCATTCAAGTTATACTCATATCATTTTTAATACCTTGGCCTTATAATTGGCCTATTTTCTGAGAAAAAAATTTCGTACAAAATTAAGAAAAAGAAGTTTTCAAAAATTCCTAAAAATTCGTATAAGTGAAAAATTCAAATTTTTATTCTTTAAACTTAAAGATAAATTTATATATTTTATTCAAATTAATGCATAAATTTTGATTTTATGCACAAATTAGTGAAAATAGTAATCAGTGCTGCCAGATCTAGGCTTTTTATTTTGCTTTTAGCCTCAAAATTTTCGTTTTAGCTTCTAGCATTTTTTCTAGCCTTTTTTTTTTATCTTAACATGACCTTAAAAAGGCTAAAAATTTACAAATTTTATTTTTACAGAATCATCAATTTAAGCATTTTCGTGTTTTAATTCACACAAAAACTCGAAAGTATTTATATATATTGTTATATATATGTTATATTTACAAATGCACTAAAATATCTTTAAGAAATACAAAAAACTAATGAGAACAAAAAAGAAAAAAAAAAAATCGTTTTTAAATAAAACTATATATGTAATAGCTTTTTTCTGGTTTTATTTTTTGAGACATTTAGCCTTTTCTGACCTTTTTGAAAGTCTAATTTAACTTCTTTTATTCTCAAGTCCTGGGAACACTTATAGTGATTTGTGATTTTTTAATATTTATCGCGAGGTCTAGAGTTAACCCAATAATGCCCACTTTTACGTATATGTAACAATGTCTAAGTTTAAAACTATATTGTCAAAAAACGGAATGATACCAACTTTAATTTTGTTACGAATAGTATAATTCAATATTCGTTCTGCATCCTCAAATTTTTTTTATTTTTTTTAGCAGTTTGATAAATATTGTGGGTATGAATAAGTAGGGGGCCTACGGAAAAATGTGCCCTAGGTACTATACAGGCAATTTTGTATATCCTTATTCTTGTGCCACCTATCAGCATGAAAACGCAGATCATGAGGAAGATGCGATCCTAGTTCTAGCAGAGAAAGGCATTTCCGGTAACCGGATGTAGACACTTGGTCCCATATATGAATTTAGAAAAGTTTTTCAATGATGAATTAGTACAAATATTGTAAAACTTCTTAAATATATAAATTTTATTGTGTCTTTTTTAAAAAAATTTAACACTTTTTAGGTTTTGCGTATATTTATACAGAAAATACAAGGTCCAAAAATTAGTGAGTAATGCCCACTGTTACGTATATGCAACGGCTTATAACTTCCTTACTAAACCAAATATAAAAAATTTGTCAACGTCAGTGGTTTTATATGCCTCTTTTGACATGATGTTCAAAATTTTAAATCTCTAAGTTGTCTAGATCGCCGTGGGCATTAATGGGCCAATTAAAAAAATGGTTTAAAGTACTTATTAACGCTACGGTAAATACCCCGGGTATCCGGGTACCATTTTTAAATTTAAAGTGCTGGTATTTCTTTATTAATAAAGATATAGCGAAACTTCAGATCGTCGTGGTTAAGGTGTTTATACAGTATAAAAACTGAAAAAAACTAAATTTTATTAAATTGGTCTGTATGTAAAATGGCTCTAAAGTTGATACCTACAAGCAGTGTTGCCAGTGGATATTTTAAAAACTACCTACGGCTGATGAAAAAAAATCGATTTTTCCCTACACTAAGGGAAAAAATCAACAATGGTTGTGCTCACATTGGTAATTTACGGTAACAGCTTTTTAATACCTTTCGTTAACAAATTTAATAGAAAACATATGTAGTTTAACAATTTGATACCGAAATGGTTTCAACTTGGTGCCAATTAGGTATCGATTTTCAATAAGAATTGAACACGCAGTGTTTAATTTAAACACATACGGTGTAGATTCACTATTGACACAGAATGGTATCGTTTTTAACACGTATGTGATTGATATTTCTCTGGGTGTACGTGTCCAAAAAATTTTCCCTACAAAAAATCACTACGCATTGTAAATACCAAAGTTAATAAAAATTTGCCTAAAAATTAACATTATAGATTACATATAAAATAAATTCTTCAAAAATATTGACATTTTCACTGCTTTCGATTTTTCTATATTCCGAGCTTAAGAAATTTAGTTATTTTAGATTTGTTTCTAATTTTTTTGTATAAAAATGCTAATTATCAATCTTCAAAAATTAAACTTTAGAAAATTATGATTAACTTTGTCTACTGATATATTTGTATTTTAATTCATTGCGTTCTTGCCAGTTCATTGGCAATAAAATATGTGACGAACGAGCCAAATACTTAAGATTTTCCAAACGTTAGCGTGGTCAGCTTCTCCTATTAGATTGAAATATATTGTTTGTCATTTAGTGTAAAATATACCTACATGTAGGGATTTTTTCCTACTTCTGACAACACTGCCTACGAGAGTCAATATCCATGGTACCCGGGTACCCCCATATAATTTTTGTATTTTGCACTACAAAACACTTTTTTGAAAAAAAAAAAAAGAAAATGTGGACTCGATGGAATTTGACGAGCTAAACAAGAATCTTATTACGCTTCTATGGGGTCTTAAATGATTTCTTCGACATGTTACACACGGAATGGTAAAATCAATATACCTCCAAACAAAATTATTTGTTAAGTAATCATAAAATATGTTTGTTACAATCATTTATATTAAGTTCTTTCACTGCATTATACTTCGATTGCATTTTTGCAATTATTTTTATGTATCCACTGGATATCTTTCCCGCTTTTTAAATCCTTTCTTCTTAATCCTTTAAAGAAATAATTGCGTCCCATTTACGCTTTTATTTACTTTGCATAATGTGCCTTAAATCAAAATTATTATTTATTTTAAAGGCTTAACAGTAAGAAAACAAGGAAATAAATTTAAATGAATTATTGAATCCATTAGTAAATCCACTTAAGCCAAATAACAAAAAAGTACTAAATACTTTTGCAGTTTATTTGGAACAAATGTACTTTACATAAGTATTTAATATTCGTCATGTTCTTGCTGTTGCTAATGTTATTTTTGAGAATTTCACAAAAATCTCCAAGGAAAATTATACACTTGGTTAAACTTTATTTTAAAAACAACATCACCAAATCTGCAAATGGTAAATGTAGCTTAAATTAAATAAAAGAATTCTTATTTTTCTTTTCAGACCTTAAAAAAGGACCAGACACTCATTGAACTCATCTCTACTTTCAATGTAGTCGACGAATTAATCTTAACAAAGTTTGTGGAAAATTTTATACAGAACTTAAAATAACAATTAAAAATCATTATAAATTAATGTATTGCTAATGTAGCCGCACAAAAGTAAATACTTTTTGCTTCAAGAATGTGATGATGATACAATTGCTAAAGTACACTTGAATTAAAGAAAAATAATATTAAACAAATTCAATTGGAAAAAAAGGTTCAAATTAAAGACAACAACAGCAAATTACAATGTAAATGTTAAAGGGTTGTCTATATTTTTTGCGTTTGTTTTTGTATTAAAAGAAAAACCTTATTTGCATAGAAAAATACTTGTAAAAACAACAAGACAAAAACAAAAAATAAAAAAAATACTTTTACCTTTTATTTCTATTTCGAGAAAAGAATTTTGCTACTTTGAGTAACATTAGACAACTACATAGAGAAAAAGTTCATAGAATATTGAATTGTTAAGAGTTTTAAGTGGTGATTTCAAATCAACCATTCGACAATTATTCATTTGAAAATATTTAAATGGAAAATGCGATATTGGTCGACTTCGTGGAAGGCTATACATAGAGATGATTATTGGGACACTTAGAAGATAACTGAGATATTTAAAAAGTATGAAAGAAGTAAGGATGATATAGGTGGTCAAATCTGGGTTATATATATACGATCTAAAAATCTTATATTTATAAAACTTTTATTTGTCTCAAAAATTAAGTTGAATAGTATAGAATTTATACACGTTATTGTGATTTTTATAGGAGTGCTTCATGTGGGAGCTATGGTCAATTATTGTCCGATCTTCATGAAATTTTGTATGAAGAGTTATACTTAATTGGTACTAAAACTATATTGCTATACTTATTAAAGGCTACAACCCTATTCCGGGAGTTCATTTTTATGAAGGCTAACTAAATGAGATAATGAGTAAATGAGACCGATCATCAGCGTTGCGAGGACTTGAGGAAAAAAGAAGCTAAATTTAACTTTAAAAAAGGTTAGAAAAAGCTAAATGTTCCAAAAATTAAAGCCAGAAAAAAGCTAATATATCGTTTTAAGTATTAAAAAAAACATTAATGATTTTGTTCTTATCCTATTTCTAAAAGATATTTTAGTGAATTTATAAATATAACATAAATAGTTTCTATGGGTAGTAAAATTTTTTAAAAATAATTGTAATAAATTTGTAGAACGTAGTACCGCAGGATAAAATTTTCTTTAAAATAAATAATTTAGATTTTTTTGTGCGAATTAATATACAAAAATGCTTAAATTGATGATCCTGTAAAAATAAAATTTGTAAATTTTTAGCTTTTTTAAGGCTATGTTAAAAATCAAAAAAAAAAAAAAAAAAAAAAGAAACTAGAAGCTAAAACGAACATTTTGTGGCTAAAATCAAAATAAAAAGACTAGATTTAGCCTTAAAAAGGCTAAACTGGCAACACTGCCGATCATAAGCAATTTCAATAGGCTCATCCTTAAACATGGACACCAGAGTGGTCCAACTTCGTAAGAAGAAAACCAAAGAGTGTCACATATTCAAACATACCGCAAATTATGAAAGAGGATGACTTTTAAAACATTTCAGCTTCTTACGATGATAGGAATAGGAATGGTCAAAAAATTGTTTCTCATCAAAATTAATGGTAAATACACACAGAAAAAAAAATATTTCAATTTATTTTTTAATAAAATTGTTAACTATCTCTAATAGGGTTCGTTTCGAAAAGAAAAATTTCTTTTGATATTTGGATATCATAACTTTTTAGAAGGTTTTTGCATCAGTAAAAATAATGGTGTATTTTGTTTTTAAAAATTCCAACTCCTTCCCCTGTATATCTTCGGCTAAAAACGTAAATTTTGAGCGCTATTTTGCGCAGAGACGAATCCAATTGATTTTTAAAAAAATTTATTTTATACATCAATTCTACATAAAATTTCAGGAAGAATGAGCAATATTCAACCCGCTTAACATGCATCGTGTTCCATCTAGGGTGTCCGAAAAATAAATTTTTTTCGAAAAAGTTTTAAAAATATATTTTTTTATAATCACAGTGAAAATATACTATTTGCCTTAAAAAATGGCGCAAAAATAATTAATCTACGACTTTTCGCTTTAGAGTTATAAGACTAAGAAATTTTCAAATAATATCTTCAAAAATTAATTATCTTAAAAAATAATTGTTATTACAAAATTTTGAAACATGCTCATTATAATTCACAGTAGCCTTTGCATTTTATTGTTACAATATTCAATATTTTTAATTTTGGTTTAAATAATTATTTTCTTTTTTGTTTGCTATTATATGAAAATTTTAATGTCTTATAACTTTAAAGCGAAAAGTGAATTAAAAAGTAAATTAAATATTTTTGCGTTATATTTCTAAGCAAATAGTATATTTTCATTGTATTTATAAAAAAATATATTTTTAAAACTTTTTCTAGAAAAGTCAATTTTTCGGACAACCTAGTTGGAACACGATGCATGTTAAGCGGGTTGAATAATTCTCATTCTTACTAAAATTTTATGTAGAATTTATGTATAAAAGAAATTTTTTTATAAATCAATTGGATTTGTCTCTGCGCAAAATGGCGCTCAAAATGTGCGTTTTTAGCCGAAGATATGCAGGGGAAGGAGTTGGAATTTTAAAAAACAAAATATGCCATTATTTTTACTGATGAAAAAACCTTCTAAAAAAGTATGATATCTCAAAATCAAAATTTTTAAATTTACCCTAATCTTTATATTGAAATTTAATTATATTATTTATTAATATAATTAATTCTTTAATTGGTTTTAAATTTTTTTTTAATAAATTTACAGCTCTTAATAAAATATAAATAAAAATGAAAAAAATTGTCTATAAAAATATAGAAAAGAATAAATTTTAGTAAATTTCTAACAATTGTCAGCTCATTATATCTATTTAAGAAAAATAAGTAATAATGAAATCAATTATTCTTGTCATTAATATTATCATTTTGATGATTGTAGCAAAATCAACTAAAAATTAATTAATATAAGCAATTTCGTAATTGAAGTCCATTTTTACTTTTTCCTGTGCATCAAACGTTCGCTAATAATAAATTATAATACCCATATATCGTAATTTTTTTTCCCAATAAAGTTAGGACCGAAAAAGGACATTTTATTAAAAATGTGTAAGCAAAGTTTTATTTTTATTTCTACATACACTGAAAAAAATCACCAATTAACAAATATATATGAACATAATTCATTCAATTATAAACTTGTTTAAATTTGCACCTCTCACCAAAATGATTACATCAATTACTAAAAACTTATAAAAATGTAAAACAGAAAAATATTTGCAGTTAATAAATTAATTAAATCAATCAAGTAGATGATTGAATGAATTAAAAATGTGTATAGGAAATAAAATCATACCAAAATTTATTTTTATTTTATTTTTTCTTGAATATATTTATTAAATTTTGATGCAAAATTGAAAAAAAGACGGTAATAATTTTTTCTGTGTAGTCTAACAAACTCCAAGAGGAGTTTTAAAATTACTTCTTGTTCAGTTTTTTGAACTCTTGAAGTTCGAATTTTTTTAAGCCCATTTTTCAGTATGATTGGAAATAATAACCATTTAAAAAATTTGATTCGAAGGTTATTATATGTTCTGGATGTTTTATAGAATCACAGTGAACTGAGCCCATACTAAAATTGGAAAAAAGTTAAAGGAAACTAGGTACAACAATGAAATTTAGTATACGTATCGTTATTGACCATCTATTTAGAGTTTTTAAAAATTTAAAAGTTATTTTTGTATTTTGCCTGTACTAAATTAATAAATTACTCAAAATACCCTCTTTTACATATTAAGTAAATACACTGGTCGTCAATTTTTTTTCTTTTCCTACTCATTTAAATAAAAAAAGAAATATGTGGACTAGATCCAATTTGACATACTATACGAATTTGAATTCAGTTTTTTCTCCATAAGGTCTAGATTTTTTTTATGAGCATGTTTACTATGCACTAAATTATTCGATTACTAGAGTATATTTCACTGTAACTCGAGAACGGTATGCACGATTTATATAAATAATACACCAAAATATAAGAAATAAAATTGGTTTTAAGTCGTTGTAATATCAAATTTTAATAAGTTCAATAGTTTCGGAATTATTTTGAAATAGATGTCAAAAAAAATAAAAATAAAAATTTCATGCAAAATTTAAGTTTTTTTTTACTTAAATTTCTTTATAAAAGTGAAAACATGCTTCAATTTATCATCTTTATCTAAAAGCTGATAAGACTAGGAAAAAATGAAGCCAAGTATCTTTGAAATTTGTGCACAAATCTTAATTTTATTCATAGTAAAGTTAAACTACCCATGCATACCTACAGATAAGTGGAAATATACTGGGGGTAAAAAATGGTCAAAATTGGTTAATAAACAACAAGTTATGGGCTAAAAACACAGGGTGTCTGTTGTAGCTTCATTTCATACTTTTCTGCTGATATCTCTTAAAAAAAAGCATGTAGGATAACGAAATTTTCTACAAATAGTTTGAGAGTAGATATAAACTTAGAAATCACCTACCATATAAGGTGAAACTTCAACGAAATTTTGTACAAATAGTTTAAGGTACAATGTAAAATCGGAAATAAAAAATTGTCCTCCCACTTTACCGCCCACCTCCAATATAACGTAAAATTTAAAAAAGTTGATGGTGGGTATATAGTTTCAGCCAAGCCGAATATAACATACTCGCTTGTTTTTAATATAGTAAATTCACTTTAATTTTTGCGTCTTTTAATCATATTTATTTGCAATTAATTTTATTTAAGAATGACTTATATTATATATTTCTATAAAAACCATTGTAGGTATATAATATATATGTAGATTTACGAAAATGTTAGTTTTCTGACTGATTAAACCATGAAAGCACATATTGTTTTAGCAATATTTTTTTTTAGTACGAAACTGCTGCTTCGTAATAAGGAGTGAGATCGAAAAATTCTTAACATACACAATATTCAATAACTTGGAAACGGTTGATCTTAGAGTTTTCATTATTTTTTTAATCATTTGATAATTTAGCACAGATCACAGAAATATATAATTTTTATGGTTCTAACCACTAATTATAAAATTGTGGACCATTTTTGAAAGCCCTTTCTTTGGAGATTTGATAGTTGCTTCAGTCACTTTTTTGGAACAGTGTGCACATATTCTTTTAAAATCTTCGGTATTTTGGGACACCATTTTTGTGCTCTTGAATTCACTTTTCACAAGAGCTCAATATCTCTCCACTGGTCTAAGCTATGGACAATTTTGAAAATTTACCTCTCTTGGTACTAAAACTATGTTATTGATTTGGTACCACTCCAGAGATTTCTTACCGTAGTGACATGATACCAAATGGGTCCAAAAATATGTGGACACGTTGTGCTTTCTTAAGAAAAGAAAAAGTCTTTTTGGCAAATATTCCTTTATACATATTTCGGTATTTACAGATCTGAATGTATCAAATGACTTTTCTGTTTTGCCGCAACTGCAAAAAGCTTGTCATACCATGAATTTTGTAAGAAATTTTTGCTGCTTTTGGGTCTTAAACTTATCTCCAACATTGCTTCGAGCATTAGCAATAAAAAATTTTGAGACATAAGCTGCGAAGATTCTGCCAGCACCTACGTTTCTTCGTCAATTATACAGCTTGAGTATTTTTGTATGAAATTTGGTTTTAAATTCCGAGTCCTATTTTTGGTTTGTAATTTTTTTTGCAGAATTCCAATTTGGAATTTTTTGAACTTTATATGTTATCAACTTTCTCATTAGCTTTAAATTTTCGCACCAAATAGTCGAATCACTGAGAAAACTGAGCTGATTTTCTACCAGATGTGTTTGGAGTTCCTTTCAATATGCCTTCAATTTTCTGGCTTTCCTAATATCATGTGGTCCTTTTTTCTTACCGAACTAGGTTTCACATCAATAGTCAAATTCTCCTGATACTGTTTAATAACATTAGAAACGGTTTTACGGACGACATTTAATTCTGTGGCCAATTATTTGTAAGACCTATTTGGATTTTTTGAATTTTTTTAATAACTTGTGGGACGTAAATCTTTTTCGTCACTTATTTTGATGAAAATAAGGACAAATTTGCATGGTTGTTATTAAAAATAATAACTGAAGTATTTTTCCATGATAACTAGATCAAAAAAAAATTTTAATATTGATTCCGAAAAAAGTTATGAGGCAAAATGTGTGTTAAGATTTTTTCGATCTCACTCCTTAGTTATAAATACTGATGTTTTCATTTGTTATTTTTCAATGAACAGTCATTACAGGATTCGGTGGAATTTGATTTTTGTTCGTATTTTCTTTGCTAATTTTTCTAATAAAATCGCGATCGTTTTTGGTTGTTCAGCTAAAATATCTTAAAGTATCTTAGGAATATATGCCTTTAATACATGGTTACTTTAATATTTTAAATAGACAAATCAAATTATTTATCAAATTATTAATATAAAATCCACTTTTTTCAATTAATTATAGTTCTCGCTATAAATCGCGATTTGTAAAATTAAGGAGGTTGCACTTTATATTGAAGCATATTTCTAACACTACTTGTCTAATTTTATTAAAAAAAAAAAAAAAATATATAAAAAAATTTTAATTAAAATTATCTTAAAGAAAATTGGTTTTAATTTGTAGAAGTTACGATTTGAAACTTTAACTTACCCGAAATAGTCAATGTTGGTACCCTGTAGCTTATCTCGTGTTATCACAGGGTGACTACAAGATGATCTTTCTGAAAGCTTTGGTTCTCCTCTTCAATTCGTCCATACATTCGATCCGAGCACAATGTGTTTGGTCCCATTGTGCGGTAGTGTGTTGGGTATCATATGGTCGGATTTGACAGACTATATTTTCCGACTTGTTTTAAGCCGACATAATTCTCGAACTTCCATAAGATTATTTCCAATTGTAATTTGTCTTCTTATTTCAATACCAAATCAGAGTTTGTGGACGGTAATTATATACCTAAACACTTCATTAGTATTCGATATTTTTGAAATATATAACGCCATTTAAAAGCAGTATGTTGTTACTCTTGATATACAATAGCTATTCTATGTATTATATTTTATTCTATTCTATTCTGTTCTATTCTATTTTATTCTATTCTATTCCCAATATATAATTCTATGGTACAAACATTTATGCCATTTATAGTGTGCACAATCGTTTCAAATGAATGCAATTTTAATGAAAATATTATTTTAACTTTTTGGAATTAAATAATTACAACAAAATGAAAAAGTTCAACAAATAGCAAAATTATAATACGATTCCACAGAAATATGACCAACATGAAATGTGATTTGTAGTCTTGTTGAATTAAAATGAAAAAAAAAAAAAAAAAACAACTTAAATTCAACAAAATAAAAGTTTATTTGAGTATGTCTCTAAAATTAGCAAAACAACCTAAAGAAACGAAACCTTAAGGCATTTTATTTATTTCTAATACAGTAATAAGGGTTTAGTGTTAAATATATTATAGAATTTAGTAGAGTTTGAGATTTTAAACAGGTGATGGTTTTTCTGTTTCTAAGTAAATTTAAGTTTTTAATTAATATTTATAAAAATTTAATTAATTTTGTTAATTCGTTTTGTTAAAAAAGATTAATAATAAATTTGATTGAAGAAATTATTGTTTTGTGAAAAAATATTTAATATTTTTATATAATTTATTTACAAACCGCTTAATTTGTTTTTATTTAATCAGATTCAATGTTAATTTGAATTTTTTTTTAGTGGATAATTTTGCATTAAGTATGGTTTTCAGGAGCGTGTTATTGACAAGTTTTTAAAATCATGGTTCTAGTTAAGAATTTTGTTTTAGACTAAAATTATATACGCAGGTCTGCATACAACTTTTAGATCTTAGTCAAACACAGCGTCATTGTTGTGTAATTGCAACTTGTAGCGCAAAAGATAGCATATATATTAGGTACCGTGAAATAACTCCCAACAAAAAAATTAAATAATTCCCAATTTTTATTTTCCATATAAATTGGGTTTTATTTCATTACGAAATATGTTGGAACTTATTTCATTTTATATTATCGGAAGTTATTTCATAATGAAATAACTCAAATGAAATAATTCCCAATGAAATTGTATTAGAAGTTATTTCTTTAATTTTTGCAATCAAAAGTTCTCCTCTGTGGTATATCAAACATTGGCTTCGCTAAGTTAAGTTTTAAAAGACTTTCTCCTCTGGTATTTCAAACACAGGTTTCGTAAAGTAAAGATTTTCTGCATAGCCGGTTTACTTAGCGAAGTTGGTGTTTTAAATACCATAGAGGCCTGGCCAAAGACCAGCTATGCAGGGAACTTAGTGAAACCGGTGTTTAAAATACCACCGAGGAGAAAGTCCTTTTGGCTGGCCGAAGGCCCTCTATGAAGAAAAACTTTACTTATCAAACTTGCTTTCTGGTATTTCAAAAACCAGCTCACGGAACTCCGAAACTAAAACTAATTAATTATTTTATTTGATAATTTTAAATTGAAAATTATTTCACTAAATGTGGCTCTTATTTGTTTTGTTGTGATAAAAGTCCCAATTGTTGGGAATTATTTCATTTATCCCTTTGGAAGTTATTTCATTTTTTTCTTTTTGGTTTGTGAGTTTCTTCATTTTTGTTGGGACTAATTTCATTGGGAGTTATTTCATGGTACCTACTTATTATGCTAAATTCATACATTTATCATAGCGCTTAAAAAGACTATTGGGTTGGGTTTAATGTTCTGATATGTCTTAAAATTCTATAATCATTACATGCTTATTCCCTGATTTTTTAGATCCAGTCCTAGTTTTGTTAAGGTATTGTAAACTTGAAATGTATTCTCAAGTCTATCAAGCTACATAATTCATTTAAATGTTATTTTTCTCCGAGAACTACATTATGCTAATGCTGAGTCCATCCAAGCAATTTCTTATCAAGACAAACATAAAATTTTTGACTGAATTACAAATATTTTTATACAACTACATCAACATATGTAGTTGAGGGCGGTTTTATGAATTTGTTTTGATGTTGGTAACAACCAAAAATATTTGTCTAAGACCCATTCTAATTTATACCAACCGGCTTAGAATCATTTTCTGAGTCGATTTAATGATATCCGTCCGTCTGTCCGTCCACGTAAACCAATTTGTAATCAAACACATATAAGTTTTATACATAAACATATATCTATGTGCCATAAAATTAGCCATATCTCCCATTTAACCCTTCTTCCTGCATAAATTCCAATTAGTATCAAATTATTATTTGACACAAACAAATTTTATATAAGTTTAATCTACAGTGTCAAATTTTATGGGGATCTGTCTATAACCGACCATAACTCATATATAATAAGGCCACTTCCGGTAATCACTTTAAATAGATATATCAGATATTAATGTAAGTATCAGATATATCTGATACTTAAAAACCCCTCTCCGAATTTTGATGCATATACACAATGGTATCATATAGTTGTGCTTTCTTATCTGTTTTTTTATTTTATATATACATACGTCTTGTAAGTATATCGAGCCCTGACCGCCAAAATTTTGATGAAAATCTATAATTTAGAATCATATACATCATCTGTCAAAATTTCATTGACGTATCAAGTGTCATTTCAGATTTATAGCAAAAGCAATTTTATCGTAAGTGACATTTTTCATACATATAACAATGTGTAAACAATCACAAAAATGCTTCTGCTGTAAAGTTTTGAGTTCTGCACTTACGACATTTTCGCGGTTAGGGCTCGATATAACAAACCATGTTAAAGGTACTAACGACAATAAAAATGGATTCTCTTATCAAGCAACATCAAAACAAGGTTATCAGAAGAGCTCTGACAACTTTGTCTAGACGCTTCAATAATACTAATAAAAATTTTTATAGACTCAGCATAATTATGAACTTATGTAATAACTTATTAGGTCCTGAATATATATTGAACCTATGTATGCGCCTCTGGTAAAATATCTTATTAATCTATGCATTTATAATTCCATTTTTTTTTTTTTTTTGCCTTTCATTATTAATTTTAATATTAATTTATTTTTTTGCATATTTTACTATTAAATTATTCTTTTTTCCAATAATACTTAATTCTTGTACACAATTTTTTAATGTAATTAAAAAACAATTGTTTAACATAAAAAATTCATAGCTTTCAGTTAAAGGTTTTTTATCGTTTTAAGTTTTTTTTTTTTTTTTTTTTTTTTTTGCGAATTCTCTGTCATATAAATATGGCTGGCGGTGTTGTAACATTATTATATTTATGATTTTAAATTATATTCACTTGTAAATTTGTTTTCACACTTTTTACTGACAATATTTGTAATATTAAATTAAGCAGAGATTCTTAAATATTATAACTTATAAAATATTTTTAATAGAAAACGAGAGAAAAAGATATAGTCGGTCAAGCCCGAAAATATGATACCCTACACCATTGTGTTCGGTATAATTCGGGGAGGGGTCTTTTATTAGACTTGGAGTCAAATGAGGACCGATACTCACAAATGTAAAATAAAACATACGAATTCAGAATATTACGTTGATGCTGACATTTACATGAATCTATTCACTTTTGGGTGATTCCCGAAATGGGGCCTTATATGGGAGCTATGGTAAATTATGGACCAATCTTTATAAAATTTGGCACTATCATTTATGTTCATATAAAACTTATTTGTGTCGAATATTAACTTGATACTAACATTTTAATGGGATTTATGCCCGTTAAGTGATTTTCTGAAAAGGGGTTTATATGGGAACTATGGGTAATTATGGACCGATCTTTTTAAAAATCGCCACACTTATTTGGACTTATATGAAACTTATATGTGCCATATTTCATTAAAATATTGCTATATTTAAGGGATATATGATCGTTAAACCCTTTTCCGGAAGGACATTTGTATGGGGGCTAGGTGAAATAATGGACCGATCATAACCAATAGGCTTCGTCCCTGGACCAAAGGAAACCTGTGTACCAAATTTCATACATTTTGGTTTAAAATTGCGACCTGTTGTTTGATTACAAGGTTTACATGGACGGACATACGGTCAGACGGACGGACATCGTTAAATCGACTCAGAAAGTGATTCTGAGCCGATTGGTATAAATTAAGGTCGGTCTTAGACCAATATTTTTGGGTGTTACAAACATCAGCACAAACGCTCCCCACCTTTGGTGGTGTAGGGTATTATGTTCAACAGTATTGAAAATAATTGTACTTTAAATAACTAAATATCTATTAATTTTCTTTTTTGTTAAATATTATTTCATTCTCAAAGTGCAGAAACTCTGCCTTTAACATTAATTGCAAACAAAAAATTAAAATTTTTATTAATGTCTCTTTTTATTTTATTCCATTCAATATTGTCATGTATAAAAGTTTCATGTGGTTTTTTTCAAAGGCCTTTAATTATTATTTATAATGTTGTTTCTTTCATTGAGATTTTTTTGTTGCCGTTCGCATTGAGTTATTAATAATTATTATAATTGAAGCGATTTTTTTTTTTTAATTTCATGTTTTATATTCAAACAAAATAAATATGATGGTTTTATTACAGAACAAACAAAGCAAAATATATTGCATATGTGTAACAAAAAAATAAGATTAAAAAAAATATTAAAGGATCAATTGTTGCGTCAGTATCCTTTGTAGTGGGAGGACTAGCTTCTATTTTATTACTTCCATAGGAGTAACGGTGATTAGTTCACTTTGTAGATCTGCTTGGTCTATATATCAGTACTTTTAGTATTACTTATATCTTTTTCGTCATCGACGATAAACTGCACCTAATTTAAACCGCATATTAGAGATGCCTGAGACTTTATGGAATCAACTTTTACAACTTAAACTAGAATAATCCTTTCAAAAATGTATTTTCCAAAGTTTGTTTGAATTTCGGATCTATGGTCTCTTTAAGTTCGAATTTTTTGGAGTACCATTTTTCAATATACAGTAGGGCCTCGATTATCCGTGATTCCATTAACCGGCAACGTCGATTATCCGGGAAAGAAAATTTGTAATTGTTTGCTTTTTTTGCAATTCAATAAATTGTTTTTGCATCGATTAACCGTGATTACCTCTGTTATCCGCAGTGTTGCCAGAACTTCTCTGAGAAAAAGTGCTAAATGGTTATTAAAAAAGTGCAATTTAGTAAAAATAAGTGCTAAATGATTGTTAAAAAGTGCAATTCTTTAGAAAAAAGAATCCGGATAAATCTAGACAACTCGTAAATTTATACGTATTACTTACATGTTGCATGAACGCCCCTTGTAAATAATTGGTATTCTCTTATTAATTTTTCGGACATTTTAGCAAATAAAATAAGTTTCCATCCAACCTTTTTTATTTTTATGCTTTTTTTTATCCATTTGAATATAAAAAATTTTAAATTAATAAAATTTTCATTTTTCAAATCTGACTTTTCAAAAATAAAAGTTTACGAATTCGTTTACACATTGAAATTGAAGAGTAAACATTTATAAGTTGTGTAAATAATTTTTCAAATAAAGTTTGAAAAATTGTTTACGAGCTTGTATATTTATCATATTTATGAGCTTTACGAGGCATTTATGTGTTTGAATGAAAACCCCTATTAATTTATAGAAGTATAAGCACTGCGCATGAAGAACTGGAATATAAAATTTAGCTTAAAAAAATATTGGGTTCATCTCTTAGAGTTTAGGTTAAAGGCTTTTTTAATTCGTGTATTGGATAAAATATTTTATTCCCTATGTAAGAGCTTTTATTGCATTTCGGGTATTTTTTTTTTTTTTTTTGTGAGAATGGTTTTACCTGTAATCGGATTTTCCTAAAACTATGTTCACATTTGTCAAATATTTGACCAAAATTGTGCAACCACTACTTTTACAAATAATTGTTCACAGTTGTTTGATATTGCAAATGTTTTGTAAAAGAAATCAGCATCGTTCTAAATTTGGTAAAATGTCAACTATGAATAATAACTAGTAAAAAATGTTTTCATTAAAATGGAGGTCAGAAAATATTTTTATAGTAGTTACGTCATTTTGACTAGTCTGACCATACCTTAATATTATTAGTTTTGGAGTTGTAAAAAAAAGATTTGATCGGTAAACTATACAAAGATATTTTTAGCTATTTTGTGCTTTATTTATCCAGAATTAAAATTTAAGTGCAAAAACTAAAAATAAATGCTAGAAATGCACTTTTAATGCTAAAAAATTCATTTTATTTATAAAAAAGTATAAAAAGGTGCTAAACATCATCTAGCACCTTTTTTTCGCAAAAAGGTGCAGTACCCGAAAAATAAGTGCTAGAATTGCACTTTAAATGCTGTTATGGCAACGCTGGTTATCCGGGATCCTAAGCATATTTTTTTTTGATTGCTTTTGAAAAATCAAACACAATGCAAATAAAACAAAAAGCTACTTAACGAAAATATGAATTTGAAAAAGAAGAAACAAATAACTTTATATGATTTTTTTTTAAGAAACTACGTAAAATGAAAACCTTATGTATTGTTTACTGTTTTTTTCTAAAATTAAAATTATAATAATTAGTCTCCTGCGCAAGATGATTTGAAAAGCAAACACACTTGAATTTCAAGTGTGTGTTTCATAGCCAACATGTGCAAAAACAACAATAAATACTGTTCGTACTGTTCGCTGCCCGAAGCAAAGCAAGTGTGTACTGTGTATGAGCGACTGCAAATCCGTGCGTTCAAATCATTTATCGTAAACAAGTGGTGCAAGTGGTGTGGCAAAAAAAAAGCAAATCATACAAGACGTTGAGAAATGATTTAAAGATTTCAAGTGGGCTTAATGATTTGTTTGTTTTTTGTAATACGTAGTTGCTGTGTGTGGCAAAAAATCTTCATAATGTGTAAAAAGTGGTTGTTTATAAATATTCTTGCATACACACACATATATACAGTATGTCTATATTTTATTGTTGGTTCTTCTTTTCTAAATAAATGTAAAAGGGTGAATTCATAAAGTTATTAAAAAATACTCTTTATTAAGAGTTAAAAAAGTAAAAAAATTAAAGTTGACATTTGAAACTGTCAGTTACATATGTAAGTTAGAAAATTTTTATCTTTAGTATTTATTTATATTTTAAATAAAGTTAGTCTTATAATTAATTGTATGTTTATAAAAATTTTTAAAATTGTACTTATTTATATTATGATAGATTTTATTGCATTTAATTTATATTTACTAAGTAATCATTCTATTTTAAAACTAAAAGGAAATAATATAGAACAATGTCTTTTCATTTTTCAAATTCGTTTCCATATACGTTTACTCCTTGACTAATAAATTTTCCCAAATGTTAAGAATACGATGGAACATCTGCATGTTTCTTTAAATTGTTATAACTAGTAACATTAATAATTTATTTGATCGTAAATAACAATAAGTTTATAAACAATACTTTTAAACGACTGTTTTACTTACGAAATTACTTTATACAGTCATGAACGCACACACACACATATAATTTTAATAAAAAAGAAAACACAATTTTTTTCCTTATTGAAGCAAACAAGTGGTCAAAAGGCTTGTATTTTTTTATACAAGCCTTTGAGAGGCTTGTTTGGTCGCTATCATAGCACACTCATGATTTGTTCATAAAGTTGAAGCACACACGCAGTATTTGTATGGTTTTAAGTGCCTGCAGAACAGTATTTATTACTCCGCACACACACTGATAACAACACTTGAAAAATATCAAGTGGCTTGTACAGCCTTATAAGACACAGTTTGCAGGGCTCTAGTATATATGTATATTCTAATACAACATTCTCACTTGTTTAATTTCGGCATCAATGATAAAATATTTAAAATAAGACCAGAATATCTCAGAGAAAATCTAAACACAAATTTTGATTATTTACCAAATAACTAATAAAATGTTTGTCAAAACTGGAAGAGGGAACTTATATGTGACACCTGTGGCCATAAAATGAAAATAAAATTTACGAATACTTAATATTACGTTGATACTAATATTTATATAATTTAATGCACATAATGCTATAGTAAATTATGGACCGATCTTGACAATATTTGATAATAACTTTATACTAAAATTTGTATGGGATTTATGCACGTTAAAGTGATTTTCGGAAGAGGGGTTTATATGGTAGCTATAGTCTATTGTGGACTACGCCCATTTTTGGTTTTCAAGTTCATATGGACCGCCGAACTATTTATACAAAATTTCGTTGTCGTAGATGCTTTTGTTGAAGAGATATAAGCAGAAAGTATGAAATTGAATAAACTTTTTTGTTTATTAACCGATTTTGCCCATTTTTAAATTTGTGCCAAATTTCGTCCCCCTACGTTGTCTCGTTCGAGCCCTATCCTGCTTTCAACAGACAGACAGACGGACGGACATAGCTAGATCGATTCAGAATCTAACCAGGACCCAGAAAATATATAATTTATGGGGTCTTAAATGATTCCTTCGACATATTACACACGCATTGACAAAATCACCCCTCATCTTTTTGATGGTGGGTATAAAAATTAAATTATGTTCTCAGTTGAAATAATGAATTGCAATTTAAAATTTCCAACTCAACGAAAAATTATTAAAATAGAATAAAAAAATTTACGTACTTCGACACTTCAAAGTTGAACATTTTTCATCTTTGAAGTACTTCACGCAGAAGTTTGGCGTACTGATTTTGTTCCGTTCCATATAAATGGATATATTTTACTACAGCTGTCAGTTGCAGTTGAAGCAAAAGTATTGTATATAGCTGGGTCTATACAAAATTTATTTGTGTCAAATATAATCCCAATTTATGTGGTGTTTATGCGGTTAGAGTAATTTTCTGGTCTTATGGGGAGCTTTGCTTAATTAAGGACCAATAAAATTTTGTATTCTGATTCACTCATTTAAAAATTTAATAATGGAAATTATCTTCAAAATTATGATATTTTCAATATTTTCGATATTTTCATATTGTACTTTCAATAAATATCTGGAACCATATAAACGGTGTGCCTTTGTTTCGGATTATAGAAATATCTGGAAGAAAGTTCTCGATTATTAATTATTTCGGTAACTGTATTTTAGGGGGTAACGGTAGACAAGTTTAATGGTCTTTTTTAGCGGTAACGTCAACAAACCTTGGTTTTATTGTTAAAGGGTCTAAGAATTAATTAAGAAAAACTTTGCTTTCAAATTCCAAAAGTATTAAGTTTTTTTTTATCAATTCGCATTTGAATTTAATCTTGAAATTTAACTAGGAATATTTTCAAAACATTTCGTTAAAATAATAATTTTTAATGTTTCAGTTTGTAGGAATATATTTACTTATATCGATGTTCCAAAATTTTGATGGCTCGTTCTCAACTTGTAATGTCTCAATTGGGTCGAGAATCAAGTGCTTGCGAGGGAACAGCTGATTTAGATTTTTAAATGAAATATAAAAAGTTTTTTAAAAAACTTTTCGAATTTGCGTTTTTTCCATAAAATTTTGTTCCGAATCCCACCTTTCAGTCGTTCGGTCCCGCTTTTTGACCCTCTGGTCACGTTATGTATACCCCTAATAACTATTAAATTTTTGGAGTAAACGTTATCAGAAATCATTTTAATTATAATTTTTCTAAAATTTTTATTAATGTTACGTTTGATTGGTTTCAGAAAGTTAAAATCTTGAAAAACGTTAACCACATAACTTAAAAAAATATTTAATAAAAATATTCATCGTCATCAATATAGGAAAATTTTTTTTAGATTTCTGAAAGAAAATTTTTTGTGCCTCCTGTAAATTTATGAAAAGTGATGTTACGTTGTTTTGCAATTTCGGTGACGATTTACAAATTTGTTATTAAGTAGTATTTAATTTCATACTAACTGTACATAGTTTGTTTTAAAATTTCACTCAAAAATCTAAATTAAATTAATTTTAGAAAATTAAATTTTGAAGTTTTTTGAAGCGGAGGAAATAACAGACAAGGAGAAATTGAGTATTACTGCAGTTAAACCTTAGTATGTTTCTTCTTTTTAATTAAAAAATGAAAATATATAATTACTCATATGGTCGAATATCTGAAGAATAATGTTTGGATGTGCAGGCATAGAATGAACGACAAACGTTGGATATTGGATTAGATAAAGTAATGTTCCTTTAGTAATACTAACATAATCGGTATTTACTACATATGCGGTTTTTAATTATTACTTTTGAGTTGTTCAATCTAATTTGTAATTCTTTATTTTTAAAATTGAATTCTGACTAATTCACCATTATGATGTGGTAAAATTTATTTAGCTTTTACTTCAAATAGAAAAATCATTTCAGTTTCATTTGAACAGCACCTACAAAGACTTCGCTGAAGTGATAAAGTGTAAAATGAAGCATATTTTATGGGTTTTGGTGGGTCTTATATATAATTCCCAATTCGTTTTGGGGCAACAGCTGCCAAAGCGACTGGTCTGCTACTATGGAATTAAAACTCGAGGAAATCAAGGTAAGAGAGTATAAGCGAGAAATTCATATTAAGGTACATATGTGCATACTACTCAAATATTTGACCAAAATGACGTAACTACTATATAAAACATTTTTTCCATTTTAATGGGAAAATATTTATACCCTACACCACCATAGGTGGTAGGGGTATTATACGTTTGTGCTGATGTTTGTAACGCATATAAAGAGTTATCCAACACCCACCTTAAAGTATATCAATCGACTCATAATCACTTTCTAACAATGTCCGTCCGTCCGTCTGGCTGGAAGGCTGGCTGGCTGTCCATTAGAGTGTCCCAAGAATAGCGTTTTTCGAGATCTCGATGTAGGAATACCCTCAAACGATGCGTAAAAATTAGCTGAATATGGGGAAAATATTTAAAAAAAATTTAAAATTTGTCTTCAGTTCCCTACCAGCAATTTTAAAATCATGGGTCACATACATTTTGGTAAAAAAAAAGTTTAGATTTTTTAATCGAAATAGGTATCAACAAATTTGTAATTTTATGCTGGTTATGGAAAAAATATTTTAAAAATTTTTCCAGTGGGATTTTCGTTCGCTAGAAGACTTTTTAAGACATTTTGATGAACAATTGTTTTAAAAAATCTGGAAAATTACATATTATCAATGGTTCTTACTACAGTGCAATTTTTTAAAATGTTAGCCTTAAAAGGAACAAAATTATAAAATTCTTATCTATTTTTTAAGAAAAAAATCGAAACTTTTTTTTTTATGGTGTACTAAAATTACGGTTTATAGACCAAAATTTTTGCGAAAATTTTTTAAAATATTTTTTCTATAATTCGCTTAAAATTACGAATTTTTTGATACCTATTTCAAGTCTAAACTTAATACTATTTTTTGGACGAAATGTTCTAGACCCGTGACATTCAATCACTGGTAGGGAACTGAAGATCAATTTTAAAAACTTTTTTATAATTTCTCCCATATTCAGCTAATTTTTATGCATCGTTTGATGCAAATTTTTTGTCTACGGGATACTCTACTGTCCATGTAAAGCTTGTGCACAATGTACAAGTCGCAATTTTGAAAATAATTTGATAAAATTTGGTACATATGACTTTTTTTTGCGCAAGCACGAAGCCTATTGAATTTGGTCATGATCGGCCCATTATTTGACCTGGCCGCCTTATAAATGTCCTCCCGGAATAGAGTTTTAACACTCATAAGTACTTTAAAAATAGAAATATGTTAATGAAATTTGGTCCCAATAAGTTTTAAGTATAAATTAGTGTGCAAAATTTCATGAATATCGGTCCATAAATTACCATAACTCTTCCCAATTTCAGGAATCATCCAAAAGTGCATAAATACATGTGAATGTTAGTATCGATGTAATATTCTGTTTTTGTATGTTTTATTTTACACTTAATACAAGTATCAGTCCACAATTGACCCCTACCCAAACATTGGTACACATAGACAATGGTGTAGGGTATGATATAGTCGGGCTTGACCGACTATATTTTTTACCGAATCTTATATGACGTTGTTTTCTCTTACAAAACATTTGCAGGATTAGACAACAGCAAACAATTTTTTTATAAAACTAGTAAGTCACGCAAATGTGGTCAAATATTTGAGAAATTTTAACATAATTTTAGAAAAAAGTATTCTTGATTTAAAAAATATGATGGCCAGTACTTGATTATTATGGGCTAACTAAAATAGTTAAAGCTAGTTTAAAAATAACGAAATATGTTTATTAATATGTATTTCTTTTCAATTCCAGGATATCCCTACAACTTTGAAAAACACATTCTTAAAGCTTTACCGAAGTGCACTCATCTTGTTTACGGTTTTGCACAAATAGAAAATTTTGAAATTCGCAACTTTAGCTTGAGTCTAAAACCTAATGATTTAAAAACTCAATTTCCTCATTTAAAAGTCTATTTAAGTTTGGGTGGTGACAAATCAAAATTAATACAACAATATTTACAATTCTTAGAAGCTAATGTTCTTCAACAAAATCATTTTACAGAAAATGTCAAAACATTTTTAAAACTTCATCATTTTGATGGTTTAGATTTAGCTTTTCCATTTCCACATAATAAACCACGTAAGGTTCATACGGGCTTTGACAGAGTAGTTAAGAATATTAAAAAAATATTTACTGGAGATGAAATAGTTGATCGGAAAGCAAGTGATCATAAGTTGGAATATACAAAATTTGTTCGTCTATTGAAGAATGTGTTTGTTAAGGAGAATTTGCAACTGACCATGACAGTATTGCCGAATGTTAATTCGTCTTGTAAGTATTATATAGAAATTAAAATAAAATTAAATTATTATAAATTCCAAAGTTTTGCATAAAGTATTTTTGTAAAAATAAATATTTTTATCATAATACTATACTTTCTCTTTTACAGGGTACTTTGATATTTTTAATATACATAGAAATTTTGAATTTATAAATCTCTTCACATTTGATTTTCTTACACCCACACGAAATCCTAAAGAGGCCGATTATTCAGCTCCTATTTATTTTAAGAATGATAACAATCAACTTCCTCATTATAATATCGAATATCAAGTAAACTATTGGGTTAACAATGGTTGTCCCGCAAATAAATTAAATCTTGGTATAGCTACATATGGTAGAGCTTGGAAAATGACAGTGGATTCTGGTTTATCTGGCATTCCAGTTGTTGAGAGTACTGATGGTGTGGCTAAACCGGGTAAAATATCTAAAAAACCTGGTCTTCTTAGTTGGTCCGAAATTTGTATTAAATTAAATACAAAAGGATTTTTGCGTAAAGTTGTCGATGCCCAACAGCGATATGGTAACTATGCCTTCCGTCCTGCTGATAAAAATGGTAAAAAAGGCATATGGATAAGTTTTGATGATCCTCAATTTGCTGGCATTAAAACAGAGTATGTAAAGCGAAATGGAATGGGAGGTGTGACTTTATATGATTTAAATAATGATGATTATCTAAAGTTTTGCAACGGTCCTGTATTTCCAATACTGTCAAGTGTAAGTAAAGGTTTAGGAAGTTCACATCAAAAATAAAAACAAAAGTAGACACTATAAGTATAATATTAGCGTATTAAATATATAATAAAAATTCTTATTAAAAGTTAAAAATTCTTTAAATTTAAAAATATTTTTTTAAATAAATCAAAGCTGTTTAATTTGAATTTATTTTTTTTAGTATTTAAAAACAATTATATTTTCTCAGAAATTATTTAAGAAGCTTTTTTGAGCTTTTTTTTCTAACAACGGATGCGTGTGTGTGCCTAAAAATTACTAAGAAATCTGTAAAATTTCTAACAAAAATTTGGTCATACTTGTTTCATATATTTAAATATAGATTAATGCTATAATCAGAGTACTTAGAACGTAATCACTCATTAAAAATTATTACGAAACACGGTTTTTCTGATTCATATCAATTATTCTGGAAAGAGTTGTACAAGTACGTATTTATATTAAAAATAAAATAAACAGTAAATAAAAAAAGAAACAAAAGAATTAAAACAAATATTTATTAGCAAGTGCTAACTGAATATTATTATTATTTTAGATGACGTTTTTATATGTACTTATTTGGAGGTTCTTGCATAACCCAGCAAAAATTTATAATAATGTATTTCTTTTTTATACCCACCATCAAAAAGATGGGGGTATATTGATTTTGTCATTCAGCGTGTAAAATGTCGAATGAATCATTTAAGACCCCACAAAGTACATATTTTCTGGGTCCTGGTTAGATTCTGAGTCGATCTAGCTATGTCCGTCCGTCTATTGAAAGCAGGATAGGGCTCGAACGTACCACTTCACCGAGGCGGTGAAGTGGGCGGAGCACGCCCATTTTTGTTTCCGAGTTAACATTGGTCCTTAAACTGTTTGAACACAATTTAGTTGAAGTTTCACCTTATATGGGAGGTGAGCATACACACCCATTTTTGGTTTCCAAGTTTATATCGACCCTCAAACTATTTATACAAAATTTCGTTGTCGTACATGCTTTTGATTAAGAGATATCAACAGAAAAGTATGAAACGGACATCCTGTGTTTCTAGTTTTTAGCCCATAACTTTAACACCAAAAAAACCTTATATAAGATAAATATTTGTGCCAAATTTCGAGCCCTATCCTGCTTTCAACAGACAGACAGACGGATAGACGGACAGACGGACGGACATAGCTAGATCGACTCAGAGTCTAACCAGGACCCAGAAGATATATACTTTGTGGGGTCTTTAATGATTCCTTCGACATGTTACACACGGAATGTCAACATCAATATACCCCCCATCCAGTGATGTCAGATGGAGGGAATTTTCCTTTTTTGAGGGAATTTTTAAGTCTAATTTTAGCCGAAGGGAAAAAGGGAGGGAATTTTAATTTTTGTCAAATTTTTAGTACATATAAATTTATCTCAAAAAACGACAAAAGTTTTAAATAAATAAGCAAGAATGCAATATTATCATACACACTCATTTCAAAATAGAAATCTTAATTTGCCGAATGAATATTTTCAGTATTCTCGTCCTTTGCTTAAAATATTTTTTGTATATTTTTTATTGAATTTCAAAACAAAAACTACAATTATGTAAATTTCAATACATTTTTTACTGAAATTTTGTAGTTTTTGTTAAAAATAGCGATTTCAAGGAGGAGGGAAAAATGGAGGGACATTTTTTTCTAAAAAAAGGGAATTTTTCATCTAAACAGAGGTATTTTTCTTAAATTTTATCTGGCATCACTGCCATCTTTTTGATGGTGGGTATAAAAATAAGTATGCCAAAAAAACTGCTGTTAGTAGGTCGATTATGCTGAAAAGCATTTAGTAGAGTTTTTCAAAATTTATATGCAATTTCGCAATCCATTCTGCCAAATCTAACGGAAAAAAATGGCAACACTGCTGCATAGCTAGTTTTTCTGTATTTGCCGAAGGCGGGCTATGCTAGAAAACTTTATATAGCGAATGCTGGTGTTTTAAATACCACAGAGAAAAAAATCCTTCATTAGGGAAACCAGTGGTATTCCAAAACCAAAGATGAGAAATTCAATAGAAATGAACAATTTTCCCAATGAAATGAAAAAATTCCTAATTTTAAAAGGACATGAAAAAACTCCCAAAAAAATTTCGTTAAAAGTTGATATGATATAACTTCCAAATAGAAAAAATTGAATAACCCGCTGGATAATATTTCATAAAGAAATAAAACCAAATTTGTATGATAAACATTTTGGGATTTATTTAATTTGAAAGTTATTTTACGGTAGCACAGGCGCGGATACAGCTCAAGCTTTTGGGGGAGGAAAATATAATGATTTTCTTAACTATTTCCTGAAATTGTATGATTTAATATAGATTTTTCATAAAGCATTTTCATTTTGTGGAGGGAAATTTCCTTTTTTCCCTCCACGTGGATCCGCGCCTGCGGTAGCATCGAATCTAAAGCCAACATTTACCACTCAACACGCATATATAATAGAAATTTAGAGAATCCTTGTAGAACTGAATATAAACAAAGTCACTCAACAAGGTGTGGATATTATTAAAAACTTCACGCAGTATTAAGGTAAATATTTTTAATTCCAAAAGGATCGCTATTATATAGTATTATAGGTACTATGTAGCTGCGAGTTGTTTAACACGAATACTCAAGATATTCAATCATTTCAAGTGTTGGTAAAAGAACAATGAATTAGTTTTCTTTTCATACCTGTGGTGTGAAACATATCAAATTCTAACTGTTTAAAATATTAATAAAATAAGAACGGACGCATTTAGATATTTAATGGAAACTAAAAGGAACCCGAAGATAAGATCGACCAGCAAAAACTTAGTGATGGCACATCCAAATTGAGTTAACAAAAATAAGGAAAACTTGGACCATAAACAAAAGCAATGGATTGCGATGGACTGATCCTAATGGAACACAGAAAAAATTATTACCGTATATTTTTCAATTAACACAGTTGTTTTATTTTGCATCTATTTTATATTATTATAATATAAAATAAAAATAAAAATAAAATTTAATTTCTGAGTGGTGCAAATTTAAAAAAAAAAAAAAAAAACGAGAGAAAAAGATATAGTCGGTCAAGCCCGACCATATGATACCCTACACCATTGTGTACGGTATAATTCGGGAAGGGGTCCTTTATTAGACTTGGAGTCAAATGAGGACCGATACTTACAAATGTAAAATAAAACATACGAATTCAGAATATTAGGTTGATGCTGACATTTACATGAATTTATTCACTTTTGGGTGATTCCCGAAATGGGGCCTTATATGGGAGCTATGGTAAATTCCAATCTTTATAAAATTTGGCACTATCATTTATGTTCATATAAAACTTATTTGTGTCGAATATTAACTTGATATTAACATTTTAATGGGATTTATGCCCGTTAAGTGATTTTCTGAAAAGGGGTTTATATGGGAACTATGGGTAATTATGGACCGATCTTTTTAAAAATCGCCACACTTATTGGGATTTATATGAAACTTATATGTGCCATTAAAATATTGCTATATTTAAGGGGTATATGATCGTTCAACCCTTTTCCGGGAGGACATTTGTATGGGGGCTAGGTGAAATAATAGACCGATCATAACCGATTTCAGTAGGCTTCGTCCCTGGACCAAAGGAAACCTGTGTGTCAAATTTCATACATTTTGGTTCAAAATTGCGACCTGTAGTTTGATTACAAGTTTTACATGGACGGACAGACGGTCAGACGGACAGACGGACGGACATCGTTAAATCGACTCAGAAAGTGATTCTGAGCCGATTGGTATAAATTAAGGTGGGTTTTAGACCAAAATTTTTGGGAATTACAAACATCAGCACAAACGCATAATACCCTCCCCACCTATGGTGGTGTAGGGTATAATTAACTGAATAAATTATTTTCTAATATATTTAGTTATTGGTGACTTTTTTCTGTAAAGAAATGAAGAAAATTTGTTACCTTAAAAATACAATTTTATAGAATTTCTGATGTAAAGACCGCATTTTAACCAGTTATTGAAAACTTATGAAAGGTACATATTTACTTATTTACTTTAAGAACGTCATAACTCAAAAGGTGAATTTGTAGAAAATGCATTAAAGGTGTGACCATAAAAGATGTTAAAATAATATTTTTGCAGACGATACAACACATTTCTAAATCATTAACTCAAAAATCTTCTTTTTTGATTTATGACGTTGTACAAGAACTCAATACTATATTATAATTCAGATTTTATTGTATTTTCAAAATTATTTCTAAAGCTAGAAAATCCTCTTATAAACAAAAATAACATTTTATGTTAGTGGCTTAAGAATATTTATATAAACACAATATTTGTTTGTTATACAAATGAAATAATTCTGGTTTATGATATTTCCTCCTTTTTATATAATAAAGTTTCAAAACTCTTAAATAATAACTGAAAACTCTTAAAGTGTTATACGAATTTCAATTAAATTCAAAATATGTACATTTTGCTATTTAATTTTCATACAATTTTGCTGGGTTATACCAGTTTTCTACTTAAATCGTAAAAAAAACAAAACAAATCTGAAATATTAAAAAAAAAAAAAAAAAAATAACAAACCTCGAAATTGATAAGAAACTTGTCTTGAATAAATCTCATATAGCAGAAAATCAAACATCATATTATAGCCAATAAAGCAGAGGGTAAAATTCAGTTGCAATTTAAAACTCGTCTGAAACACACTACACACAGAAAACAAATTATAATTATTATTGCAAATAATTAAAATGAAAAAATTACTAATAAATTGTTTAGCACTTTTGTGCTGCTTACAAATTGTCTGGGGACAAACGCCAACTAATAAGAGATTAGTGTGTTATTACGACTCGGAAAGTTCTACAAGAGCAGGTTAGAATAATAAAACAACTAAATAAAAAAAAAAAAAAAACAATTACTAATTTAAAACTTATATAATTTCCAGGTTTTGCCCAACTACCACAATATGAATTGGAATATGGTTTACAATTCTGTAGTCATCTTATTTATGGCTATGCTGGTCTTACCCGTGAAACTTATGATATTTTTAGTTTAAATGTGGATCGTGATATGTTCCACTATCGCCAAATCACAGCTATGAAAGCTAAATTTCCCCAATTAAAAATCTATTTAAGTGTGGGTGGTGATAAGGATATTGATGAAGTTGATCCTAATAAATATATACACTTCTTAGAGGGTGGCAAGCAATTGTATCAAAATTTCATACAATCTTCGATTACTTTGCTTAAGAATAATGGTTTTGATGGTTTGGATTTAGCTTTTCAATTTCCACGTAATAAGCCACGTAAGGTTCATTCAAAAATCGGCATGGTTTGGAAGAAATTTAAGAAATTATTTACGGGCAATTTTATTGTGGATACTGAAAACTGGCTGTAGAAAAATATTGGAATATGATCATCAGTCTGATGGTTTTAAGAGTTGAAAGAGATAGTGATTATTTATCTGAATTTCCTGGAAGAGAGAAGTAGGATATTTTTCCAATCGATTTAATAAGAAGTTAGAAATACTTCTTTAGCAAACACAGGATTACTGACCATTTCGGTACTATACTATATTTCGTCTGTTTGCTTGTTATCCACGTATATAATTTCCTAAGCATATTATTTCTTTCCAGAGCTTTCTGAAGCTCCCAGGCGACGTAAAAAATTCCACATACATATGAAACTGTTTATCTTACAAATCCTAGCGGATCCATATTTTGAAATTTCTAACAGGGAGCGGATATTATTTTTTACACATATAATTTCCTAAGCATATATTTTTTTCTTGAGCTTTCTAAAGCTCCCAGACCATATAGAAAATTAAAATTTGGTTCAATTACAAAACAATTCGTCCTACAAATTCTAAAGAAATTTCTGTCTGGTACCGGTGTTACACTAATTTATATATAATTTCCTAATTTTTTCTTTCCCGAGCTTTCTAAAGCTCGCAGAAAATTAAAGTCCGTAGAAAATTAAATTAAAATATAAAAAACTATTTGTTTCCTAAGCATATCATTTCTTTCCAGAACTTTCCGAAGCTCCCAGGCGACGTAAAAAATTCGACATAGTGTTTGTCTTACACTTCCTAGTGGATCCATATTTTGAAATTTCTAACAGGGAGCGGAGATTATGTTTTACACATATAATTTCCTAAGCATGTTTTTTTTTTTTTTCTTAAGCTTAAGCTCCCAGACCACATAGAAAATTAAAATTCGGTTTACTTACAAAACTATTCGTCCTACAAATTGTAAAGAAATTTCTGTCAGGGACCGGTGTTTCTCTAATTTATATATAATTTCCTAATTTTTTCTTTCCCCAGTTTTATAAAGCTCGCAGAAAATTAAAGCCCGTAGAAAATTAAATTAAAATATAAAAAACTAATTGTCCTTACAATTCTATCTTAGGGTCTACACGAGAGATTTTTTTATCATAACAAGTAACAAAACGTCGGCAGAGCTACTGCAATTTTTTTTCGTTTATAACAGCATATATGGGAACACGCAGATAAAATTTAACATAACAAATCACCTTCTTTTTGTTGTCAAAATTTAATCGTCATATTTGCTTTGTTTTTTAAATTCCATTATATTTTGTGTTATTTTTGCTCCAAATAATTATTTAATTGAGATTTACATAAAGAATTGTGCTTTTTCATAAAAAATAAACGTCAACAAAATGACGTTTGATAGCAAAACAAATTTATCTTCGCTTGGCCTCTAACAATTACGTTATAACGCTGCAATAATATAAATAAATTTGGTCCACACGTGATAAATTCTTATCATGATAAGAGTTTGACGTTTGTTATGAAAAATCTCTCGTGTAGACCCTTTGTCATGGACCCAGGTTTTAAATTTTTTTTTCTGATTTTAATAAGTTTAAATTGCTTTTAAAATCCTCTAGGAAGCTAATTTTGTACTTCGATCAAGGAAAATTTTATGAGAATCGGTCCATAATTTACCATAGCTTCTATATGATCTCACTTCCGGTAATCGTCCTATAGTGCATAGTTATATAGATTTTATTATCAACGCATTATTCCGTATTTGTATATTTTATTTTACATTTAGTAAAAGTGTGGGTCTACAATTGGCCATAGGTCTAATATAAATCCCCTTCCGAATTTTTATACTATGGAGTAGGGTATTATGTAGTCGGTCTTGACCGACTATATCTTCTTTTTTTGTTTGGTTTTAAAAAGTTTGTTAATTCAAATTTTTTAACTTCGATTAGGGACAAAATGTTGTTCACATATATTTTTCACAGCATATTTTTCTATAAATTTCAAAAAGAAGATTGTTTTTTGATTAACACTCTCATATATAAGAAACAAACAAGCTATAAATTATAAAATATGTTCCTAAGTTTTAAATAACATAATTTTGTAAACCCAATAATTAACTAATTAAATTCTCTCTTTTCCAGGGTACTTTGACATTCCTAAAATTCACAATCAATTCGAATATATAAATCTATTTGCTTTTGATTTCCTAACACCCGAACGTAATCCTGAAGAAGCTGACTATACTGCTCCTATTTACCTAAAGGATGAACAAGATCGCTTGCCCCACTACAATATTGACTTCCAAGTACAACATTGGATAACCAATGGCTGTCCAGCACATAAACTAAATTTAGGTATTGCTACTTATGCCCGAACCTGGAAAACCACCACAGATTCTGGATTAACTGGTCTACCTGTTGTACCAGCTACTGAGGGAGGAGCTGAAGCTGGTTTACAATCGAAAAAGGAAGGTCTTCTTAGCTGGCCTGAAGTATGTGCCAAAGTAACTATAACTACGGGTGGTGACTATAGAGGACAAAATGCCCCCATACGTAAAGTTGTTGATATAGAACGCAAATATGGAAATTATGCTTTCCGACCAGCCGATGATAATAGTGAACATGGTATATGGATGAGTTTTGATGATCCAGATTTTGCTGGCATTAAGGCTGAATATGCCAAGCAAAAAGGTTTGGGTGGTGTAGCCCTGTATGATATAAGTTATGATGATTTTAGAGGTCTATGTACAGGGGCTAAATATCCCATTATGCGCTCAGTTAAAAGTTATTTGTAGGCTCATTTTATTATTAAGGAAATTTCTAGATTGTAGTTTAATTAAATAAAATATATTAATTAATATAAACAATTTTGCTTAGTAATTCGTTATACAATTAGCTAAGACGTGACCTTAAATGTGAGTATTTTTTATTTTTAGTAAATTAAGCTCATGTTTAGTGATTAAATTTTAAAAAAAGTACTTTTTTGAGAAAAAAAATAAATATATTCTATAACTTTAAATATTTACTTCCCCATTCGTAGTTCGCCTTTATACACAAGCAAGACGTAAAAATAAAACACAACAAAATATATTTCGTTTACTGGGAATTAAGCGATAAGCAGATTGATAGACGACTGTCTACTTGGCATACAAAACAGTGACGTGATCTCTATAGTTGGGTTTGGCGTTAAAGCTGTCATTGTCACATTTCTGTCAACTTTATAAAACATAATAAACAAAACAAAACAACAAAATGTAAATATTATTGTGCTCAGCATCTTATTATCAACAATTCATTATCGCACTATAAAAGCTTTACTTCGAAAAGTTCTATTTGTTTATTTACAAATGTGTATGAAAATAAAAATTCAGTTATAAATGCTCCCAATTTAAGCTTTAGTTAATTTAAAGACATTTAGTGTCATTTAAACTTTTCGAGATTACGGTTGTTTCGTTGAGCCGCATAGTATTTTTTTTTTTTGTAGTTGATAGTATTAACATCATGAAACTGTTGATTTTATTATCGCTGGTAGCTGGCATTTTTGGTGCTACCAATAGCACGGCTAATCTTATGTGTTACTATGATTCGGGAAGTTTTATACGTGAAGGTAAATTTTGAAATATCTTGTTTTAAAGAATTTGATTTACATTATATTCATATATATAAGCGTAAATAACAGTTAACAATAATATGAAAATAATGTCTAAATGTAGTTTACAATAAATTGGTACATTTTAAAACATTTAAAAGCACCCTTTACACTTTACAACTTTTAAAAAGTTATTATACAAATCGGAATGAATTTATCCAATTTTTATATGTCCAACAAATATGTTTTGAAAAATATTAATGTCAAATAATAAAGCCGATCAAGTTAAGAAGAAAAACATTTTACGTTAAACATTATATTCAAATGTTTAACGCAGTTTTTGAATATTTGTCTAAAGTGACTAACTTAATTAGGTGAGAAGCACTTTTAAAAAATAAATACCGGAAATAACAAGTTTTTATCATATTAAGATAATTATTTAACAATAAACTTTTATACCTGTATTGCTTTATGATTATCTTTAAAATGTATGAAAGTATTATATTAGTATAAATAGACATAACTTATTAATATGGCATTATTTTGAACATAAAAAGTCCGTCCACACTTACAAAATTAAATACCAATAAAAGTCAAAAGAATTGGTTAACAGATATTCGAAATATAAATTTTTAATGCCCCGAAGTCTGAAAAATCGCTTCTTTTTTCGATTTTTGTACATCATGCTAAAAAATTTCAATACTTATACTCTACCCTACACTGCACAGTGTCACATTTGGCAGTTTTAGAACGACAAAAATCCTGTTTTATAGATATTGGTCTGAAATTGTATATTCTGTTAGTAGATAAGGCCATAAACATTTCCACTAAAAATGGGCAGGAAGAATCACTGGCACTCCCATACTGAAAAAAATTACTTTATTCGTATGAATTTCGAATATATTTTTGTAAAATTTATTAAAATAAAGGATATTTTAAAAATAGTCGTGGCAAGATCTAATCACACCAATCTTAGTCTAACATTTGCATAACAAATTTTCAGCCATTCTCCTTTTTGTATAATATTTTAAAAGATCGCAAAAAGTGGCAGCCAATATTCTCAAATATAGTTTAATAGATGTTCTTTTTTTCCAGTCCATTAAAAATAGAATTTCCCAAAAAAAATATATTTTTTTTAATATTGTGATTTCTTTTAAATCAAAAAGAATATTTTCAGCATTGATTTTTTAACCTAGTAAATTATAATGGAATAATTTGGATACATTTATTACCTTATACCAAAAAAAAAAAATCGTATCAATATCTACAGTATTTACTGAGATATATGAAGTTAAAATTAACATACTTCTTTAAAAAAATTTTAAATAAAATTGAAATATTTTTAAAAGTTGCAACTTTTAAAATCCATAATTCGCACTGCAGACACTTTCCAATATTTTAAATATTTTTTCCATAATGCATGATATGTTTACTAATAAGGACTGCGCACAAAAAAATTCGTGCATGCGAATCTGCTTATAGAAACTAAACTAATGGGTGACTTTTTTTTAAAATTATATTTTTATTAATGACTGTTATGTTCAAGTTCTAAACATAAAAGAATAAATTATTTCCTGTTGATTTTTAAAGAAATATCTGATCTTTTCCAGAATTATTATAATTAAAGGCTTTATTGTGTTTCGGTGACTTTTTTTCATTTTAAGCTGAGCATTTAATGTTCTTTAAATTATTTTTTACTAGAGCCTAATATTTTTCAATTGCACGGAGTTTCGGACAATTTGATGGATTAGCCTCTTTCAGTACAAACACTTACATTTTATTTGTTACAACTCCATTGTTTTGTTGTTGTAATGAGAAGAAGCGGGAACAGGCCAGAAAACAGCCGATACACTGTATTTTCTTAGGAAAGGGAGAAGTCTTTTCCAAAGCCACTCATTCACATATATTTCTGTTTTAATCGATCCATTTTTTAAGAATGAAGTGCTTCTTTCCCGCATATGCATATGGCTTCCCAAATCAAAGTTCCCATGAAAGTTTGATATACGATATTTTTCTGCTATAATCCCTCTATCATCTGCGACATAGAATTCCTGGTTAGGAAGTTAAAAAATATCAGCCTGTAATATTATACACTAATCATAATTATGAAAAAAATTCGTCTGAAGAACTTTCATGTTATTTTTTACCTCCAAATTATTGCTTGCATTTCTATTGTGACTTTATTTCTTACTTTATACGTTTTCAGGCTAGATTTCCTTTAACATTTTCTGATAAAGATTCAAAGCAATTAACTTTTTGTGACACTTTTCTTCCAGATATGAGGTGATTTTCTCTCAAAATCCTTTCTATTTTGTCTGAGTCCTACAGCCTGAAGAAACTATTTGTCTTCCACTACCATTCAGTGATCATGACTACTTTGTATAATATTATGACCCAAGAAACTGTATTTTGCGACACAAGATTTCATGAAAAATTTATATTATATGTTTTAGTGTTTTTTGTTCAATTACCATTTTAAGAAAAACTAGTTTCGATATAGTGGGCATAATGACAAATGTAAACCAGTGAACAGAATTATTTATTTTTCACCACATCAAAAGTTATAAGAGCATGCACGGATTTTTTCGTGCGCAGTCCTTAAATGCAAAAAGATAAATGTGACATTGTGCACTGTAATAAATCTGTATCTCCTAAACTACTGTTCGGATCGAATTTAAATGTATCATCCTATACAAAAAAATGTTTTTAAAAAATTGCCAAAAATAGATTTGTAAAGATTTCTAATAGTTTTTGCAGGAATGAAAGATCAATATTATTATGCTAATATGCTTTTCTCTGCAACTAAAAAAGTCGTTAAAAAACTAACTTTTTTCATAGAATCTGTACTCCGCATACGTTTTTGGCTGGGCGAGAAGCAATTTAGTGTCAAATTGATCTTACTATACATATTTCTTGACTAAATATCGTCAACAAAACTGTAGTGGAGTTTTTTTTTTTTTTATTAATCGATAAATATTCTAAAATTCATTTTCTTCGACCAATTCTGGATGTAGGGCGCAAACCTAAATCAATTCGAAATTTCTTTATTAATCATTTATAAAGCCTTGTCTTTTTTAAATATGTAAAAGTCTTTAAAAGTGAAAGAATTGTGCAATATTCTTCATACTACACCATTTCCAGTTGTATTTCAGAAATTTCTAATTATATTTCAGAAATTTCTATTTATACTTCGGAAGTTTCTAATTACATTTCAGAAATTCTATTTGTAGTTCAGAATTTTCTATTTGTAGTTCAGAAAATTCTAAATGTATTTAAGAAATTTCCATTTACATTTCAGAATTAAACAAATTCTTTTTAAGAAATTTCCATTTGTATTTCAACATTTTCTAAATGTATTTCCGAAATTTTCATTTCTATTTCAGAAATTTCTAATTGTATTTAAGAACTTTTACGTAGAAAGTATATGTTTAATGTTCCAAAATACAATTGCAAATTTCGGAAATACATTTAGAAAATGTTGAAATACAAACGGAAATTTCTTAATTACATTTAGAATTTTCTGAACTACAAATAGAAAATTTCTAAAATACATTTAGAATTTTCTAAACTACAAATAGAAAATTCTGAACTACAAATAGATTTTCTGAAATGTATAAATAGAAATTTCTGAAATATAATTAGAAACTTCTGAAATACAACTGAAATTGGTGTAATTTAAGAGTGCTGAAATTTAACATTTTTCTCGTCTAGACGAATCGAGATAATTGAAAAATTTTTTTCAGCATATTATATCTGAATATAATCCAAATTATGCAATATTAATATAAATCTTGTCAAGCACTTTACAAAGATATAAACATCGGACTTAATTTGTAGACGTTACGATTTTTTAAAAATTTAACATACTCGAGATAGTCAACTTTTATACCCTATAGCTAATCTTGGTTATCACAAGATGATTTTTCTGAAAGCATAGGTTCTTCTCTAGAACTCGTCCATACATTTTAATTGAATCCGACTTGGAATCACTTTCTGAGCCGATTTACCGATGTCTGTCCATTTGGTAGTTGCTCCATTATTTAACCTAACCGTCATATAAATGTCCTCCAGGTATAAGGATTTAACAATCATAAATGTCCTAAGTAAGTTTATTTGAGGCTTTAGATACCCAGCAAAAAAGGAACTAAAAAAGAGCTGAAAAAGTCATGAATTTAACATTGTGGTGGCATTGGAAGAAAATTCTTACTGGCGCAAAAGAGCTGCAGAAGTTCTTTTTTTAACCCATGGTTGTCATTGGTAGGATGTTCTTCTTTTATGCTTCTTATTCATTTCTTTTGAAGTACTTCCTTTAAAACTATGTTTATGATTTTTTTTACAAATATTCAGTTGTAGCCTTATTAAAAGGTGATAAAAATGCATTAAAATTTATTAAATTTTAATTTTCTTAGAAATTATTAACCTTTTTTCCAGCTAAAATTTCATTTATTTTCACTTTTTTGAAAGTAATTATTAAGAACTTCCAAAACAGTTTAAAATATGCACTTTGTTCTACTTTTGAAGTGGTGAAAATGTTCTTTTTGGGAAGCTCTTGATCGTTTTTTTGCTGGGTAATCATACATACACTGTCTGACAAAATATTGTGCGGTTTTTTACTCTTGCTATTTATTACATAATAATTGTCTTCTAGGTTCATTATGGTCTACTTTTTTAGTGTCCAAATATTTGTCGTTTTATATTCTTTAATTTGATACACAAAAGAAGTTTTTGAAATATGTTAATTAAGAATTTGGAGTAAAAGTGTTGTGTTGGTCATAGACTTTGTGCGACAAAATAAAGTGACACAATACATAATTTTTTAAATTTGGCTTCCAATTTTCGAATTTTTTGATACAAAATGGAAGGCATATGCTTAAATTTTAATATTCTATTCATTAGTTTATATTTAAATTATTATTGCATTTGAAAAGTAGGGTTAGTTCCGGCCATATTATCGAAAAGTCTTCGACCACAATCCTGTAAGATTTCTTAATTCCAGATAGAGAAAATGAAGTGAGATTAATGCATTTGTCTTTAAAGTGCAGCTTTTTAGAATCTGAGGCTAAAAGAACAATTTCATTATACAAAATTACAATTTAGAAAGAAAACTAGAAGAAATTGAGGGGTCAGAAACACTAATACTGCGAAGTAAAATCGTAGCTATACCGCAATTTTCGATAAAGTAGACAGTAATTTTAATTATTACTAGCATAACTGTCCAGACGAGGTTCAAACAAATGGTTTTCAAATGTACCAATGATAAAAAAAACGTTGTTTATACGAGCTTCTAGTACATAAATTTAAAACTTCAGATTTTTCCATGGCAGTTTCCAAAATTTTCTCAATTGTTTAAAGGTTTGAATACAATTTTTATTTGTTCATCCAAATAATTTTATTTTAGTATGGTTCTGGGACTTTAACGATTATTTTTTTATTACGAGTCGCTTTATTATATTAGCTCAAAAAATATGTGGCTTTTACTTAGAATAGGTACTTCTAAAACTCATATATTTGAGCATTTTCCTGACCAGTGTTGCCAGGACTTGAGAAAAAAAAGAAGCTAAATTAGACTTTAAAAAAGGTCAGAAAAGGCTAAATGTGCCAAATAATAAAGCCAGAAAAAAACTAGTAAATTGTTTTATTTATAAACTCATATATTTTTTGTTCTCATTAGTTTTTGGTATTTCTTTGATATCTGAGCATTTTCCTCACCAGTGTTGCCAGGACTTGAGAAAAAAAGAAGCTAAATTAGACTTTAAAAAAGGTCAGAAAAGACTAAATGTGCCAAAAAAAAAATAAAGGCAGACAAAAGCTAGTAAATTGTTTTATTTTTAAACACATATATTTTTTGTTCTCATTAGTTTTTGGTATTTCTTTGATATATTTTACTGAATTTATAAATATAACACAATTTCTCTGCGTTATAAAGATTGTTAAAAAATAATTATAATATTTTTGTAGAATAAAGCGCCACAGACGAAAATTTTCGTTAATTGCAAATAATTTGATTTTTTTTTTTTTTGTATGAAGTAATATACAAAAATGCTTAAATTGATGATTCTGTAATAATAAAATGAGTAAATTTTTAGCCCGTTAGCTAAAAAACAAAAAAGGCTAGAAGCAAAAATTAAAATTTTGAGGCTAAAAGCTGTCAGTAAATATAACAATATTTTAATGAATGTTGATGCAAAAAAGTTTTGTATATCTACCAATTTCAATGCCGCATTTCATTAAGATCGGTCTGTAATTCATCATAGCTGGCATATTAACCCTTCTTCCCAAAAATTTGTATGCATTAATCTCATACAAATATTAGTATAAATTTTACATTCGACACAATTATGTTTTACATACGCAGAAATCACCGTGCGAAAAAACTCGAAGTGAAAATGAATTGTAAAATTTCATTAAACATTCAAAAATTTAAATTTTTTTTAAATAATCATCTCACCAATAATCATCAGGGTTTTCTATGGCACATCTTAATGTTTTTTTATTGTATTAAACATAAAAAAATATAATATATATAAATATTTGTTCATTTGAAATTCTAGCAAAACTAGTAAAAAAAGAGGAAATTAAAAATAATGCTTAAAAATAAATTTTTATTTGAAAAAGTAAGAAAACGGAAAATAGTAAAATAAATTTTAGTGTCAATAAAAAATAAAATTTGTATATAATTTTTTATTTTTGTTAAATGGAAACTTGGAAACATCTCAAAAATACTGGCATATATTCCTTTGCAGATAATTTTTCAGATATATTCTTATAGAATTTCTTCTATCTAATGACATGTATGATTTTTAGCCTTGTTTGAATATCATCAATAGTTCATGTCCGCCCATGTAAACTTCAGGTAGATTTTGAAGATAACGCAATTTGGTACATAGAACTTATAAAATCCAAGAACGAAGCCTATTGTTCAAAACGTGTCCATTATTTTACATAGCTTCCAAATGACAAACGTCTGTCTAGAATTGAGTTTGACCCCTATAATTCTCATAAATGTAGTAAAATACAACACAAATAAAAAATTTTGTAACCTTAAAAACACATCAAATTTTTCAACATAGGACTTTAATTGACCATAAACTTCATATCTTCCCTAAATTACTTAAACATGATAAATATGTCGTAAATGTCATTATGTATACGAATTCGCACATTTTATTTAAATACATGTCAATGAACCAAATTTTAAAAGGATCAGTCCATACTTGACCAAGGCCTTTTCCGATAACCCTTTAAATGTCCATAAGTTAGTATCACAATACAATTTTCTTCACGTAAGCTTTATAAAATTATTAAACGTAAATCCAAAATTTGCAATACTTCATTCAAAATTGACCGCTGGTTTCAACAAAAAACGTTAAAAAAAATTAAATGTTATCTAATTGTTCTGTTTTAAAATAAAATTCAATAGAAATTTCTTACTACTTTTGCTCGTACAAAATGTTCAAGTAAAATATAGCAAAAGAGAAAAATATTTTCTCTTGAAATGTTTACTACTTTTACTATTTTTATGTGCACAGAAACGCTTTTCGAGTAAAATACTTGCAAAAATAGTAAAACTAGTAAATATAGCATGCAAACGAACAGATCTATTTATATCAATACTATTTTAATATCCATATTTAACAACTATATGCATACTTGTGCTTTTGAGAAGCTGAATATCGAAATTTTAAGTTCAAAATCGCCAAACATTTCTAAGCTGAAATCTATTAAGAAACTTTTTGACAAAATTCCATGGTAATTTAAATAACTGAATTAGAGGTCCGGAAATTTCCAATATCTAGTTTTTAAACTCATGATAAAACGAGAAATATTCGGTCAAGCTCGACCCTACACCATCATGTAGGTGTATCAAAATCCGAGGATGGTCATATATTAGACCTGTGACCAATTGTGGATCGATTCCTTTATTGAGTGTAAAATAAAACATTCGTATAGGGAATATTACGTTGATGCTAATATTTATATGAATTTATGCACTATTGGGTGATTGCCGAAAGTGGGTTTATATGGGAGTTATTAAAAATTGTATGGGATTTATGCACGTTAACGTTTTCGGAAGAGGAGTTTATGGTCAATTATGGACCGATTTATGAAATTTGTCACAAAGACTGGCACTTATACAAAATTTCTTTGCACCGAATTTCATTAAAATATTGCTATATTTAAGTCATTTTTGATCGTTAAACATCTATTCCGGGACGACATTTGTATGGGGGCTAGGTGAAATAAGGGACCGACCATAAACAATATCAATAGGCCAAAATAATTATTCGTGCCAAATTGCGTCCTGTACTTTACGGACGGATGGACTGTACAGACGGATGGACATCGTTAAATTGATTCAGAAAGTGATTATGTGTCGATTGGTATACTTTAAGGTGGGGGTGCGAAGATTTTTTCATAATACCCCAACTACCTATGGTGGTGTAGGGTATAAAAAGTCCCTTAGAACTGCTCCAAAGGGCACATTAAATTATTAAATTATCTCAATTTATCTTTTGAAGAAATAATATTAGATTTATGTTAATATTTGGGAAAATTATACCAATTTGAATTGAAAAAATAATCGGACCCCACCTTAAAGTATACCGTTTAACTCAGAAACACATTCTGAATCGATTTAAACCATGTAAACCTTGTGAACAAAGTACAGGTCGCAATTTTAAAGGTATCTTGATGAAATTTGGCACAAATAATTATTTTAACACAAGGACGAAGCCTATTGAAATTGGTTATGATCGGTCCATTATTTCACCTAGCCCCCATACAAATGTCCTCCCGGAATAGGGATTTAACGACCAATAATGCCTTAAATATAGCAATATAGTTTTGTATAATTGTCAATCTTTGTGCCCTCTTCCGAAAATCATTTCAACGTGCATAAATCCCATACGAATGATAGTTAATATTCGACACAAATAAGTTTCATATAAGTAGAAACAACATTGCCAAAATGCATGAGAATCGGTCCGTAATTTACCATAGCTCACATATAAACCCACTTCCGGGAATCGTCCTAAAGTGCAAAAATCATATAGATGTTAGTATAAATGCATTGTTCTATATTTGTATAATTTATTTTATATTTAATAAAATTGTTGGTCTACAATTGGCCACAGGTCTAATTTTAAGCATACACAATATACAATGTTGTAGGGTCGGTCTTGACCGACTATAGCTTATTCCTACAAAGTTTTTGTTAGACATCGCTTCATATAGCTATTCAAAAGCTGCAACGTTGTGGTATAATTAACAAGGATTGACATTATACCAAAATAAATATAAAAAAAATTGTATAGGTGTAAAAATATTAACATGTCAACTTTTATAATTTTAGGTTAATCGGCAACACCTAAATTTCGAGTGACTGTTTAATCCAATAACAGTCAAAAAAATACTCGCTGTAATGATTCAATATTTCATGCTACACCCTGCATTTAATGTCAATATTTTTATAATAAATAAAAATTCGATAACCATAACTCAGATTTTGATCCATCTAAGCTAAAATAGCAAATATATGTGGCAAAATGCATTGATTTACAAAAGCTACAAATCTTACTCTACAAAATAATAAAACCGTTGCTAACAGGCTAGGCCCATATTAAAACGAGGGTCTTTTTTTAAAAAAAGTCCATGTATAAATGTTTACTTTGATTGGTTATAACATCACAACAAGTCATAGTAGGCTAAAAAATTGTATGTCATAAATTTCTGCATTTTATCCTGAATAAAAAAGCTTATATAGTTTTTTTCACAAAATCTTAAATTAAAGAGTTATAGCGCAATAAAGATGTTAGTTACATGTAAGCATTGCTTTAGGACAAAGGTAAAAGTGGACTGACCGGTTTACGACCGATTTACCCAATTTGCGCACATATATTATTTTTTTAGCCCCATTTACCAGAAACTGCCAGCGGAGCTAGCAAAAACAAAAAATTTGTATTCATGGGTGGTCTAGTGAATATTAATTTCATCTAGAATTTTTTGGACAAACTGTACCACCATCAGTCATATCAAATTCGACCAATTCGAATAGAATATTCTTACTAGTAAATGTTTCAAATATTTCAATACTTACTACTAGTTATATTTAATCATAATAAGTATATATAAAGATGCCCCACGAGATCTTGAAGCGAAAAGGTTAAACAACAATAAAAATTATTGACTTAATTATAAAACAAATTTATTGCAAAATTATGGTCACTTAATTTTTTCCAGATACATAAATGTGAGTGAACTATTCATTAAATATATACATAAACATTTAGATGTACAATTAGTTTCAAATCATTACTAATTACTATTTTTGCAATAAACAAATGTATTTTTTTAGTATTCTCAGAAATAGCTACACCTAAGTAAATAAATAAATATTGAACAATTAAAAAAGAATAAAATATTATTTGTTAAAAAAATATAAGTAAAATATATAAAAATATAAGTAACAATGAAAGACTGCACCTGCAACAAAGATACAAAGCAAATAATATTAAATTTGTGACATAATTACAGAAAGTTATTGAAAACAAAGTTAAACATATCGCCCTGTGTAAAAGAAATTATAGATAATTATGAATCGATTTTCCATTTTTTTAAAGCTGCTTTGTATAAACTTTTTAGTTTTTCCCATAACTTACATAGAGAATTTTTTGTTACCCAGTGTATTCGTTTTATGTAGAACAATTTAAACATTCAATGAACTATAAATAACACAGGTCACTAGCTTATCAATTTGTTGTTTAATTTACAATAACAAATATACAAATAAATAATAACATAACGTTTAAGTCTACTATAAAATTCTAGAGAAATCATTTAAATAATAAAAAAATTCCCCCCACTCACTAATGATTACAAAACAATGAAAGTAAAAACATATTTTATAAACAATTTAAACAAGAAGTTAAATAAATGAAATAAACAAACTAAATAAATACTAGTGTTTAGTCACAAAAACGTCTTTTACGGTTTTGTGTTAAAAATATTAACAAACAAAATAATTAAATGCCATAAAAAAATAATAATTTATTGAAATTCTCGTATTTCAATGTTCCCGAGAATAAATATGAACACGTCGGTTGTATGGCACATGATCAGCATTTGAAATGTATTTATTTGTAGTAGAAAAAAAAAAAGTGTATTAAATAAATACTTATGAGTCATGAAGTCGGAAATAATACTTGTATCTAGACTTATTTAAATTGCTTAGAGTATCGTTTTTTATTGCTTTTGAACAACAACAAAGACAACTATAATAAATCAAGCTAACTATTAATTATATATAGCGTTCAAGTTGTCGCTTGAGATTGTAAAGAGATCATCGGAAATAATAAAGAAACAAATTAAGAGACAGATTTAGATGTTGTATTGTAGATATGAGTATATGAGCTATGCTTAAATAAATATTTAATGACTTTTAAATGTTTAAGGCGTTTATTTGTTTACATTAAGTTCAAACTGTTGCTAACAGTGTCGTCAACTGCTATTTAAGTTTGGCTTTTTTAACGATTTATTTCATCACATTCGCAATTTTTCCTTAAAACAGCATTTTTTTCACATCTCTCATCTAGGGATCGCAATTTCACGGACTTTTCGTTTTCCTGGGATAGCGAGAAAAAATTTTCGACTTCCCGGGATTCGTGGGATCCCGGATTAAAAACTATAAGTAATACTACTCTATTAGTTGAACACCTTAGAACCAAAGTGATATTTATTTTTGCATTTGCAGATTTAAAACAGAATTGTAAATATACTAATATAAAGAAATTTTATCAATTGCTTAATCTACTGATTAATTAACTCAAGTGAATGCTGTTGCGAAAGAGCTTTGTGGATATCGTTATAATATTAAGCACATCGTCTTTTCCGAAAACCTGTGAGGTAATTCAAATGAGTGTTAAAACTATATTAAATTGTTTGTAGTTTCAATGTGTGATTCAACATTATATGAAAATATCAAAAATATATCACAAATTTTAACGTATCTTCATAAAGATTTGAACATCATATATAATATCTAAAACTAATTTCAATTTCCTAGACGGTCATCGAAATAAACTAAAATTTTATTACAATTAGTTTTTTCCTTTTTGGAAAAGGATGGTCCGAAGTGCTTTTTATCATTTCCAAAATGCAATAACTCAGAAACTAATAAATATATTTTCACAGTTCTTTAACAGGCTGACAGAAGTCCATATAATATTTGTGTAAAATATTATACTGGTCGGAATCGGATGTACTATGTTTAAAAAAAAAGGAAGAAAAGTAGTTGGTTCTAATTAATTGTATTTTTGACTAATTTATAGAATTTATGTAGAATTTCTTCTATTTTTTTGCTGATACTCTTAGGAAAGTAAGAGTTGCGAAATATTTTCGCACAAAATTTAACTAAAACAAAATCACGAGAACATTATAATACAAATAAGAGTAAATTATCTTAAAAACTGTATATATCACCTTCTAAATATTCACAGAAAAAAGTCACCAATTAACAAATATATATGAAAATAATTCATTCAATTATAAACTTGTTTAAATTTGCACCTCTCACCAAAATGATTATATCAATTACTAAAAACTATAAAAAATACAAAACAGAAAAAAATTCCCAATTAATAAATTAATTAAATCAATCAAGTAGATGATTGAATGAATTAAAAATGTTAAAATCATACCAAAATTTATTTTTATTTTATTTTTTCTTGAATATATTTATTATATTTTGCTGCAAAATTAAACAACTGAGTTAATTGAAAAAAAGACGGTAATAATTTTTTCTGTGTTGAACATAATTAAACAATGAATCAAAATTTTTTATACTAAAAATGTTGATATATTTTTTCGCTATAACTAAACCATATAAAAACATTTTATGCTCCAGACAAATCAGGCTTTAGTAGATCTCCCATACTTAAAAATATTTTAAAAGCATTTTGAATATATCAGAAAACTTCTACGTAGCACATAGATTAGTATGTGTCTAAAGTAAAACGTGAGGTTATGAGACAAAATCGCAAGTCATTCTAAAGTGGATAAAAACTCAATATTAATTTTTCTTTGGGTCAAAAGTAAAGAAAATCACCTTTAATTGGGTATCATAGTGCAAAAACCTCTAATTTTATAGCGTTTCAGAAATGACGAACAGCACTTCTGACTCACTACATAGTTTTTTAAAATTTTTTAATATTTTTATGAGATAAATTCCGCATGTTGTTTATATTACTAACTAATTTATAATATATGTTTAAGATGTCTACATGATTCGGAAAATACCGGGTTGCAATCTCTACTCTCATCGCATTGCACAGTGGGGCAGAATAACTTTTTGTTTTGGAAATAAATCTGTACTACTCGGCTAGTTGGACTTATAAAAAAATCCAATTTAAAATTTGGAAGTGAGCTCCAGTGTTGCCAGTTTAGCTTTTTAAATCTAAATCTAGCCTTTCTATTTTGCTTTAAGCCTCCAAATTTTCATTTTAGCTTCTACACGCAAAGTAAAAATATGGTGAATATTATGGCTGGATTTTATGGTTGTCTGTAAATTATATTATGGTTAGATGTAGCACCATAATATGGTTGAATTATTATAAAAAATATTTTTGATCTGCAACCATATTTTTGTAGTACAAGTACTTGATTCATGTATATAGCAATAATATGGTTAAAACACAATAAAAATATTGTTGATCTTCAACCATATTTTTGTTGTTTATGTATTTCGTTCATGTATACAGCAATAATATGGTTAAATCACAATAAAGTTATTGTTTATCTGCAACCATATATTTGTTGTATATGATTTATGTATGCATCAATAATATTGTTGATTTGCATTAAAAATACTAATAGTCTCTAGAAACTATTATTATGTCAAAAAATAAATAAATAAAAGCCAATTAATTTATCGTTTGTTATATTTATAAATTCTCTAATATATCTTAAAGAAATACCAAAAACTAATGAGAACCAAATAAATTAATACGTTTTTAAATAAAACAATATATTACCCAGCAAAAAATGTTGCTTACTTGGAAGCAATTGCCTTGCTTACATAAGCGATATATTGATTATTTAATTAAATAAAGATTCAAAAATACAATACAGTAAGTTATGAACTCTGCACAAAAAACAATTTTCCTTATCATGCATTATAAATTCGCTTCAGTAATGTTTTATTATAAAAGTCTGCTCTACAATTGTAAGAATTATAATATAAGCATTGCTAGGGTGCATTTATAATGCATGGTTTTTGTTCGAGATGAGTCGCCTAGAAGCAATAGAATGTAATTTTTTTGCTTTGCCGAAGCACTATTGTAAGGGAAAGTGTATTTCGAACAACCTCAATAACTTACTCTATTGCATCTTTGTAAACTTTTCCATCAGGTGTATTGCCAGCAAAGATTTTTTGCTGTGTAGCTTTTTTCTGGCTTTATTTTTTAGCTTCCTTTTTTCTCAAGTCCTTTCAACACTGGTGAGCTCTAACATACTCCTCAGGAGCGGATACCTCTGAGATATAAAATGCTTAACCATTTAGAAAATTTTTGTTTCTTAAAATATATTTGCATCTTCTTAAAGACCTTTGAAATACAAATTATTTGCATTTAAAATTGCCACTATCACAATTTTGCAAAATCTTGTCCAATTTTTTAATATTATTATTCGATTTTCTAAAATTTTTACAAAAAGAAAACCTGATATCTCTAACGAGTGTAAATATAATCGATTTTAAATTTGAAAATTGAAAAACTTATTTTTTTTTCCCGAAAACTGTCTATACTCTTATTTCTCAAAAATAAAATTTTCTTTAAAAACGTATAATAATATTATAATTTTCTGAAAGGTTATTCCACAGATTTTAATACCAAATCATTAAAAAAATTCAAATACCTAATAAGACTACGTACAGATCTTCCATAATTCGAACAATTTTATATCAAAATTTTGACTTTAACCTATATGTTCTAAAATCCCACTGGCTAGGGGAACAAATTAATTGTTTAGTTGCGACTTTTTAACAACCACAATAGTACAATGTTCTTGGAAATTTTTGTGAAATTTTAACTCAGACTTCAAACTTTATATTTTCAGTTAAACAATACGTTCTCTTAAAGGTTGGCTTGGCCATCCATATGGGTAAATATCACTGAACAATAGAACTGAATAATAGGCCTAGATCAATAAAATTTCACAAAAAATAAAAATGTTTGAAAACATTTATATTATGTATATTGAAGATAAAATGCATGTTATCCGTATTCTTTCTAATTAACATTCATTTAAAAAACGCTACCATTGCTACACTGTTGTTTTGTGATGTCACACCGGTTTGCCTTTGTAAATGTTTAAAACCGCAATTTATCATACTTAATATCAAAGTGTTAATTAAAATGTTTTAATTTAAACATTTATTTTATCTCATTTTCTACGTTTCTCTTCTCTCTTTCTCTTCCAAACAGGTTTGGGTAAACTCTTAAATCCCGATCTAGAGCTTGCCTTACAATTCTGTTCACATTTGGTTTATGGTTATTTGGGTATTAAACCCGATCTCTATCAAGTCTACAGTTTACATGAAGATCTAGATGTACACAGACATCAGTTTTCGGAAGTTACAGCCCTCAAAAGAAAATATCCTCATTTGAAAGTGTTACTCAGTATTGGTGGTGACAAAGATATTGATCCTGATCATGAGAATAAATATATTGAATTGTTGGAGGGTGAACGTGTCAAACAGACAGCATTTATTAATACCGCTTATTCAATGGTACGTTCTTACGGATTTGATGGTATCGATTTAGCTTTCCAGTTTCCCAAAAATAAACCACGTAAAGTTCATTCGGATATTGGTTCACTGTGGAAGAAATTCAAAAAAGTGTTTACTGGTGATTTTATTGTGGATCCTAATGCTGATATGCACAAGGAACAGTTTACAACTCTAGTGAGAGATTTAAGAAATGCTCTTAAGCCTGATGGTTTACTTTTGACCTTGACTGTGCTGCCTAATGTTAATTCGACTTGTAAGTTTGTAAAACTTTTATATGTGTATCTAAAACAAAAATAATTTAAATATCTTCTATCTCTATAGGGTACTTTGATGTCCCTGCTGTTTCTAGCCTGGTAGATTATGTTAATTTGGCTGCCTTTGATTTCCTTACACCCGACCGTAATCCCAAAGAGGCTGACTATACCGCTCCCTTGTATGAACTCTTTGATCAAAATCGTTTGCCTCATTATAATGCTGATTTCCAAGTATCTTACTGGTTACAAAATCAATGTCCTGCTCATAAGATTATTTTGGGTATGGCTACTTATGGTCGTGCTTGGAAAATGACATCTGACTCTGGTTCTACTGGTGTGCCAGTCATACCTAAAACCGAAGGTCCCGCAGAGGCTGGCATGCAAAGTCAAACACCTGGTCTTTTGAGTTGGCCTGAAATTTGTGCCAAACTTCCTAATCCTTCCAATTCTTTCCTTAAGGGTGCCGATGCTCCTCTGAGACGTGTTAGTGATCCCACCAAACGTTATGGTACTTATGCTTATCGTCCAGCTGATGCCAATGGTGAACATGGTATTTGGGTCAGTTATGAAGATCCCGAAACTGCATCAAATAAGGCCAACTATGTTCGCTCTAAAGGTTTGGGTGGTATGTCATTGTTTGACTTAAGTTATGATGATTTCCGCGGTTTGTGTACGGGTGATAAGTATCCTTTATTGAGAGCTGCTAAATATCGTCTGTAAATGTTAAAATTATTCGTTGAATAAATAAAATAAATTTTAGTATCTGAAACGACTATGTATTTTAATTTTTTTTTAAGAAATGTTGCAGAAAAAGGTAGAATTTAAGTTGAATTTTAATGCCAAACCATGCTGTCTAAGACTATGAACTAGAAATATACTAAACAAAAGATTAAATTATGAACTATTTATAACGACAATGTATGTCAAGCATATAAAACAATTGCTAGGAATGCAAGTGTGTCTCCAAATGCAGATTTTTAAGAAAATAAGAATTCATGATCACTGAAAAGAAACCTGGTGGACACAGAAACAGAGGATTTCAAACTGCAGGATCGCAGACATAATAATACGAGTTTGAAGAGAAAATCTTTTAATTTATAGACGGAAGAAAATAGATGACAAAAATTAATGAGATTTATATACCTTTTTTAATAAAGGTAATAAAAAAAACTTATTGGCGATTTTTTAAAAGGAGAAATGTTGTGGCAAATTGCAGCCTTCGGAAAAAATTCCTCACCAATATTAATGATTTATACATCAAACGATAGCTAAAGAAAAATAAAAAGACCCATATTTTTAAAATTTTTCAAAAATAACTAATAGAAAAGAATAAAATTGACATTTTATTAAAAATAACTCATATTACCAAAAAATTGTATAAAAAAAGTATTTTTTCTCTTTTCTTTTCCGTTTTTGCAATTTTGCTCTTAAATGTATGTTAAATTAAATCAAAATATAGGATAGCGCCTTTATAAATATAACTTTTTAGCGTCAATAATTACTTTTATTATAGATCCGTCTTTTATTATGGTCTTACACAGATCCTACATGTGTGGTTCTTATTAATTCCGTTTATTCATTCTAACTTCAATGCTAATTTTTAATAAAGTAGGGCCTGCGCACGAAAAAATCCGTGTATGCAATTCTGCTTATAGAAACTAAACCAGTATGCAAATTTTTTTAAAGTGATATTTTTATTAATGACTGTTATGTTCAAGTTCTAAACATAAAAGAGTAAATTAGTTCCTGTTGGTTTTTAAGGAAATATCTAAAATTTTCCAGAATTATTCTAATTAAAGGTTTTATTGTGTTTCGGACACTTTTGTGCTCGAACAAGTCCACTTATTTTTAAACTTCGTTTCATTTTATGCTGAACTTTTAATGTCCTTTAAATTATCCTTTACTAGATTCCAATATCTTTCAATTGCACGGAGTATCAGACAATTTAATGGATTAGCCTCTATCGGTACAAACTCTTACAATTTCTTTGTTACAACTCTATTGCTTTGCTGTTGTAATGAGAAAAAGCAGAAAAAGGCCAGAAAACATCGGATACACTTTATTTTCTTAGGAAAGGAAGAAATACTTTTGAAAGGCAATCACTCACGTATATTGTTGTGTTAATGGAACCATTTTTAAGAATGAAGTGCTTCATTCCTGCTTATACATATGACTTCCCAAATCAAAAACTTTGTTGGGAATTTTGATTTCTTTGATACACGAAATTTTTCTGCCATAATCCCTCTAGCAATATGAGATATAGAATTCCTGACTAGGAAGTTGAAAAAAGTCACCCTATACGATCGTTTCATCGTCTATTATTCTGAAACAAAATTTCCGAAAAAATTCGTCGGAAGAACTTTCAAGTTATTTATTTCCTCCAAATTCTTGCTTTCTTTTCTATAAGGATTTTTTCTTGCGTTATAAGTCTTCAGGCTATACTTCCTTTCAAATTTTCTTATAAAGATTCAAAGCAGTTAACTTTTTGTGACACTTTTCTTAAAGAGATGAGGTGAATTTCTCTCAAAATCCATTCTATTTTGCCTGAGTCCTACAGCCTGAAGATACTATTTGTCTTCCACTACCATTCAGCGATCATGACTACTTTGTATGACCCAAGAAACTGTATTTTGCGGCACAATTATTTTATATAACCAATGCAAGATTTCACGAAAAATTTGAATTATGTGATTAGGTGTTTTTTGTTAAACTTCCATTTTAAGAAAAACCAATTTTGCTATTGCCATGAGACTTAGCACATGGCAAGTGAGCATAATGGCAAATACAAACCAGTTAACAGAATTATTAATTTTTCACCACATCAAAAGTTATAAGCCCAAGAGCATGCACAGATTTTTTCATGCGCACACTAAGGGAAAAAATTCGATTCAAAATCAACAACGGTTGTGGTCACATTGGTAATTTACGGTAACAGCTTTTTAATACCTTTCGTTAACAAATTTAATACAAAAGATATGTAATTTAAAAATTTGATACGGAAATGGTTTCAACTTGGTGCCAATTAGGTATTGATTTTCAATAAGAATTGAACACGCAGTGTTTAATTTAAACACATACGGTGTAGATTCACTATTGACACAGAATGGTATCGTTTTCAACACGTATGTGATTGATATTTCTCTGGGTGCAGTCCTTAAGTATTAGAAAAGCTGTCTTTCTAATTATTAATTTACTGATTGATGTATTACTTTTTTTATACCAGCTCCAGTATCACTTCTGAGCCAAAGAAAAAAATTATTATAAAACGTATTTTTTACCTAACAAAAAAAGAAATATTTTTAACAATTAAAAAACACCTGCGAATGTTATATTCGGCTCGGCCGAATCTATATACCCACCATCAACTTTCTCAAATTTTACGTTATATAAGAGGTGGGCGGACCATGGTCATTTTTTGTTTCCGAGTTTACATTGGTCCTTAAACTATTTGTAGAAAATGTCGTTGACGTTTCACCTTATATAGGAGGCGGGCGGATCACGCTTATTTTTGTTTTCCAAGTTTATATTGACCCTCGAACTATAAGTACAAAACTTCGTTATAGTACATTAATTCGTTTCAGAGATATCATCAGAAAACTATGAAATGAAGCTACAACGGACACCCTGTGTTTCTGGTATTTTATTTATTAACCGATTTTGCTTATTTTCAATACACAATAAACCTTTTATAAGATAAATAAGATAAATAATATAAGATAAATATTTTTTAGGTTGTCCCGTTCGAGCCCTATTCTGCTTTCAACAGACAGACAGATGGGCGGACATAGCTAGATCGACTCAGAATCTAACCATGACCCAGGGTCTTAAATGCTTCCATCGACATGTTAAACACGGAATGACGAAATCAATATACCCCTCATCTTTTTGATGATGGGTGTAATAAACAGAAGAACATTTCTTTAATTGGACAACCCTAATATTTATATATGTAATTTATAGAATATTACTTTTTTCACAACCTAATTTCCTTGTTAAGTTATATTGTACCTAAAGTAATATTCAACAATTTCAATCGAATTATAAATTAGCACGTGGAACCGACTAAATTCGTTTAGAACAACGAAATTATTTTCTCTGTATACCATTTATTGAGGGTATTCCAGAAAATATAAACTGCCAGTTCCTTAATGTCGATCGAAAGTAAGTTGAAAATTCGTTTCAACAAATTGCATGGATAACAACAAATAGTTTTAAAAACTTGTAGTTGTTTTCAATTTGAATTTTCAAAGCGAATATTCGACTCACCTTCGTTTCACGTCGTGGAACAGACAGTAAATATTTTATTAAAAACGAATTAAAAAAAAAATTCATTTAGATTTAAAACTTAACCTTCATAAGGTCTTCGGGTCAATTATGACATTTTATTTTAGGAAAAAATTAGTTTTGTTCTGAAAATGAGTGGCTTGAATTTATGATGTTTTATGACTTTAATTTAAAATATCAAAAGCTACATTAGGGTTTGTAATTATACAGAATAATTATTTTTATAAGATTTTTAATGATCCAACTTTCAACTATTAATACCGTAAATATTATGAGATAAGCGGTCATATTAAGAAAAAAAGCAAGAATAAAATATTTTCACAGTTATTATTCTGGATATCAAAAATGCCTTCAATAGAGCGAAATGGAACCTTTTTATATTATCCCTTGGAAACCTTTGAGTTCCGAATTGTTAAATATAATGTTCAGTGACGTACTGAAACTGAGTGCACCCGATGAGGTAAATCTTATCGGATTTGCTGCTTGTTCGTGCACTCTTTTTTGATAAAGTACAACGTGATGGACAAAAGTCGGACTATAAAAGCCTGGCTTGAAAAACAGATGTTGTATTAGTTAGCGCCCGGGGGAAAAGGGAGGAAATGAATATATGGACGGCAAGTATTAAGAATGGACCAATCAAATATTATCAAATACCTATAAAATCTGTGAGAAGCTCAAGAATGTATTAATTATTTCGATAGTGTTGTGCTAGAAAATATATCGGTTAAAGGACCATAGTAGTGCAATAAGCGTAGTTGCTAGAATTATTCCACTAGACCTGGATGCAGACAAGATCTTCAAATTTTATATAGGAAGGGAGGAAAACAAACGAAAAGGTTGATGAACATTTAGATTGATACCACTTATAACACCATGGCTGGATTGGAAACACGGTGAAGTTAAGTACCACCTCACTGAATTTTAAAGCCAAATTACCATAGAAAACAATATAGGAGTTATGTTAGTCTCAGAAGTGGCAATTGATTTCTAAACTTGTTGTAACGAACGATAACTAGCATCGCAAAGTAATACCTAAAGTAAGTGCCGTGAGGAGGGTGGTAAAATGATGGAAAGATTTTAACTAAATATTTTGACTTAAAACTGTGATTTGAAACCAAGACTTAAATCTATAACTAATATTTGGCACAATGAAATCTAGAGTGCATAATTACTAAACAATTTTTTTTTATTCGAGACTTAAATTCTTAGTGAACTCTTAAATTTTAGGAACACAGCACGATTTGTTAATTAAAGTATTACGATTTACAATTTATAAAGAAATAAAATAAACATGAATTCTTAACTTAAAATACTTGTATTTGTATTGTTTCAATTAGTATTCTTCATACAATCTATTAACAAAAAAAAAAATTTATTACACCTTAAATAATGATCGATAATAATTTAAAATATATAAATTATAAAGCGGTTATGGTGATTTACATTTAAAGCTTTACTCTCTTCTTTTAATATTCTCATTAACAATGACCAAAAGCTCGGCTTGCAATTAAAATTCTCTCTCTGTCTATTTGTTTATTTATTTATATTCATTTCAATTTCGTTGAAATCACAACAATTTGTTTGTGTTCGCATAGTGAAATCCCCCGCTAACCCCCTACTCTTGGACAGTTTTAACAAATGTTTGACCTCATAGAAATCAAAACACAGAACAAAAAAAATCAACAAGCTGATAACTTCTCATATAAACCAGATCGCATAGACTAACAATCGCATTATTTTATTAGTTTAATTTAAACAGTGAACGCAATCACAACTTAAGCTACGATTGAACGCAATACTCAGTGAATAGACCAGTAAACAATGAAATTATTTTTGAGTGTATTTTTGGCACTAGCCGTGTGTCAGCTGACACTAGCTGCGGGTCCCAATTTGGTATGTTTCTATGATGCATCGAGTGTTGATAGAGAAGGTAATTTAATCAATTAATTTTTTTTTTTAAATGTCGTATTTATCTATTTAATTCATGTTTTGTATATGCATTTCAGGATTAGCCAAGTTTTCAACACAAGATTTTGAAATCGCTTTACAATTTTGCACCCATTTAATCTACGGTTATGCTGGCATTAATTCCGAGAATTTCCAATTAAAAAGTTTAAATACCCAACGTGATTTACAGAGACGTCATTTTGCCACTGTTACCGAATTGAAAGAGAAATTCCCTCATATCAAATTTTTGTTAAGTGTAGGAGGTGATAAAGATTTTGAAACTCCTGAAAAATATGTACAACTTTTGGAAGGTGGTGTTGAAAAATATAGAGCATTTGCTGAATCAGCCCGTGATCTATTGCGTAGTTATAATTTTGATGGTTTGGATTTGGCATTCCAATTGCCTCGTAATAAACCCCGTAAGGTGCATTCAGGTGCTGGTGCTGCTTGGAAATCGTTTAAGAAACTTTTCACTGGTGATTTTGTTGTGGATGAAAAAGCCGATGAACACAAAGAACAATTTACTAATTTTGTGGGCACTTTGAAATCGGTATTTAATCCTAATAATCTTTTGATCTCATTAACTGTTTTGCCCAATGTTAATTCAACTTGTAAGTTTTAAACAAAATTTAGTTGCTTTATTGAGATTAATGAATTGTTGTAATTTTTATTTAAGGGTATTTTAATGCTCCCGCTTTGGAAAGTCATTTGGAATTTGTTAATTTAGCTGCTTTTGATTTCACCACTCCTTCACGTAATCCCGAGGAGGCTGATTACACTGCACCTCTCTATGCTGTACCTTTAGAAGGCAATCGCCAACCACATTACAATGTTGATTTTCAGGTGGATCATTGGATTTCCCAACGTTTCCCACATAACAAAATTAATGTTGGCATTGCCAGTTATGGTCGTGCATGGAAAATGACCTCAGATTCTAATGCTGATGGTTTCCCTATTGTATCTGCCACCAATGGTGCTGCTGATCCTGGTCCCCAAACTAAACAAGGTGGTCTTTTAGATTGGGCTGAAGTTTGCTTGAAATTACCCAACCCCTCAAATGTTGGCAGATCTGGAGCAGATGCTCCTTTGCGCCGTGTTGCTGATCCCACTAAGAAATATGGTACTTATGCTTTCCGTCCCGCCGATGACAATGGTGATCATGGCATGTGGGTCAGTTATGAAGATCCCGATTCCGCTTCTACTAAGGCTGCCTATGTTAAGACTCGTGGTTTAGGAGGTGTTGCTTTGTTTGATTTAAGTCTAGATGATTTTAATGGCCAATGTACGGGCGATAAATTCCCTATGTTAAGAGCCATTAAATATAGATTGTTGTAAATTTGTTTTTATTGTTATTTATTAATTAAAACATAAATTACAAAATGATATCACTTAAAGCGTGAGTTGAATTGTAAAGCTTAAAGCTTTTGTTAAATAGTAAGCACAATGATTTCGTATTCATGAATTATTAACAAGTTATTGATAAAATTATATAAATTACTGAAAATATATATACAAAATTTTTACTTATTAGAATAAAAAATAAAAATATTAAGTATTGGCTATATGTATTAATAAGTCATATATAAGTATTTCTATATACTTATATCATCCCAGTAAACATTTTTAAAGTTTTTGGAAGCACTAAGGTTATATTGTAGGTGACATGTAAGGAAGAAAATTATATTTGTATATGTAAAATGAATAACATATAGACGAAGCTGATCGATTTGCTTACTATAATAAAATTATTCGCTTATTTTTACAGTTTAAATAAATTATTTTGTATGAAAATATATTTCTTATAACCGGTAACTCACCACACAAAATATATGCTATTCGTGAGGGAATGTGGAAACACTTAATTTTCCCTTGCTTCCTTCGAAGCTTCGGGTGATTGCATTAATTCCTATGGTTTAACATTAGATCGCGGTAAGACTTAGTAGTTTGTTCAAGCAGTTTATTTTTATAACTATACTACGTGAAAATACTTTCATTTCAGCAAAATCTTTGGTTGTAGGTAATGAGTTAAGATGCTAATATAATGGCTTTACACTACTTACATATTAGCTGAATAACCCATTATTTTAACACGATGGCGACATTAGAGGCAACTACTTACCTCACGTCATTATTTGATGTTACTACAAGAAATAATTACTTTTCAGTTATTCAATAACTCATTGATTACACTGATCGACAAAAAAAAATTTCGTGCTCCTTAAAAAAAAAAGTATTTGGACTAGATGGAATTCCGCATGCTAAACTCGAATCTGCTTTCAGTTATTTCCCATCAGGTCGAGATTTTTTTATGGGCCTGTCTAATATTGCGTCCTAAATAAGCCGATTACTCGAGTATATTTAACTATAATTCGAGAACGATATGCACGATTTATATAAATAATACACCACGATATGCGGAATAAAATTGGCTTTAGGTCGTTTTACTAACAAATTTTTATCCGCTCAATAGTTTTGGACTGTGAATAAAATCAAGATTAATGCTTCATTTATTAAAATTTTTTCATTTATTAAAATAAATTTTAGTAACAAAAGATTCTGAAATTTTGCATGAAAAAGATTTGTTTGGACACTTATTTCAAAATAACTTCGAAGCTATTGAGCACATAAAAAACTTAAGTTTGGGAAATTTGAAGACATTTTTAGTCCACATCTTTTGGTGTATCACTTATGTCAATCGTACACACCGTTCTTGAGTTATAAGTAAATATACTAGAGTAATGGCCTTACTATGGGCGAATTATTAGACGTGCGCATTAAAAAATCCAGACCTGGACAAAATTTTAAATCGATCTAACGATGTCCGTCCGTCAATCCGTCTTGGTGAACGGCTGGCTGGCTGTCCATGTAACCTTCCAGCTAAAACTTTACTTACCCGGTAAGCCAACATATTACATTGTTAAAAAGCGGTAACTACTTATAATTCGGGTGAAAAACTTATTACCTTTATATGGCGATGTCCACGAATTCATGGGTCCCCATTATTAAAGTACTTATTTTAAACAATCAAATAAGTAGTTAATCAAATTCTACAAAACTATAAATGCTACAAAACTACAAAATTGATGAAAAAAATAAAAACAAAAAGTTGCCTCAACTGAGATTTGAACCTAGGCAAAAACCTTCGCCCATGTTTCATAGACTACTGTCTTACTCACTACGCCATGTATACGTTAAAATTTACGTGCGTTGTAAATAGTTTTAACATACCAATAGAAATTAAAATAATTTCATAAAAAAATAGATGTGTTTAGTTTGGGTTTGAACCGTGAATCTTCTGAGTGCAACTCAGTCGCTCTAGCCAACTGAGCCATTGCAGAACTAAATGAACTTGTTGTTTACTGGTAAGTAGTTATTCCACTACTCCAAGAAATTATAAAAATAATGACAACTCATTACCAGGTAATGAGTCTAGTAAGTAGTAGTCATTATCAAAAGCTAACAAATTTTTGCTGGGCTTGTGCACAAAGTACAGGTCGCAATTTTGATGATAATTCAATGACTTTTAGAATACACTTAGGACTTTTAGAATAAAAAGACGAAGCCTATTGAAATTGGTTGTGATCGGTTTATTATTTCACCTATCCCCCATACAAATATACGCTCGGAATAGAGTTTCAACAGTCAACATTGCATTAAAAATAAGAATATTTTAATAAAATTTGGTGCAAGGAAGTTCTGAACAAGTATCAATTTTTGTACCAAATTGTATGAAGATCGGTCCATGATTGACCATAGCTCCCATATAAACCCCTCTTCCGAGAATCGCTTTAACGTGTATAAATACTATACGAATGTTAGTATAAAGTTAATATTCGGCACAAATGTAAGTAGAAACAACCCATTTCCAGGAATCGCCCTATAGTGCATAAAATCATCTAGATGTTATTATCAACGCATCATTCTGTTCTTGTATATTTTATTTTACATTTAGTAAAAGTGTTAGTCTACAATTGACCATAGGTCTAATATAAATTCCCTTCCTGAATATTTATTCTCATTCACAATGGTGTAGGGTATCATTAAGTTGGTCTGGATCGACTATATCTTCCTTTCTCGTTTTAAGTTTAGAAAGTCCAGAGTACAGTGGTTTAATAATGTTTTTTTTTTTTAACCAGTTGTGATAACTTGCTATTTATCAAAGGTCTCTGAAGGAAATTGGACATAACCAGATGTATTTTCCAGTTGATTTACAAGAGCACAGATATCTAGCAGGTCAAGGAATCAATGCGTGAACCTCTAAAATTTGTTATCTCGGGAATGAAATTTTTTCTAAACTTAATAGGCTTAACTTGGCCATAAAAATTGTTTTCGAATATCCACTAAATTCCCTACAAAATCTTGAATAATATTGTTGATATCATCATATAAATTGTGCTAAGTAAAACCGGAGATATTTTGTGTAACAGTATCCCCACTATCCTCATCCAAACTATGTAAAATTTCAAGAATTTTTTTTAATTTAGACTTCAAAAGCAACGGTTTCAATGGAGTAACATATTTTTCTCGAATTGAGATTTTGTATATTCTTGTAAAAAAGTAGAAGATTTTTTAATTTCTTTATTTATCTATATTATATCAAAATTTCGATACGATATCTTTATTGAAATTTAAGTTAGTTGAAAATAATTTAAATTTTATTTCAAATTAAACTTTATTCCTAGAAAAATATACTTAAACTCCAATTCCAAATGAATAGATGGTCTGAAGAAATTTCAGCTTATTTAATTTATTTTTATTAATCTCCGTGTTCTTACAAGTTCAGAGATAACAAGTACTTACATATTATATATACAGTTTTTACTTTGGTTACAATTATCCCACCAGATACGAGGCTATAATTTCCCTGATGAAAAAAATCGTTCTCATGTTTCGCGATCAATAAAAAACTATATAGAAAATAATGATTGGAAAGTATTTACTTTAAAACTCCATAGCCCTATTCTTGAAGGAACTGTGAAATTCGCTATCGAATTTTCATTTACAATAAAAATATAATCTAACATAATCGTTATCGGATGAGTAAATTGTTTGATGCACTTCTGTAAAGATTGTGGCATTCACCTATAAAACTTAATCTCAAATAGTATTTCAACATACCAGCAGTAAACCTTTTTATACACCAGATTAACGGATAAGAAATTCTTCATTTATTTCATAAATACTATGATTCTGTCGCACTGTGGTTATAGCAAAAAGTACAAAATAATATCTAGGTCAAAAGAAAGATAAAATTAAGACTCGGGTTTGTAAGGGAACCAAATAAAATAAACAGAGATATAAAATTTATAAAACAAAACTAACTCTTTAAAAGCTCTATATTAAGTTTCTAAATTAAAGCTTTTCCCTCTTACAACAAAAAAAATTGCCATTTAATACTTTTAAGTTTGACCTGTAGTCAAAAAAAAAAAAAAAAAAAAAACTGATAATATATTTTTGCCAATTTTTTCAAACAGAGACATAAAACGTTTCAGTTGACTTTTAAACCAAGTGAGAGCAACATCTTGGCAATTGATAGTTTCATATATAAAAAATAAAAAATTATGAAATTATTTTTTAATTTAACAGTGACACTTATATTTTGTCACTTAGCCAATGCCTTAGGGCCTTACACAGTCTGTTTCTATGATGCTACCGGTGTGGAAAGAGAAGGTAAGTAAATATAATAAATAACTAATTGATTTTATTTCGCATTGAAATCATTTTTTAATTTTTTCTCTTAGGTTTAGCTAAATTCTCCCTCAACGATTTAGAAACAGCTTTGGATTTTTGTACACATTTGGTTTATGGTTATGTAGGTCTCAATCCAGAAACTTTCCGTTTGGCTTCTCTTAATTATGAACGTGATGTGAAAAGTAGACATTTCCTTAAAGTAACAGCATTAAAGGAAAAGTTCCCTTATGTTAAATTTTTATTAAGTGTGGGAGGTGATAAAGATCTTGGAGGTTCTGATAAATATATTGAACTTTTGGAAGGTAGCCAGGAAAAGCAACAAAATTTCATTGAGTCGGCCAATTATTTGGTGCGCAGCTTAAATTTTGATGGTTTGGATTTAGCTTTCCAATTGCCACGAAACAAACCACGTAAGGTGCACTCAACTACTGGTATGGCCTGGAAATCGGTAAAGAAAATATTTACCGGTGATTTTATAGTCGATACAAATGCCGAAGAACATAAAGAACAATTTACTGAATTGGTGAAGAAATTAAAGAAATCATTTGCAGAAAATGATTTGCTATTAAGTTTGACCGTATTACCCAATGTTAATTCATCATGTAAGTATGAATATTATGGTTATATGAAATTAATTAAATAATAATTAAAATTAAACTATTTTTTTCATAGGGTATTTCAATGTTCCCGCCTTAATTAATCAGGTGGACTTTGTTAACTTGGCTGCTTTTGATTTTACCACACCCGAACGTAATCCTTATGAGGCTGACTATACTTCCCCCTTATATGCTCCCACTTTAGAGGGAAATCGTCTGCCTCATTATAATGTTGATTACCAAATCGAACACTGGACCTCACAACGTTTTCCTAAGACTAAAATCAATGTAGGCATTGCTACTTATGGTCGTGCCTGGAAAATGACTAAAGATTCTAAAGCTGAAGGTTTTCCCATTATACCCTCAACTGATGGTGCTGCTGAGGCTGGTCCCCAAACAAAAGTTGCTGGTCTCTTAAGTTGGCCAGAAATTTGTATAAGATTACAACCAAAAGCTGAATATTTTTTGCGTCGTTTTGCTGATCCCACTAAAAAACATGGAACTTATGCATTCCGTGCTGCAGACGAGAATGGTGAACATGGTACTTGGGTTAGTTATGATGATCCTGAAGTGGCTGCTACTAAGGCGGCTTATGTTACAACTAAAGGTTTGGGTGGTGTGGCTTTGTTTGATTTAACTTTGGATGATTTTCGTGGTCAGTGTAGTGGTGATAAGTTTCCTATACTAAGAGCTATTAAATATAGGCTATAGATTTTTAGAAATTAATATTTGTTTGTTATGAATAAAGTTTGAATTATTATTTTAATTTTAAAAGACTTTTTTGTGTTTTTATATCCACTATCGAAATTGGGCGTATATTGGGTTTGTCATTTCGTATATAACACAAAGAAATATTTTTCTAAGACCCCATTAAGATGTATATGTACAGGTGCAGTGGTGGTTACCGCATTTTATGCAAGTTTTTAATTACATATTTTATTTATTCTATACTTATATTGACCATAATGTACTAAATACGATGCATTCAACGCACAAAAGTATTATTTAAACAAATTATACTTATAAAATTCAAGAGACAGGAAGATGGGATAAAATCGTGACCACCATTGTATATATTTTGGTACCAATCTGGATATGTATGTCAGTTTGATTGCCTGTTTAAAGACTGTCAGCCGTATTCAAAAAAACGAATGTATGTTTGATAACGAGTTACTAACTTTTTTGTATGTAAATTTCCATAAGAAAAAGTTAGTAACTCGTTATCAAACCTACATTATTTTTTTGAATACGGGTGTAATTTCCATAATAATTTAATAAATGTTTATCAAATAACTCTTATTATTTACCCAATTCAAGGGGTATCTTATATATTTTGATTAAATATTCAATTTTACACTGGAATTGTAAATCCTTCGTGTTTTAGATGCTTCTGTTTTCAGAAATAAACTTTTCGTTCAAAAAATGTTCGCGTTTACACTAAGGGTAAAAATTCGATTCAAAATCCATGACGGTTTTACAATAAAATATGTTAACCTCAATCTTTTTCTATATAATGAAGAATTATGTCAACATAATTTATTTGAGAACAATCGAATCGTACTTTTTCTGATTTTTGCAATTGAAGTAAAATTTTTGTCAAAAATTGTTTTGATATGGGTAAACTATAAATATTTTAACTGTATTAAATCTTTGTTAATTAAATATCTTAACGAAATTTTCACTTATTGCAGAGTTTGTGTAAAAACTATAACTTTTTTTTTAAACTTTTAAAAACTTAATGTAGATTTCGAATTGGATACTATTTGTAGATTCATGCTTTAGAATTTTAAGACATATAGACTAAAGTCGAAACTTTAATATTAAATAGGTAAAATTGGGGTGGATTTTCCGGCTTGTTTTCTATTTTAAAATCATCTTGAAGATACCTTTCAGAAAAGTGTAAAACTATTTTATGATCTATTAAATTCTATTATATATATTAAGGAGACTAACTCACTCCCTATGAAAAGAAAAAAAGCGATTTTGTTACCCTCCTCAAAATTTACCATGATATGTTTTATGATGTTCCCCAAAATATTTTGGTTCTACTGCTGACCGTTCGCAAGCTGGACCATTTTTAAAAAGGTTTTTTTCCAGTTTTTTGAACTTTTTTGTATTTTCTCTCAAAGTAACATATAGAAAATCATTTAAAAGGTATTTGGAAGGTGTGTCCACTGATATATAAGACATATTCAAGAGTGACCTCAATATTTTTTTATTCCATGAAAAATCCTATATTTTAAAGTTTTTTCATAACATTGTTTGTTATTTTTATTGAAAATTAAAATTAGTAAATTTTTACTTGCTTGTAGACATGAGTTTTTCGTATCTGTTTAATATTTGTTTCAACTATGTTACTGACTATATTTTTATAAAATTTTAAATCAGATTGACTTTCTGATAAACCAAGAAATAAAAATAATAAATTATAATATGATTGAATGTAGCACCATAGTAACCATATTTTTGTTACATATGTATTTAAGTCATGCGTACAGCAATAATATGGTTGAATCATAATAAAAAAAATTGTTGATCTGCTACCATATATTTGTTGCATATGTACTTGATTCATGTATACAGCAATAATATGGTTGAATCACGATAAAAATATTGTTGATTTGCAACCATATTTTTGTTGTATATGAACTTGATTCATGTAAACAGCAATAATATGTTTGAATCAAAATAAAACAATTATTATGCTTAAAATTAAATAAAAGCCAATTAATTTAGGTATTTATCGTATGGTAGTTTATATTAATATTAATTATAATTTAGTTATGTTTTTTGGTATTATCAAAATTTTTGATTTTAGCCCTTCAAAAAAATATTAATTTTTTTTGATGGCAAAAATCCTTTTGTATATATATAAAGTGACTCAAATGCATGTAGAATCAGTTCGTGTTAATCATTTCATGTGAGGATAGCGAAAATTATGGCGGTTAAGTTGAACATATAAAAATTTTTACAAACTAGAAGTTTCTGTACAATTCTGGTTAAAATTACATATAATATCAGAACCTGTTGAGTTATTCAAATAAAATTTATGATATTTTCACTGTTTTAGTGCAGCATATTTTAGGGTTTCCTAGTAAGATTTAAAAAATTTTCTTTTCAATAAAAATCGCGATTTTTAAAAATTTTGTGAAAAATTTGGATCGAATTTAAGTTATTTCTCCATATATTGATTAAAAATATATTTTGTTAGAGTTTATTACATAGAAATTAGGGTATCCAAATTGTTCGATTTTTTCATTGTTCGAATAAAACGAATAATTCGAATAAGCCATTTTGATTTATTCGAATTATTCCATCACGCATTTAAATTTCGAATTGTTCGAATAATTCAAAATATAAAATGAAAATTTTAAATTTGGATAAGTTTTCAAATATTTTATTGTAAGGGGAAAACAGAACAACTTAACAATTAACAATTCATTGTACACAAAAACAAAAAATCTAAATAACAATTGTTAGAAACGATTGCTTTTATTTTTAATTGTTCAAGTCCGAAATTAAAATGTTTAAAGGATTTGTTTTTAGAGTTATAACTTCTTGCTGTAACATTTATATATTTATAAAAAAGTTATCTGATGAGTGGCATCTACTGTTATTGAAAGGCTACCTTTATTTTCAATAATTTGTCGAATTTCCATAATAATACCAATTTTCTTTTCAGAATTAAAATTGTCAATATAATTCAATATTGTGGTTTGGCATTCTTAAATTTATAGAATTTAAAAATTCCATTATAACTTCTAATTTCTTAAAAGCTCATACTGACATATTATCTTCTGCTACACTTCTGCATATAATTTCTTCAAGGGGATGTAGAGTTTGGTTTTTAATAAATTGCAACATTGGAACGATTGAAGCTGTTGATGTTGTTGGTAGTTTTTCTTCATGATTTTCTATTTCAATATTATGGGACGTAAGAAGATGACAATTACCGCTCTTGATAAAGTATTTCCATACAAAGCTCATTGTAAAAAATATATTTTATATATACACAGATGTTTTTAATCATACATTGCTAATTTTATATACAACATACATTTTTTTGGAGACAAGAAGTCCCTGTTACATCTTTTAGTAGTCTTAATAACAATTTAAATAATTAAAATTTGTGTAATAAAATTTTTATTATTTAAACTAAAAAATAATAAAGCAGTTGTAAAATATTTTAAATTTTAAAAAATTGTTAAAAAATAAGCTAAAAGAAGTATAATAAAAAATGAATTATTCGTTTTATTCGAATATTCGATATAAAAATATTCGAATTATTCGTTATTCGAAAAGTAGCATTTTTAAATTCTTCGAACAATTATTCGTAAAAATTATTCGAATTATTCGAACGAACATTATTCGAATGGATACCCTAATAGAAATGCTTTTTAATATTGTGATCATTTTTTAACACTAGTAAATATTTTTTGATCCATAAAATGTTTATCTCTCAAAAATTTTTGATGCGCCTCCGAATTTTTATTAAGCAATTATAGTTAATTTCATGCTGTCCACACGATGTGCCTTAGCGAAGTGTATTTTTACAAAAGTGTCCCGTTTTCAATTATCAACGACATTTGTCTTAAATTTATGATCCCAATCAATTATATTTATCGCCACTCTTATATCTATATATCTAATATTTGTTTAAATTGCAATTTTCTATATAAAAATACAAAAACAAAAAGTGAAATTTTTGCATAATTTTCAAAAAGTCCATAAAATTCTTGTATTAAATTTACTTTTAATGCTTCTCTGATTACAAAAAACTAAGTTCACGCAGTAATCCAAGCAATTCCATTTAAAATGTGAATCTGCCTCGCGAAAAACTAACTTTTTGAAAAATTTTCGCACTTGTTTTCAAACTTTGAGACTATATACTATGTTGACTATTTCGGGCACATCAACGGGATATAGCGCAAGATACGCACAATTACAACATGTATCAATCCCTATCCAAAATTTTGTATTCGGTTGAGGGGCGCACAGACCGCGCCCAAAAAACTGAAAAATTTTAAAAACCAAAAAATTTGTTTTACTACCCTGTATTTAGTTGTTGAAAGTCTGCATAACAACAAAGGTGGTGCAGAATTTATGTACAAAGTCCGATTAGTTTAATTATGATAAATTGAGATTAAAAAGTATAAACGCGCGAACAAAAATTGTAGAAGAATGGGAAAAACTTAAGTAATTTTTATCTTAAGTAATTTTTATAAATTTTGCACTCCATTAGTTTCAAGTCAGTTTCAGCCAGGTTAAACATTTTTGATAATGGCCCATATATATTTTGAATAAAGACTTACATTTATTAATAGTAATTCCAGAAATAAATCACTTTAGTATAAAAATAAATTTTCGTTGGTAAAATTAAGAATATTAAAATAATATTGTGGGGGCAACTATATTGCGAAATGTTTTTTTCTCTGCGTGTATATTGAGTTTGTCATTCCGGGTGTAAAATGTCGAAAAAATCATTTAAGACCCTATAAAGATTCTGAGTCGATCTAGCTATTTTCGTCCATCTGGCTGTCTTTTGAAAGCAGGATAGCGCTCGAACGGGACAACTTAAGGGGACGAAATTTGGCTCAACTTTTTACTTATATTAAGGTTATGAGATAGGTACTAGAAACACAGAGTGTCCAATAGGGCTATAACTTTTTTACATTTTTCGCAAATATTAAAGTGGCCCTAGCATAGTCGAATAGGCCATTGAAATTAATTTTAAACAATGTTATTACTTTTTCGCTGTTATCAAAGTTTAGAAATCTATAAACCCAATGTAACAGCGATGCAACATATGTACAGAACGTGGTATGTAAATAATAAAGAACGTTTATCCATTATCAAAAACAACGTGCACTTTAAATTTTAAGTTTATGTCTTTTAATAATTATTTAATAAAATATGTGGTGAAAAAATAATAATTCTGTTAACTGGTTTGTATTTGCCATTATGCTCAATTGCCATGTGCTAAGTTTCATGGTAATAGCAAAATTGGTTTTTCTTAAAATGTTCAACAGAAAACAGAAGTTCAACAAAAAACACCTAAACACATAATTCAAATAATTTATGAAATCTTGCATTGGTCATATAAAATAATTGCAAGGAAGGCTGTTGTGAAGCAAAATACAGTTTCTTGGGTCATCATATTATACAAAGAAGTCATGATCACTGAATGGTTACTTGGTAATGGAAGACAAATAGTATCTTCAGGTTGTAGGACTCAGACAAAATATAAAGGATTTTGGGAGAAATTCACCCCATCTCTGGAAAAAAAGTGTCACAAAAAGTTAATTGCTTTGAATCTTTATCAGAAAATTTGAAAGGAAGTCTAACCTGAAGACTTATAAAGCAAGAAAAAATCCTAATAGTAACGCAAACAAGAATTTGGAGAAAATAAGTAACATGAAAGTTCTTCGGACGAATTTTATCGGAAATTTTGTTTCTGTATAATAGACGATGAAACGTTCGTACAGTGTGACTTTTTTCAACTTCCTTGCCAGGAATTCTATGTCACAGATCAAAGAAATTAAAATTCTCAAGAATATTTTTGATTTGGGAAGTCATATGCATACGCAGGAATGAAGCACTTCATTCTTAAAAAATGGTTGCATACGTGAATGAGTGACTTTGGAAAAGACTTCTCCCTTTCCTAATAAGATTCAGTGTATCCGCTGTTTTCTGGCCTGTTCTCGCTTTTTCTCATTACAACAACAAAACAATGGAGTTGTAACAAAGAAATTGTAAGAGTTTGTACCGATAGAGGCTAATCCATTAAATTGTCTGTAACTCCGTGCAATTGAAAGATATTTAAGGGACATTAAAATCTCAGTATAAAATGAAACGGAGTTTAAAAATAAGTGGACTTGTTCGAGCAAAAAAGAGGCCGAAATACAATAAAACCTTTAATTAGAATAATTCTGGAAAATATAAGTATTTCCTTAAAAACCAACAGGAACTAATTTATTCTTTTATCTTTAGAACTTGATCATAACAGTCATTAATAAAAATATCACTTTAAAAAAATTCGCCCACTGGTTTAGTTTCCATAAGCAGATTTGCATGCACAGATTTTTTCGTGCGCAGGCCTTATGTACTTTTTTTTGGAAAGTTTTTAAAAAATCGTTGTTGTGGGTGAGGTTTTTATTCCAAAATGACCCGAAAAAATTGTTTTCGTAAAAAACACAGCATTCGCCATCGCATGGAGCTAGGGCCAAAATTTAGTTATATCCCTAGTGTTCATTGTAGCTAGCTACAACCAAAAACGGGCGTGGTCCGCCCACTTCCCATATAACGTAAAATTTTGAAAAGTTGATGGTGCGAATATAACATTCGCATTTGCTTTAATTAGTTAAAGAAAAAATGATTAAAATTCAGAAAAACTGGGATTTATATATGAAAAAGAAAAAAAAAAATGGATCAAGAACCTGCAAAATTAAAATTTCAAATGCTAATAACTCGAAAACTATTAGAGATAAATACACAAGTAATTATAGTTTTTATAAGCCTTAAGGTGTAAAAATATTTGAAATCGTATAAGAATCAAGAAATTGGCAAACATATCAGATGTACCCTGTTTTAATCCTCCATAGCTCCGCTCCTGGGAGGTATGTGGGGTCTGATTTCTAAACTTAAAATTCTACACACCTTTTTGATTAGAAGTTACATATTTTTCTTCCAAAATTTTTCTGTTCGGCCCAACTCTGGACTGTTGAAAATATATGTTTTCAACAGTACATAATCGCAACTTTCTTACTTATTTCCCTAAGCAATCAAATCGAATCAACTGCCACGCTTTGATACTTTTAGAAGACAAATACTCAAAGGAAAACAGTAATAATATTATTTAATTTCTCAAAGCTTTTTGTTAGTCTTCCAAAATTTCTCTTTAATAAAACTTGAGGCATGTGAGATTGTAATCAGTTTGAATAGGTTAACCTAAAGACATATTGTCTAAATAATTTAGCTGATAAGTTTTCACATTTAAGAGCATATTTTTTTAACGAAAATAAACAAATCAGTTTATTTTTGAAAGTCTAAACTAAAGTACATAAAAATGAAATTATATTTAAATATTTGCTCAATTTTACTATTTGGACAAATAACACTGGCCATAAATCGAAATATTATTTGCTATTACGATGCTTCTAGTGAGGACAGACAAGGTAAGTAAATTTATAAAAAAAAATTTAGCAAATATATATTGAAAATAATTTTCTTTGTAGGTTTTGCCCAATTCACTTTAACAGACTTGGAAAATGCTTTAGAGTTTTGTACTCATCTTATTTATGGTTATGCCGGCATTAATTCTCAAACTTTACAAATGACCAGCCTCAATACTGAACGTGATATACATAGGCGTCATTTTACAGAAGTCACTAGTCTTAAGGAAAAATATCCACACATTAAATTTCTACTCAGTGTGGGTGGTGATAAAGATATTGATCTCGATTTAACAAATAAATATATAGAACTGTTGGAAGCCAGTGCGGAAATTCAAAAATCTTTTGTAGAGTCTGTATTGTATTTGTTGCGCAGTTATAAATTTGATGGTTTGGATTTGGCTTTTCAATTTCCGCGTAACAATTATAATGGTAAAGGAATTATAGCAGCACCTTGGAAATCTTTAAAGAAATTGTTTATAAAGAAATTTAATGAAACAGAGTCTACAGAAGATCATAAAACTCAGTTTTCAGTATTGGTAGAAAATCTAAGAAAAGCTTTTAAGCCTCATGATCTAATGTTGAGTTTGACTGTGCTGCCAAATGTTAATGCCTCCTGTAAGTATAAAGACCAGAGATCACTTTATGGAAATATAAATAAACAATTTTAATATTTTTCTTAGTATATTTCAATGCCTCGGCTTTAATAAACAATTTGGATTTCATTAACCTGCAAACATTTGATTTTACCACACCCGAGTTAAGTCCTACGGAAGCCACCTATACTTCACCTTTATATTCAGTACCCGTACAGGGTAGCCGTAATTTTCAACACAGTGTTGATTATCAGGTAAATTATTGGATTTCCCAGCGCATCTCACATAACAAAATAAATGTGGGTATTGCTGCTTATGGACGTGCTTGGAAAATGACCTCCGATTCTAAAACAGATGGTTTTCCTAAAGTATTAGCTACAAATGGTCCGGCTCCAGCTGGTTATATAACAAAAATACCTGGTGTCTTAACTTGGACAGAAATTTGTCCCATGCTACCTAATGCTTTAAATGTTAACAAAAGTGGTCCTCATGCTCCGTTGCTTAGTGTTTTGGATCCTCACAAAGATTTTGTTACATATGCTTTCCGTCCAGCTGATGCTAATGGTGAATATGGCATGTGGGTTAGTTATGATGATCCCAGAATTGTTGCACTTAAAGCTGCCTATGTTAAACGTCGTCATTTAGGTGGTGTTGCTTTATACGATATAAGTTTGGATGATTTTCATGGCATTTGTAATGGTGATACATTTCCCATGTTAAGATATATTAAATATATGTTTTTATAAGAAAAAAAAAAATTGTAAGACTTTTTAATTTGGAGGATTATAGTAATGAACAGACATTACAGGTTCTTTTTGGAAGAGACGCTATATGGAATTGTGATTTATATACATATATACCAAAAATTTTTACATACCAATTTCATTGAAAGATTTATTATTTCAGAAGTAAGCTTTGTATTAATTGTCAAATTAAAAAATACAGATATGTTAAGTATTTGTACTGAACTTTGTTGATTCTAGCGTTTATAAAGCTTTACACTGACTGATCATGATGCTACATTTAAATTTATAAGAGTCATTAATATTAAGGAATCTGAAATTGTTCGTGCATAAGTATACAGGATTAACTAAACAGATTTGACAAGAGCCTAAAAAACTATTCAAGTGTCTTTGATTTTCAAAATGGTGCAAAGCAGATATGATATTCCAAAAATATAAAAATGAACCGCAAACATTTTCTATTGCGGAAGTGGCTAAGAAGTCTTCCAGAAGTTGAAACTCATCGCCAAAACTATTGCCAAAGTATCATTAAAATCATCTTCCACCGGGATGAACTGTTTTTCGTGGAAGTGTCTTCTAGACGACTCGAAGTAGACTTTTCTGGAAGTATCGAAAAGACTCTTCTGGATGCCACATAGACGATGGTCGCAGAAGTTTCGTCTTAATCTCTTCTAGAAGATGATTTTACAATTTTTATTTCTATATTTATAATTAAAATTAAAGTTTTTTATATTTCATAATTATCTTTATTTCACAATTATCTATACCTTTCAAAAATTTTTACTGTTAATAGTCTCCAAATTATAATATTTTTAACAATAAAAAACACTTATGTAATTATAAGGAGCGTTTTTCTTTTTATGTTTTATATTGCAGCCAAACTGTACCAAAGTTAAATTATTACTGAAATACATGATTTTATCTGCTTCTTTATTGTTGTTTTCTTTTCATAAAAAACTGACAATCTTCCCAACACACACCAAGAAGATTATTGCGTAATAGAAATAATTTATTTATCTTCCAGAAGTGACTTCAAAGTATATACTTTTGTAAATTTCGTACACAATTCTGACAATCATCTGGAAGTTACTAAGAAGTAAAGTCAGGACGATTAATGCGATTGTTTTTGTATTTTCCGACAATCATCTAAGAAATGATGTCTGGAAGATTTTTGAAATGTTTAAAGGGTGTATAGTATTTCTTTCATAGTATTAATATACTTCCAAGTAAAACAAAAAAAAAAAACTTTTGTCACAATTATTTATATTATACTCAATCCTAGAAAATTGTAAAATGTTGCAAATAGTGTCCATATTAGAGTATCCCGAGAAAATGTGTGTTTTTTTTTGGGGGAATTAGGAAGACCGCTATAACAATTCGAATTAATGAGCTGAATACGAAAAAGTCATTTTTAAAAAATTTAGAATTCATCTTCCTTTACCTACCACCGCATAATGTGCGATTCAAAAAATTAAATGAAAATAATTATGGAATTAAGGAACGGCTCACATTGGGGTAAAAGGGGTCGAAAATGACGCTTAATTCAGGGAAAAGTGATATCAATATTTTCATGATTTTTTTGGTCAACAAATGCCAAACACGAATCTGCTTTCAGTTTTTTTCCACCAGGTCTGGATTTTTTTTTTATGGGCGTGTCTAATATTTCGCCCATAGTAAGGCCATTACTTAAGTATATTTCCTCATAACTCAAGAACGGTGATGGGCTAAAAAATAAAAAAATTATTTTTTTTTTAAACAAAAATAGGTGGACTAGGTGGATTTTGACGAGTTAAACAAGAATCTGCATTCACTTTTTTCTATCACGTTCTGATTTTTTTTTAGATGCATGACTAATATCATCAACTTATTCAGTGATCACACTATAAAATTCGAGAATGGTTTGTACAATTTTGGCTATAACTCAAGAACCGTTTACACGATAAATGATACACCAAAAGATGCATACGAAAATTGTCTTCAAGATATGTCAACAATATTTTTTATTCGCTCAAGAATTTCAAAGTTATGGATCAAAATTTTCACCATTTTTCAAAAAAAAAAAATATATATATATATTTTTCGCTACTAATTACGGAATAATATTAACGGAAATATTAACTGGACAAAAAAATTATGTAAACTCAGCTCAAAGACAATTTATATCACTATATATTGGAGTTTAATTTATCTTAATTGGACAAACCGTTCTCGAGTTATACAAGGGTGACTGTCTAAAGGCGGGGTCATAGTATTCACGCGCATAAAAGAAAATCGATACGTGATAGAAGAAAAGTAAAAGCTGAATCTTATTTAGCACGTTAAGTTCCATCTAATCCACCTATTTTTTTATTTAATAAAAAAAAATTTTTTTTGGCCCACTTAACTGTAGGTGTGCATAACTGTGAATCCAATCAAGATTTGTGCATCAGTTTTTATGATACGTAGCCTTTTTTACTCGTAGTTTTTCCAACTTTGAGATAAAGATGATAAAATTAAACATTTTTGATGTTTTCACTTTTAAAAAGAAGTTTTAGTAAAAAAAGGAAATCTTGAATTTAGCATGAACAAAATTTTTTCGGACACTTATTTCGAAATTTGTTAGTAGAACGACTTAAAGCCAATTTTATTCCATATATTTTGGTGTATTATTTATTTCAATACTCGAGTAATCGGCTTATTTAGGGCGCAATATTAGACACACTCATAAAAAAAATGTTGAACTTATGGCAGAAAACTGAAAGCAGATTCGTGTTTAGCATGCGGAATTCCATCTAGTCCACATATTTTTATTATTATTATTTTTTTTTTTTGAAGGAACACGAAAAAAATTTGTTTTGTTGGCCAGTGTTATTAGGCAAAAAAAATCAGTCTCAAAAATTATGCATAATTCGGAGAAGGGTGGTATCAACACTTTAATGATCACGTTTAATTTTTCTATTTATTAGTAAGTAAGAAATGCATTTTCAGAATTATAGTCTATACATTTGGGTTAAATGGGACGAAAATGACGCTTAATTCAGGAAAAGCTGATATCCAAATTTTGATGATCACGTTCTACTTTTCTATTTATTAGTTAGTAAAAAAAATGCACTTTTAGAATTCTAAAATATTTTTTGGCAACATGGCAATGTCCGTCCGTCCGTATATACATACATTTGGGTTAAATGGATCGAAAATAGTACTTAATTCTGGGAAAGGTGACATCAAAATTTTAATACTTACATTGAATTTTGAGATTTTTTTGAAATAATTCTAATGTCCGTCCATCTGTCCGTCTGTTTGTTAAGTTTTGCAAACTTTCCAATTCAAAATCGTCAACTCAAAAGCACCTCACCTCTGATTATGTGAAATTTTATTGAGATATCTCCAACGATTCAAAAGTTACAGAATTATTAAAAAAAAACGTTTTGTAACCGCTGTGTGATAATAATCACAAGTGATTAGTAATGTCAATATGAAACAATTTTCATCAGTTTTTGATATCGAAAATAAATCACTATGGAATATTTTTTTGTTTCGCTATTGAAATCGCTAAAGGTTCATTATTAATGCGAAAGGCAAACCTTCGAAATCGAAAGATTTGCTGCCAAATAGTGAGCAACGGGTGAGCTCAAGCAACTCGTTTTCGGGTCGCCAACGATAATCGTTCTCGAATGTTTTGTCAGAGAAATATTCGTGAAATGTTCAAATGCTATATCTTTAACGAACTCTATGATCAGCTGGGTTTTTAGATACTATAGGGATCAGTGATTACACAGACTTACAAAACGAAACAAAAAAATCTGAGGCATGGGGTTTTTCCGTTAGATCGCGATTTGTAAAATTAAAAAGGTTACACCATATGTATATTGAAGCATATCTCGATTCTGATTTTGGTGAGAAAAGTTATGGAGATATTAAGCTTGTTTTCTGAAAAAAGGCAATTTTATACAAAATTGCAAGAAACATTTTCTTAAGAAAATCATAAAAATTCTAAAATTTCAAAAATGTAAAATTTTTATTTTTTTAATCATAAAGAAAAATTCGTCGCAAATAAAACAACATATATTTAATTAAGCATAAATGCCATTATTCAAAAATGAATGAAAATAAACACTTAAAAGTTACATAGAAAAATTTAATATATAAGACAAGCGCGAATGTTATATTCGGCTCGACCGAATCTATATACCCACCATCAACTTTTTAAAATTTTACGTTATATGGGAGGTGGGTGGTAATGTGGGCGGACCACGCCCATTTTTTTGATTCCAAGTTAACATTGATCCTTGAAATATTTGAACACAATTTCGTTGAAGTTTCACCTTAAAATGGGAGAAACACGGACACCCTGTGTTTCTAGTTTTGAGTCCATAACTTTTATATTTATTCAATAGACAGACAGACGGACATGGATAGATCAACTTAGAATCTAACCAGGACCCAGAAAATATATGCTTTGTGGGGTCTTAGATAATTCCTTCGACATATTACACACGGAATGACAAAATCAATATACCCCCATCTTTTTGATGGTGGGTATAAAAATATTTTTGTGATTTATAGGGAGATTAAAAAAAGTTGATTAGAGCCTTACTACTTATTAATATGATGTATCTGAATTAAATTAGAAATACCGTGCCTCAGAGTTTGTGTTTCCCTGTGTAACGCTCTACTGCCCTATAATACAAGTTGGTACTTCACAAGATATTCATAATCTACAGAAATATATACATACATACTTACATTCAATTTAATTGAATTGCTTATAGAACTATGGAAAAAAATCGAGTGTCACGATATCTATATATATAAAAGAGTAACGTGACTGACTGACTGACTGATTCATCATCCCACAGCCCAAACGGCTGAAGCTAGAGAGACGAAATTTGGAACGTAGGTAGGTCTCTCACCATATAGATCCACTAAGACGGGATTTTTGGAAATTCGAATGTTTATGGGGTAAAAAAGGGTAAAAACGGGTAAAATCGGTAACTTTATATCTCCTAAACTAATGGAGATACAAAAAAAGTTTAATAGTTATCGTTATTCATTTAAAAAATAATTGGACAGGTGTCTGGTACTTTTTTTGAAAATCGGCCGTTTTAGGGAGAAAACGGGTAAAAACTGTATTTTGGTACTTTTTTGGCACCATATGTATCTTTGAAACCAATCAACATACAGATAAAATTTATGTCGTATTCTTAACTTATCAAAAAATGAGAAATACAACTTTGGTACTTTTTAGAAATTCAAACGTTTAAGGGGTAAAAATCGTACCTATTTTTGATACTTTTTTCATAAAACCTTTTTTCATAAAACCTTTTTTTATATTTATTGAAATATTCATATGAGTATTTTAATATTGGATACCACTACAATTTAGAAATTAATTGGAATACAATTTTTGATACTTCGATGGGTGAAAAAAAGTACCAAAAAAAGGGGTAAAGGCGGGAAATTACATTTTATTCAAACTTAATAATCAATTTTCAATTACATTAAACATAGAAACATGAAATTCAGAAAATGTAGATAGGAATTCACAAGAGTGGAATTTGTGGTACTCAAAGATACATAGTCCTGTGGGTAAAAATTCAAGAGGATGGACTTTGTGGTTCTTTTTTTCTTCTTCTGTTGGTACTTTTTTGCATTTTCTGTAATATTTAACCTAGAAACATGAAATTAAATACGCATGGTCCGATGTTGGAAAAAATTCACAAGGGGGGACTTTGTGGTACTTTTTCGTTCTTCTAATGGTACTTTTTAAATTTTCTATAATTATGAACCTAGAAACATGAAATTAGAGATATGTGGTCCTTAGTTAATGAGAATGCATAAGAGGGGACGTTGTGGTACTTTTTTGTTATTTTAATGGTACTTTTTGAATTTTCTATAATATTTAACCTAGAAACATGAAATTAAGGACATGAGGTGCTAAGTGAATGAGAATCCGTAAGAGAGAATGGTACTTTTTGAATTTTCTGTAATATTTAACATAGAAACATAAAATTAAAGATATTTGGTCCTAAATGAATGAGAATTCATTAGAGGGGACTTTGTGGTACTTTTTTTGTTCTTCTAATGGTAATTTTTGAATTTTCTATAATTATGAACCTAGAAACATGAAATTAAGGACATGTAATGCTAAGTGAATGAGAATCCATAAGAGGGGACTTTTTGGTACTTTTTTGTTCTACTAATGGTACTTTTTGAATTTTCTGTAATATTTAACCCGGAAACATGAAATTAAAGATATAAGGTCTTAAATGAATAAGAATCCGTAAGAGAGGTTTTTGTGGTACTTTTTCGTTCTTCTAATGGTACTTTTTGAATTTTCTATAATTATGAACCTAGAAACATGAAATTAAGGATATGTGGTCCTAAATGAATGAGAATTCATTAGAGGGGACTTTGTGGTACTTTTTTGTTCTTCCAATGGTACTTTTTTAATTTTCCGTAATATTTAACCTAGAAACATGAAATTAGGGATATGTGGTTATTAGTTAATGAGAATCCATAAGAGGGGACGTTGTGGAACTTTTTTGTAATTTTAATGGTACTTTTTGAATTTTCTATAATATTTAACCTAGAAATATGAAATTAAGGACATGAAGTGCTAAGTGAATTAGAATCCATAAGAGAGAACTCTGTGGTACTTTTTCGTTATTCTAATGGTACTTTTTGAATTTTCTATAATACTTAACATAGAAACATAAAATTAAAGATATTTATGGTATTTTTTTTTTTTTTTTTTTTGTTCTTCTAATGGTAATTTTTGAATTTTCTATAATTATGAACCTGGAAACATGAAATTAAGGACATGTAATGTTAAGTGAATGAGAATCCATAAGAGGGGACTTTGTGGTACTAATTTGTTCTTCTAATGGTACTTTTTGAATTTTCTATAATACTTAACCCAGAAACATGAAATTAAAGATATGTGGTCTTAAATGAATAAGAATCCATAAGAGAAGTTTTTGTGGTACTTTTTCGTTCTTCTAAGGGTACTTTTTGAATTTTCTATAATTATGAACCTAGAAACATGAATTTAAGGATATGTTGTCCTAAATGAATGAGAATTCATTAGAGGGGACTTTGTGGTACTTTTTTGTTCTTCCAATGGTACTTTTTTAATTTTCGGTAATATTTAACCTAGAAACATGAAATAAGGATGTGTGGTCCCAAATGAATGGGAATCCATAAGAAGGGACTTTGTGGTACTTTTTTGTTCTTCCTATGGTACTTTTTTAATTTTCTATAATTCTTAATCTAGAACCATGAAATTAAAGATGTGTGGTCCTAAATGAATGAAAATCCATAAGAAGGGACTTTGTGGCATCTTTTTCCGTTCTTCTAATAGTACTTCTTGAATGTTCTGCAATTTTCATCCTTAGATGAAGATGTAAGGTTCTAAGTGTATGAGAAACCTTAAAATGGGTTTTGTGGTCCTTTTTCTTTTTTCTATTATACTTTTTCGTAATTCTGATATTTATTTTTCATTATTCTAAGATTATAAACCTGAAATTAAAGAGATATTGTTATTTATGGATGACATAACACCATTATCAAAAATGTTCCCAAGGGAGTTAAGAGTCTTAGTTTAAATTTATTATATAGTATGGTTAAAAAAAAAAAAAATCCGCTAACGAAGTAGCGGGTTTACAGCTCGTATTTATATATTTTAATTAAGTCATATTTATAATTAAATTAAATTCGGTATATTCATAATTATTCAGGATAGAATTCTCGACAATCTAAATTTTATTGTTCTCAAAATGGGAAATTTCTCGCCACTACATTCACCATGCATATCATCCAAACTTAAATCAAACAAAGCCACGCCACCTAAATTGTGATTTCTTACATATTCGGCTTTTGCTGCGGTAGTTATAGGATCCTCATAACTAATCCAAATACCAAAATTTCCTCTACTATCTGGTGGACGAAAAGCATATACACCAGACTTTGCTTTTGGATCAGTTACCCGTGTCAGGGCATGATCATGAGACAACTTATCACATATTTCTGGCCACGAGAGTAGACCTGGTGTATATGTTTGGTGACCACCAGCCGCCGGACCATCGGTGTTTGAAATCGGAGGAATACCATTACTATTCGAGTTCTTTGTCATTTTCCATGCTCGACCAAATGCGGCAACTCCAACTATGATCTTGTGGCGTGGTACACTTTGTGAATGCCAGTATTTATAAAGCTCTTTAATATCTGTTAAAGCTAAACGATTGTTGTTTTGTCCAAAAGATTTTGTTGGTGACATAAGGTCAGCTTGTTTGGGATTACGTTCAGGTGTGTAGAAATCAAATGCCGATAGTACTATAAAATCTAAATAGTCGACAATCTCAACAATATCATAATATTCTGAAAATCGAAAAATCACTGTAGTAAGAGAGAATTGTAGAGAGCTAAAATCACAACAAACTTACTTTGCGAATCTATATTTGGTAAAACGTTCAAAGTCAGTATAGAATTATGTTCTCTTAAATTTCTGCTTAGTTTTTGTATCAACGTGGTTAGCTGGTCTTTAAATCCTTGATCTTTAGAACCATTCTCATTATCACTTCTAAAGAAATTTATAAAATTTTGCCACATTTTAGTGGAATAAGTGATCTTTGTATTTGGCTTACGCTTTGGCAAAGGAAAATCTAAACTTACACCATCAAAATTGTATTTCGTTAAGATCTCCATGACAGATTTAATAAAATTTTGTTTGTCATGATTGCGACACTTTAAAAGACTTAAAAACATTTTAGTTGATTGCTCAGTGTTATCACCACTTATACTCAATAGAAATTTAACATTTGGATATTTCTTTTTGTAATGTTGCATATTGGCGAATTCAAGTTCTCTCTCGGAAGTATAAACTGTCAAGGTGAATTCTTTTGGTATTATAGTTACATAACTATAAACAACGTGAGTGCAAAAATATAAAGCTAGTTCCATATCATTAGAGGTAAATTTTCCAGGACCTATAAAATTTAAAATCGAATTAGTACCTAATATTTAATAGAAATTTAAGAGATATAAATATTGAACATACCCACTCTATTGGCACTATTAATATCATAATAACAAACCAATTTGTAGCTTTGTGCCCATGACAGAAATGTTGCCAGTAAAAACGCTGAAATATGCAATAAATATTTCATTGCTTTGTTTGTAACAGCTTTTACAACAACTACTTTTAGAATGACTGAAAAACTTTAGAATTTATGTGAAACGTAATAATACAAAATAAGTTTCATATCAGACTGGTTCGAATATAAAATTCCCTTCATTTATTCTCATATTTTTTAATTCTTTTTTAATCCTTTATTTCAATAAAAATTTAGAAAAAAAAAAAAAAATATATATATATATATATATATATATATATATATATATATATATATATATATATATATATATATATATATATATATATATATATATATATATATATATATATATATATATATATATATATAATCCAAAGTTTTATTTGGTACACTTTTAAACTATAGTCGTGATCTTAGTTCTTATATACTTAATAAATAATGCAGAGTATTAAAAACACAAAGAAATAAATAAATAAATGAATGGATGATTCTGATTCATTTTATTAGCAAATGTATTAATCAAGTATTTATATAAAGTTTTAATTAAACGTTATAATTATAGACCTATAATATTTGCTTAAAATAAATAAGAATCATTCCATTTAAAATTAACACGAATAATTAAAAAAATTGAGTTATAGATTTGTAAAATTATTTAAGAAATTTTACTTAAATAAGTAACACAAAACTGGTTTAGAAAAATTAATTAGCTAATAATTGAGTTTTGGTCATTTATGTGTTTTATAACACTACATTTTTGGAACCATTACCTTTGAGCAGATTAAGGTAAATCTCTGAATTTATTTTACGCTTGTGTACCACTGTTTTTCCTATTTTATAAATTTAAATGGATTTCCTTTCCGACGTTGTTGAGTATTAGTTTTCTACACTTAAATGTTAAAGTTTCAATATCTTCATGCGAATCATAGCCTATTCAGTTCAGAGATTTTGTTTCCTAAAATTTTCATATTTTAAGGCATAATCTGCATAGAACGTCATACATTTTTGGAGATTTATTATACTTACATATGTATTAGGGTGATCGATTATTCGACTTTTTTGAGAAACCGGTTTTCGAATAGTTCGAATAGTTGGTATTTTAAAAAAACCGGTTACACTTTTTGAAATTCAGAAAAAACCGGTTAACAGGTTTTTTACAGAAGTAAATATTTATATCAAAAGACTACATTTCTTTAAAAAAATCAGTTCTTATAATTAAGTTAAAATTTATTAAAAACAAGCGTAAAAGCCTAACAATGTCAGGAAAAATAATATAATAATGAAAATATGCACAAACAAATCCGAAAATTAAGAAAGCTCTGGAAAGGAAACATTGCTCAGGAAAGATATATATTAAATCCATATATATATATCCACGTATTTTCGCTCCCTGATAGAGATTTCAAAATCTGGCTCCGTTAGGATTTGTAGGATGAATAGGGTTATAATTAAGCTGAATTTGAATTTTCTATGTCTTCTGGGAGCTTTAGAAAGCTCTGGAAAGAGAAAAAATTCTTAGAAAAAGACACATAAATCCTCTTATATCCGCTCCCTGATAAAAGTTTCAAAATATGGCTCCATTAGGATTTTTTGGACAAAAAGTATTATAATTAAGCCAAATTTTAATTTTCTACGTCGTTTGGTAGCTTCAGAAAGCTCTGGAAAGAGAAAAAATGCTAAGCAAATTATATATCTAGATGACTAGAAGATAATTATGTTTCAAAATTGTAGAAAAAATCATCTAAATTTTAGTTAGCATAAACAAAAACCATGGCTTAATATGGAAGCCTGTCTCAATTGAAACGATTCTGCAGGTGAAACTTTTTTAATACAACACCTTTAAAAAATAAAGGAAATATTGGATCAAACAAATTAAATTGGGACATACAGGATAATCATTAATTATTTATTTGTTTAATATTACAGAATAAATTCCAATTTAGACTTAAACTATATTTTTAAAACATAAGAAATCAGTCTTTATGTATATTTAAATAATTATTCCTTAATTTTCAAATATCACTATCACTATTTAGTACATGTTTTCTGAAATAAAATGCTATTTTTAAAACCGGTTTTTTGAGTTTAAAAAAACCGGTCTATTCGACATTCGAAAAATGAACATTTTGAAAAAACCGACAGCACATTGACTGAAAAAGCCGGTTTTAAAACCGGTTGGAAAACCGCTTCGAACACCCTAATATGTATACAATTTTCCGTACAGGTAGACCTGTGTCTTTTGTCTTCATATAATTTTTTATATTTAGACCATAGTTTTCGGACTTCCAGAATAAGTTTTGATAAGAACTTTGGAGCAGAAAGCATAGGATTTTAAAGATAAATTGTTATCATCTATTATTTTTGTAGTGATTATTAGACGTTTACTAGAGTAATTGCAGTCAAAGCGTTTATTGTGTTTGAAGCATTTAACAACCTTGAAAATAAAGTGACCGTTTTATTAAAGATTTTTTATATATTTCTATATGTTTCACCTATTTTGTAATGTATGATAATTGTCACATTGGACGACAAAATAATTTTTTTTTTCGAGCTCCTTCAAGAATATGTGGACTAGTTGCTAAACCCGAATCTGCTTTCAGTTTTTTCCCATCAGGTCGAGATTTTTTTATGGGCGTGTCTAATATGGCGCCCAAATTTAGCCGATTACTCGAGTATATTTCACTATAACTCGATAACGGTATGGACGATTTATAAAAATGATACACCAAAATATGTGGAATAAAATTGGCTTTAAGTCGTTCTACTCAATAGTTTTGGAGATATTTCGAAATAAGTGTCCGAAAAAATGTTTTTCAAACTAAATTCAAGATTTATTTTTTTTTTTTTACTAAAACTTCTTTTTAAGAGCCCAAACACAACCTAGCGGATTATTTTTTTTTTATATGAAGATTTGACAACTAAAACAATACAGCCAAACACAAAAAATATAAAGAAACAAAATATATATGAAATCCGCTGCTGGATTCCGTCTTCATTTAATTTGCATTTCTCTCTTAGAGCGGAAAACAACGTTGAAATCCGTTTGCTTGTGTTTGGGTTCTAAAAGTGAAAACATCAAAAATGTTTCAGTTTATCATCTTTATCTCAAAGCTGATAAAACTACGAGTAAATAAAGCTACGTATCATAAAAATTAATTCATAAATCATGATTCGATTCACGGTTAAGTTAGGATACCCATGCATACCTACAGTTAAGTGGAGATACACTAGTGGGCAAAAAAAAAAAAAAAAATGTTTTTCGTCTTAAAAAAAAAAAAAAAATCATTGGAGTAGATGGAATTTAACGTGCTTAATAAGAATCAGCTTTTACTTTTTTTCTATAACGTATCGATTTTTTTTTTATGAGTTTGACTACTATGACCCCGCCTATAGGCAGTCACACGTGTATAACTCGAGAACGGTTTGTTCTATTACGATATATTAAACTCCAATATATAGCGATATAGATGTCTTTAAGCTGAATGTACATAATTTTTTGTTCAGTTAATATTTCCGTAGTTATTTTGTAATTAGTAGCAAAAAAAATAAAAAATTTTAAAATCGAGAAAATTTTTATCCATTACTCCGAAATTCTTGAGCGAATAAAAAATATTGTTGATACACCTTAAAGACAATTTTCGTATGCGTCTTTTGGTGTATCATTTATCAAAATCGTGTCAACGGCTCTTGAGTTATAGCCTAAATTTGACAAACCATTCTAGAATTTTATAGTGTGACCGCTGATTCAGGTCATTCCCATTAAAAAAATCAGTACGTGATAGAAAAAAAGTGAATGCAGATTCTTATTTAACTCGTCAAAATCCACTTAGTTCACCTATTTTTGTTTCAAGAAAAAATAAAAAAATATTTTTTTTGCCCACCACTGTATTTATACTCAATTGTATGTATACATGGGAATTTTTACTTAACTGTGAAAATTGTGCATCAATTTTGAAGACACATGCTTTATTTTATTCGCAGCATTACTAGCTTAAAGATAAAGATGATAAACTGAAACATTTTTGATGTTTTCATTTATCAAAAGAAATTTTAGTAACAAAAAAATCTAAAATTTTGCATGAAAAAGTTCTTTTTCGGACACATATTTCAAAATAACTCCGAAACTATTGAACACATAACAAAATGAAGTTTGGGTGACTCGAAGATATTTTTAGTCCGCATATTTTGGTGTATCACTTATACACACCGTTCTTGATGAAATATACTAGAGTAATGGCGAGGATTTTTTTGTCGACCAGTGTTATTAATTCTCCTATACATAATTGTGCACTATTTTCCATCCTTTAGATCGAAAATATGGTTAAATTAAAATTTTCTGATTTTATGGAAAAAAGTCAATGTTTGTTTACTTATTTATGACACCCGCTGTATGTTCACATTTGTCAAATATTTGATCAAAATTGCGTGACCACTAGTTCTAAAAAATAATTGTTTTGCCGTTGTTTGCTATGATTAGTGATAAGTAAAAACGAGAAAATAGTTATAGTCGGTCAAGCCCGACCATATGATACCCTACACCAATTACACCTTTTGGCCAATTGTGGACTAATATTTTTACTAAGTATAGAATAAAATATACGAATACAGGATAATGCGTTGATTCTAACAACTAAGTATATCATTCTATGCGCTTTGCGTCAATTCTCGGAATTGGGTTTATAAGAGAGCTGTGGTAAATTATGGACCAACTTACTTGTGTCGAATATTAACTTGATATAAATATTTGTAAGTGATTTTTAGAAGAGATGTTTATATGGGAGCTATGATCAATTATGGATAGATCTTTAAGAAATTTTGTTAATTTCTGATTATGTGGTTGAATTTTGTTTATCTTAAATGCTAAAAATAAATTTGGAAATTAAAATTAACATTTTTTACTAACATGAAAAATCAAAATAGTTCCAATTGAAATTTTCAGTTGCCATCATCGAATTGCTTTTATGAATCGGTTGTGCGTACCGTGTATTCAGCAATCGAATAGTATTTGTAATCGAATTTGAGTTAGTACTTGGAACCGACAAAATTCGATTGGCAAAAAATTCGGTTGCCACAACCAATCTGTTTTCTCTGTGTACATTTTTTTATTTTAAAATTTGGTTTTATTATATAATATTATATTAAGACCAGAGCATTATTTTGCAAAGTACCTTAACGAGTAGTTAAGCACAATTCAAACACACTGAAGCCTGTAGTGTTGGACATTTGTTCTTAAATCTGTAATAAACAGAATATTATAAATATTCGTTTGATAATACGACTGAATTTGTTTATTTTATTTCAGCAAAGTTTATTTAGTTACTTCAACTGAATTAAAAGTTATAAATAAAATGTTTCTAATATAATTACGATTTATCAGCTATTAAATATGACAAATTATTGAACCAATAAAACATTAACTATTGTAATTCAATTTTAACACCTTCCATCAAATATAAGTATTTGTAACTGTTTTCCAACTTATTCTTTTTCTGTGTGTAGTTAAATGTAGTACCAGGTGTCTCTCCCAATACAAGATCATTTGTTTAGGGATTTTCTTGAAAGAGGGAGCTTAAATAACATGCAAATAAAATAGCATTATCTTCTGCACTTCGGCCCAGGTACCGTCAGCATTTCTTAAAGGATTTTGCGCCTCAACCGGCAGCTTAATATCTTTTGCTGCTCTCCATAGCGAAAAATGTGTGTGCTTATTATTAGCAAAACTTTCAATATGATTTTTATTTTGCCGATCCTCTTCTACTTGAAGGGCTTTTTCAGTTTTTTACTTGCTATAGACAGTCTCATCTTTGCAGCGGGTGATCTAGTTTGTTGCCATTGTCTTCTGTATTTTCTTTTTTTTTCAGGAAGAAGTTTTTCGATATCAGTATTTGAAATATGTTTTGCATTTCTTAAGAATTTGACTCTTAGAATGTTCTAGAGCAAAAGTAATTAATGACATAAAGTCATTGACGGATTCATTTATATCTTCCTCACACTCAAAAGAAGGGTATGTGTGGATATGACTACTGATGTATTTCTTATATTTCAAACAATTTGTTGTATCCATGGGAAATTTAAATGTAGTAGTTCTTCCATAATAAGTTACTATTATGGGAGAATGATCAGAAGATAAATCATTTTAAATTTCTGTACTTTTTGAGTTTCGATTAATATTTTTAGAAATGCCAAAATCAATTAGAACCCTAATATTTCTAGGATCAGCTGGCCAGTACGTTGCGATCGACTAGAGCTTTATATAGCTGTCTACCTTTGGTGTTTATCAATCTTGAACACCAGTAAGTGTGTTTCGCATTGTAGTAAAGTAAATTTAAACATTTTTTATATTCAAAAACACAGACTAATGAGAAAATGTAGTGTAAGTTTGTTTGTTTGTGCGTTAATCACGTCTAAACGGATTTTCACGAAATTTGACGCACAGATAGTACCTGTACGGAAGGTGATTATAAGCTATGTTAGATCTCGATTCGATATTATACCCACATTTTACGCGCACTTTTTTAAAACTATTAAACCGCACCTATTTTCACGAAATTTGACAAGATCTCAGTTGGAATTCATGCCTACATTTTACGTGCACTTTTTTAAAACTCTCAAACGGCCAAACCGATTGTCTTACAATTTCCACATCATCATTTTGTGTATCTCTAAATTCAAATATGATATTTTATTTTTCGTTTGGAGCAGAGAAAGTGATGCTTCCCATGTAGAGCAAATATGCATCATGGTTTATCTAAAGAACTACTTAATTTAGTGAAATTCCTCTAATTTCATGTGAACATCATGTTTATCATGTCGCATTGATAAAATGGAAATAGCACGGATAGGTCCAGGGGAGAGATAGCCCCTATACAAAGAAAATATTAATTTTCTCATATCTAAAGGAGTATTACATTGAAAGCCTTAAAAAGTTTTAGCAGTAATTTTCACACCAAAATTTCGAATAGAGCGAATAGGTCCAGAAGTAATAAATATTTGCTATCACCGAAAAAGGGGTAGCCTAATATCAAAAATTGTTGATAAAGGTCCTTATACATTTATACGGAAACTAAATCCATTTTTAGCATAATACAACATACAGTACGTTCGTCATTTTTCGAGCGATTTTGTTTTGTAGCAGAGTGTAAACTTTGTATTGAAATAATTTTTATTTAATTAAATACTTCTACATAATATTTATTATTAATGTAATTCATATTAGAACTATGTAACAAAACCACAAATCACATACATACACTCACTGTAATAACTTCATTACAATCGATCTGAGAATGGGAAATGTGTCACCATTATTACAACGGCCACGTAAATCATCTAAAGTAATATCAAACAAAGCCACTCCACCTAAATTATGACTTTTTGCATACTCAGCCTTAGTGGCAGCCGTTGAGGGATCTTCATAACTAATCCATATACCACCACTACCATTTTCATCGGCTGCATGATAAGCATAATTACCATATTTCTTAGTTGGATCTACAACGCGAATCCAAGGAACAATATCCGAAGATTTTTCATTAGGTTTGGGAAAATGTGCGCATATTTCAGGATATGAGAGAAAACCACGTGTATGAGTTACAGGACCAGCTAAACCAGGACCATTTGTAGATAAAACTGGAGGCAAGCCTGTTAATTTGGAAGCACTAGTCGTTTCCCATGAGCGTCCATAAGCTGCTACACCTAAAACATTTTTGTTACTTGGTACTTTAAGTATTTTTGTCCACTCTGTTACTAAGTGCTCAACATTAGCCTGCGGTAAACGATTGCCTTTTTTAATGGGAGCATAAATGGGTGACATATAATCGGCTTCTTGAGGATTACGATATGGTGTATAGAAATCAAAGGCTGACAGTATAATGAAATCTAAATTCTTGGTAATGGTATTAGTATCGAAATATACTGAAAGAAGAAGTAAAAAATTAATAGATATTTTAACAAAAATTTAGTTTATGTACCTTTTGACTTGACGTTTGGTAAAACAGTTAAACTCAACATTAAATTGTGACTCTTCAAAGCTCCACTCAATTGTTGTATCAAATCTGACAGTTCTCTTTTATGTTCTAATGCTTTGGCATCTTGCGCCGAATTTGAAATAAACAAATTCTTTATACCAGACCAAATTTCAGCATAATAAGGATTCACTTGCTTTGGTTTTTCTGTTGGCAATTGAAGTTCCCAACTTAAGCCATCAAATTTAAATTTACGTACCATTTCTACAGCTGAGTTAACAAATATTTGTTGAGCCTTATAATCAGCATCTAACAATTCCAGAACATTTTCGGCATCTGAAGAATTATAGTTACCACCTATGCTAAGGAGGAATTTAACATTTGGAAACTTTGTTTTAAATTTAGCCACATTAAGAAAATCTTGTTCTTGTAGCTTTGCCAGATATGTGACATTGAAAGTTTTGGGTGTAACAATGATACGACTATAGATAACATAGGAACAAAATTGTAAAACTTTTTCCATATCTTTGATGGTAAACTTGTTAGTTCCTAAGAAATTAAATTCATAACTATAGCTGTAACATTGTCAAAACATTTAAGTTCTACTTACCTTCTCTTTTAGGACCATAAGTGTCATAATAACACACCATTTTGCTGCCTTTTGCCCAGGAAAATTGACAGGCGATAAAAAACGCCACTAAGAAGTAATAAAGTTTCATGTTTATTTTACTAAAGTTGTTTTAGTCAAAAGTAAAATGAAACTAACATTTTATTTGATTTGTACAGCGCTTTTATATTAATCGTAATTTTTATAAAATTTATAAATAAATGTTTAGTTTTTATAGTAAAAACTTTAGCGGTCTTACAAATGAATTTTTCTTAAGAAAATCTCTTTACTTTGTATTTAAATGTACAGTTGCGTTCATAAAAATAGAAGTAACCTTATATAAGAAAGTAAATTTAAAGTTTTAAACACAAAACATATTTTTTATTGAAGTTTTGTGAGTAACAATAATGATTAATTTTTTACTGTAGTATTAGAATAATTCGCAATGTAATTAAAACTATATTTAATAAAAAAAAAAACGAAATTTAGCCAAAAATATTTCAAAAATGGTTGTTCATAAAAATAGGAGCCCTAACCACTATTTATTCGTACACTATTATTTTTTTATGTTTTACAATAGACAAGACCTAATTTATAATAATATATTACAATTAGGCCAACGAATTGGCACTTTTCTTAAATATTATTTTGTTGAATTTTAATTTAAATAAAAAGTTAATCAGAATAAGGAAGATAACTTAAAAAATTTGAATAAACTTAGAATGATTTAATTTTTAATGAAATAAATTCGACCAATATTAATTTGTTACAGTGCATAAATTCGTATAAAAATAAGTCTAAAAATAAAAATTTAAACAAAATATTAAAACTACCGTTATATTTAAAGAATAAGAGCCAAACAAAAGAAAAAACATGTGTTTTAATGTAGTTTCATTCTCGTTTTGATCACTTGTTATAAAATGGTTCGTGGAAAGAAAGTTTGTGAACAAATTCGAGTTATAATTATTGATAAATTTAAATCGGGCAAAACCTATGGGGAAATCTCAACTGATGTTAACATTCCCAGATCAACAATACAAGGTATTATTAAAAAATATGTGGAAAATGGAAACTATAGCAATGACACTGCGAAAAGAGGCCGGACCTCCAAAATAACAGCTCGCGACCAAAGGGCTTTAGCGGCTATAATTAAACAAAATCGACGAAGCACTGTAAGAGACATAGCTTCAAAATGGTCCGAAGCAATTAATAAACCCGTAAATCGTGAATTGGTTATGGTTTTTACAAAGTAAGGTTTATATTTACTTAGTTCCCACAGACGTATTTCTAGAGAATTTATTATTTTCTTAGGCCAAAGAAAAGCCTTTACTTACACGGCTTCAAATGAAAAAGCGTTATCTATGGGTAAAGGAAAGGCGCTCTTGGGTGTAAAGGCAATGGGAAAGAATTATTTTTAGCGATGAGTCCAAGTTTGATGTATGCGTAGGAGATGCCAGAAAAAGAGTGATACGTAAAAGTACAGAAGCATATCATAAAGACTGCTTAAAGCGCACCGTTAAATTTCCCGCCAGCCTTATGGTGTGGGGATGTATGTCCTCAAAGGGTGTTGGACAGCTTCACTTTATTGATAGAATCGTAAATGCAGAAAAATATATTAAAATTTTAGAAAAAAAAATCTCATTCCATCCCAACTTAGCCGATTGTGGTGAATATGTATTCCAACATGATGCTGCATCTTCCCACACAGCAAAATCAACAACAAAATGGCTATAAGAAAATGGAATTGAGGTCCTGGATTGGCCATCTTCCAGTCCAGACCTTAACCCAATTGAAAATCTTTGGGCATTAATAAAACGTAGGTTGCGAAATATTCCTCAATGAACTCTTAGCGGATTGAAAGCCCAAATTCAAGAAATATGGAACTCAATAACACCCGAGGAGTGCAAAAATTTAATAAGTACAATGCCAAAGCGTATGGAAGCAGTTTTAAAAAGCAAAGGAGATATTACAAAGTTTTGAATTTAAAAAATGGCCAATGTACTAATTAACAATGGTCAAATTATTTTTATAAGAAGTAATCATGCTTTAGTTATCACTTTTTTTATCATTATTTTTAATAATATGTGAATTTTTTGTTGTAGTAATTTGAAGACAATAAATCAATATTTTAAATTTTAAAACTTTTGTAAGGTAATCTACCATTTTTTTTAGAATTTATAGCACTAAATGTTGCATAGACTACAAATACTTAGTGTACGAATTAATAGTGGTTAGGGCTCGTATGACTTTATGGAAAAAGCTTTAATTTTAGTGACTTTAGCATATCTAATAGTCATAGAGTCAATGAGATTCCGACCAAGCCTTACTGGAATTTTTCACCAATTATCTCACACTCATTTCCACAATTCGTCAGCATTTGACAGTATTTTCCTCGTCCCGCTATTAAACAAATAACAAAAATATCTATTTAAAATTTACTTAGCTCACTTCCTCATAATTACTTTTTAATTTAATTAAAAAAATTTTAACGTAAACACTTTAATTTTTAAGATTTCACCATCACTCCTATTTTTATGATCAACGCACATTGAACGAAAAATTAAACAATTGTGAATTAAATTGTAAACGTAATTGTTTTTGGGATTATTTCTTTTGCTTTTAACTTTTTTACATTCCGTTGTAAATACCGTTAAAATTTGTCGAGGTTTTAAAATTGCCTTAGTATAAATTTTTACTTCAGAAAGTTTGGTATGTCACCACTCCTATTATTATGAACGCAGCTGTATATAAAATTACTCTGAAGTTTTATGTATTTTAAATAAGTGACCGCATAAATTTTTCAAAACGTTAATGTCATATTCCATCGGATTGATGAAACTGTAATGAAAAATTGTACTAGAGAAATTTTGTGTTTTTTTTTATAGAATCAACAAATGCACAATATCCCAGCAAAAAATTAGCTTTCCTTGGAAACAAAGATAAACTATTTATTTTTTGGATAAATAACTACTTATTTTAGTATTTATATAGTGAATGTAAAATATAGATTATTCAAAAATACTTACACATATTTAATATGTAATTTAATCCTATAACTTTTATATAGGATTTAATTACAAAAAATAAATTCACCTATACTATATATCGTCACCGAAAATGCAAAACAACGTAACATAAAAATTTTAAAATTTGTGTTTTTGATGAAATATAGTATATTTTTCTAAAATACACTGCTGGTCAATAAAATAGATTCAAGATTTTCGTTACATTAAATCTCTTGTTACTTTTAAAATAACAATGAAATTAATATATTTTTTCATAATAACTTCTAAAGTACTCAATTCTAAGATATTTACAAGCAAAATAAATTTAAATAATAACTAGCAAGCGAATTTTTTGGGTACATTTTTTGGGTCATCTGAATAGATTCAACATTATTTATTCAATCAAACAACAAGATGTATTGATTAATATGGTACTTTTTTTTGTTTTATGATATTATTAGGAAATTATTAACTAATACTGAAGATAGCCTTTATTATTCAATTTAACCTCGAAAAATTTTTTTGGAAGGTTCTTATAAAAATGTTTATTTTGTAACAAAGAAGGTTTGCTCCAACTTTTTTCAATCTCTTCAGATAACGATATTTTGTTCTCGTATTGTCTGTCCAACTCATAAACATTACGTGACAGCATTTTCCACACATTTCCTATTATATTAAGGTCAAGAGAGCATGCTATCCACTTCGAAGTGACAAAATTTTGACTTCGAATTCATTGTTTTACCGCTTCTGCGATGTGAATATGGTCATGGTCGAGCTGGAATGTCCATGAAATGAACTAAAATAGTGTATAAAATGTTAGAAATTCTTTAGATTTTAGGACGACAAAAATATAAAATAAAAGTTTTTTAAAAAAGTTAAATTGACCACACCCTATCTTAAAACTAAATGTCAAATTAACATGAATTCCTGTGATTTTGTACACATTTATCTTTGTATGCTTATAACGATACCACGAATTGCATGTTAAGAGTAAATAAAAAAAAAATGCGTCCAAAATTTATACGAGTTTAAAAGTGTATAAAAAGTCTTGAAATATTTTTAAAATTATTTTTATACCCACCATTAAAAAGATGGGGGTATATTGATTTGTAACATGTTGAAGGAATCATTTAAGACCCCATAGAGTATATATTTTCTGGGTCCTGGTCGATTCTAAGTTGATCTAGCTATGTCCATCCGTCTGTCTGTTGAAAGCAGGATAGGGCTCGAACAGGACAACGTAGGGACAAAATTTGGCCCAAATATTCATCTTATATAACGTTTATTTGGTATTGAAAATGCGCAAAATCGGTTAATAAACAATGGGCAAAAAACTATAAACACAGGGTGTACGTTGTAGCTTCATTTCATACTTTTCTACTGATAACTCTTAAACAAAATCATGTATGACAACGAAATTTTGTACAGATAGTTTTGGGGTCGATGAAAACATGGAAACCAAAAATGGGTGTGGTCCGCCCACTTTATCGCCCATCTCCCATATAAGGTGAAACGTTAACGAAATTTTGTACAAATAGTTCAGGGACCAATGTAAACTCGGAAGCAAAAAATTGGCGTAGCCCGTCCACTTTACCGCCCATCTCCCACATAAAGAAAAATTTTAAAAAGTTGATGGTGGGTATATAGATTCGGCCGCGCCGAATATAACATTCGCGCTTGTTTTTTATTAAAATTGTGGGAGTGTTCTGAGTCACCGGACAAAATAACTTTCTTTTCTAATTAAAGGCAATTTTCTGTTAAGTGTTGAACTAAGTGATGTTTTTTCTTTGTTTTAATTTTAGACAAATAGACGATATCTTAGACGATATCTTTAGTTATTCGATGAATCACATCTGCAAACGGTTCTGTAATCTATCAACCTTATTTTTGAAGAATGTGAACAGAAATCCTACCCCAAACTGCCAACGCTGAACAATTTTATCAAAAGTACAATATGACCTCTGATAGAATTACTTGGTGTGATATTTTTGCCGTATGGCAAAAATACTTGATTTTATTTATGAAAATTGCTGCTGTAATTCAGCAATTACCATACAATTTGATAAATTAAAGATTTTTACTTCAATCCTCCGCACTCAGTTTGAGAAGAAATGAAACAAGCGATAATGTATATACCCACCATCAACTTTTTAAAATTTTACGTTATATGGGAGGTGGGCGGTAGAGTAGGCGGACCACGCCCATTTTTTGTTTCCGAGTTTACATTGGTCCTTGAACTATTTTTACAATATTTCGTTGATTTTCACCTTATATGGGAGGTAGGCGGTAAGGTGGGCAGACCACGCTCATTTTTTGTTTTCAAGTTTATATTGACCCTAGAACTATCTGTACAAAATTTCGTTATCGGACATGCTTCTATTTAAGAGATATCAGTATGAAATGAAGCTACAACGACACGATGTGTTTCTAGTATTTTGCCCATAACTTTTTTGTTTATTAACCGATTTTGCGATTTTTGAAGACCGAACAAACCTTATGTATGATAAATACTTGAACCTAATTTCATCTCCCTAGGTTATCCCGTTCGAGCCCTATCCTGCTTTCAACAGACGGATGGACATAGCTAGATCGACTCAGAATCTAACCAGGACCCAGAAAATATATACTTTATAGGGTCTTAAATGGTTTTTTCGACATGTTACACACGGAATGACATAATCAATATACCGTCCTTTTGATGGTGGGTATAAAAAAGGAAACAGAACAAGATCTCGATTTCTTCATGATAATAATGATTATTTAATATACACGATTAATTATTAAAATTTTACAACAACCTCTGTTTCATATAGCAGTCATAAATATAGACCAAATAAAAACTTCAATATTGTAGCCAAAGGAGTAAGGTGAGTAAAGCTAAGAATCTGGTTGATGTTGCAAATAATGAACAGTTAGTAAGGACAGTGAAAAAACAGATGCGTTCTACTGATAAGCGTTACTAGTAAAATAATTGGCTTTAGCATCTCCAGAAATAGGGTATAATTGAGTATAATTGAGGTTGACAACAGAAACACCCAAAACTCTCTTGCCTGATGAAGCACTGGCAATGATTGTGGACTTAAATTTGTATACAAAACATATTAGCCGCGAGTTACATGTAATAATGTTCCTTTATTTATTAATAATATGTTGTATTAATTGTATTATTTAACTTCATTTACTTTAACTTAGTTTAATTCATAATTTTATAAATAATAACTATTTTTACTTTTATAAAAAATCAATCAAAAAATGAAATAAAATTATATAAAATAAAACTAAAAAAATCGAATTAAAAAACTTTAAAAGGTTGTTATCTTTGAAACAATTAATTCGCGACTTTTATTTAGAAATAAAATGAAAAAACTTTATTAATAAATTTTATGTAAGGAGTGCGATCGAAAAAATCTTAGCTCACGTTTTGCCTGATAATTTTTTTCGGAAACATTATTTAACATTTTTTTGATCTAGTAATCATTGAAAAATATGTTAGTTATTATTTTAATGACAACCATGTGGATTTGTCCTGAGTTTGATCAAAATGAGTGACGAAAAAGATGTACGTGCTACAAATTATTAAAAAGTTAAAAAAAAAAAAAAAAAATCTTTAGAATTTGAAAAATATCTCAGGTATTAAAATATCGAAATATAAAGTTTACATTGCTTAAAGTTTCCTAAAATAAATTAAATCAATTTTCCTCTAAATGCATACAAATTTAATTTAAAATCACCAAAATGGTTAAACTTTTAAATCTTAAGATTTAATCTAACTTTAATGGGATCCCTTTAGTTAAATCCTTTTGTGATTACTGTTGTAATGCTCAACAATAATATCAAAAAAAGTAAAGAAAATCTCAAAAAAAAAAAAAAAAAAAAAAAATCATTAATACAAGTTAACTAACATGCGTTACCAAAAATATTTTTTGACCACGATTATTTCTTTTTTTAGACACGTACTTAAATTCCCCATAAAAAAAAAATAACAAAACATTAGCTAAATCACAACAATACCACTAGCAACATTAACTGCAACAACAATGGCATGCAATCAGCAACACTTCATCTGTTTAAACGAACATTTAAGTTGCAGCAGAGTAACAGAAAAACAAAAACTTCAACAACGACATAATGAGCCTTTAAACAGCTAAAAACAAACAATAACAACTTATTTAAAAATATATATTGTTTTTTCTTCGTTTTTGATTTTATTTAATTTTGGTTTTCCAGCTTCTAAAGAAGGCAAATAAGTACGATAAAAAGTACTTAAGTAATGTCGTGTACGGTGGCGCACATATTTGTCATCACATACTTGTAAGTCTGGCTTTCAACTTTTTTCCACCAGGTATAACCAATATTAGAGATTTTGCTAGTGTTATAGAGATTTATTTAAAAATCGTGGGAAATTATTAAATTTATGATAAAGTTGTATGTTATGTCTTTATCAGTGGTCTTCTTCAAGGTCCATATCTACTCTATGTTTACACGAACGTCTCTCAGAAAAAAGCTTCTATATTGAAGAAAACAGTATTCATTTAGAATTTCAAATATCTTTAACCCTCTATAACATATAGTATACTGCAGGCAACATACTGGTCATCTCTTATAAATAGCCACAGTAACAGTTACTGTGACCTATCAAACTATATAAACTATTGTTTACATTCTGTTCTTTACATCAAGTCCAAAAACTATAAGCTAGTTGTTTCTTTTTCTTTGTGTTCGAGAATTTCAAAAAGTGCACATGTGATATAAAAGTAAATAATTAATAAAAATAGTTTTGTGACATCTGTTTTATTGTTTTACGATTATCGGCAAGGTAAGTGTCGAAAAATCAGTTACCACTCCACTTCTTTTTAAATTTGATAGTTATTTTCGAATTACATGAAATTTTATGTTTGTGTCTTGTAGGCTATATTATACGAAAAGGAATCTACTTTATATACTTATTAAGAAAATTTATAGGAGAATGGCTCGTCGACATAAGCTAAGTGCCGATGATATCGCCTGCATACTCCAAGCAGGTGAGGAAAGTGAAGATGGTATTAATTTCGATGATGACAGCTTGGCTGATCCTAATTTTGCTCCGGATTTCGAGGAGCTTATTGAAGAGTGTTGGAAGATGAAATTGACCTCTCGATGCCGAACAACGACGACCTTATTTCTAATCTTGATGAAGAACCAACACTTTATAGTGCAAATCTTTTGAATTCAACTGGTGCAACCGAAAAAGCTTCTTCCAACGTTGTAGTGCGACTATCGCGTATGATTCCTCGACGTGCAAATCTTATGAATTCAACTGGTCCAACCGAAAAAGCTTCTTCCAACGTTGTAGTACGACTATCGCGTAGGATTCCTCGACGACAGAATTATAAGCTCTACTTTGATAACTTTTTCACGTCGTTGCAACTTTTGGAATGTCTACAAGATAAGATGAAGAAGTAAACGTTGGAAAGTGTGAATTTTGTATCACTTTTTAGATCTTATGATGTCAAACTCTTGATGGTTCTATAAACGGTTATGCAAATACAAAAATTTACCGGTAAAGGTTATAATTTCTTCGGTAAACTTGTTGGCGAAACTTTATGTAAAATGGGGATAAAACCCACCTCAAAAACACGTCGCTTTTTGAAAGATGGAATTGCGTAGAGGACCTACGCAACGTGTACCAGTTCGGGAGGATCAAATCGGTCATTGGCCTCAATGGATGGATAAAAAAAATCGATGCAAATATACCAAATGTGCTGGGTTCACCCAGTCATTATTACATTATTGTCATTATTACATATTGTTGCTAGAGTTTTTCTTTTCCCGGTTTTTTTTCCGCTCCCTGGAAATCGGGATTGATTTTTAAATTTCCCGGGATCCCGGGAATTCCCGCCGAAAATAAATAATTAAAAATTTTAATATTCAGTTAAATAAAAGATACAAAATATTAAAATAAACTAATTAATCATAAAATTATAAACTAATTCTTTTTGAAATATTGAATATTGAATGAATACTTTTTATTATATAACAACTCATACGAAAGTCGAATCATTTGGTTTTCATTTACCCTATTTGGAAAAATCTCTAAATATTTATACGGAAGTAAGCTTGTTGTTAAGAAACCCTCAGGGAATTTTATAGTTTGAATACTTTTAGTCTCACTTTTTCGTTGGGGCATTAAAAATGTAAGTTGTTGTTTGAGGTTTCCAGACATTTTAAAAAGATTCCTCTTACAACTTTCACATGCGTACAAATTGCATCTTCAAATCGTTTAATAAATATACTTCTTAAATATCGAATTTTAAAAATATTATTTTTGACCACAATGAAAAAAATCGAAAATCAATTTTTTTTTAATTATTCAGCAAAAAAGAAAACGATATTTTGTTTTCAGACTGTTATACGAAAAATATCAAACAAATTTAGAAATTTCCTTAAAGATGTTTAAACTTGTAACAAATCAAATTAAATAAATAAAAACAAATGTAAAAACACATTATATACTAAAATATCCATATATTAGTTGTTAAATATAAACATTTTGCATACACAAGAAATCCCGGGAAGTCCCGCTTGATTTCCTGGGATTACGGGAGTGAAAATTTGGCGGGATTCCCGGGAATTCTCGTCCCGGGATTTCCCGTGAAAAACTCTAATTGTTGCCTATAAGCTACAATCCCTTTTTTTGAAATTGTGCCTTTTTAACAAGAAATTTTTAAATTTTTAAAAATAAGTGTTTTATTATTTACTATCATCTATTTAAATTTATAGAAAATGTGAAATTTAAAGTTGTTGAGTTATAGAGGGATAAATAGCATTCTTCAGGCCGAAATATTACTCATAAAAAAGACTTAGATACTATAGGAATTCCAATAAATAATTTCATATAATTTTTAATAGCCTAGTTAGTATATATTCTAAGGAATATGAAAATAGTTTTTTTTTTTTATTGATACACGTTTTAAAATAATCTACTACGAAAATAGATTAATCTCTACTTTCATTGTTCCATTTAAAGCCTTCAATTGGTTTGTCAGATTTATGCTAAATATTTAGTGCAAAATGTCGGTTAAAAAATTGTTAGCTTAATATGCACCGTTTGCATATTCTCAACTATTAATACTCGATGTAATATGAAATAATTCATCCCGATGCACGTTGGGGTAAAGTGCATCAAAAGTGGCAATTAATTGAATTTTAAAATTTAAATCTTTGTAATAAAGTTGGGTACCGAATAAAAATAAACAAAATTATGTATCAACATCAAAAAAATTTTGAAGCTAGGTTATGCTGTTTTCTTATAAGAAGCTGTCAAAGTTAATCATTTTTTTACATTTTTGAAAAATAGTAAAAAATTCAATTTTCATCTACTTTCAGTGTATTTATTTTAAATCATAAGTCTTTTAAGGTAAAAATTTAATATAGAACCTTCAACTTCAGATATTTAAGTGTACCTTTCTTCAAGTTTTTGTAAATTATATTTTGTCCTAATATTTCTGTTCTTTTTTTTTTTGAAAATTGTCCTAAAATGCACTAATTTTCAAATTTAATGGAAAGCAACTTAAAATGTTACAGGATGTTTGTTCTGAAAATTTTCTGTAAAATAGTATATATTGTCCACTTTAACATTAAGAAAAAAAAAATTGTGCTATATAATAGACCGTTTTCAGAAAAAATTTTTTTTTTTTTTTCGAAAAAACTCCAGTAGATATCATACAAAAACGAGAGAGAAACTATAGTCGGTCAAGACCGACCATATGATACCCTACACCATTGTGTATGAGTAATTATAGACCAACCCTTTTACTAAAAATGTAAAATAAATTATACTAATACAGAATAATGCGTTGATACTAATATCTATATGATTTTATGCCCTTTAGGGCGATTCTCGATAACTATTCGTGGCAAATTTCATCAAGATATCTTCAATATTGCTTTGTTCACAAAGTTTACATGGACAGCCAGATGGACATCGTTAAATCGACTCAGAAAGTGATTGCTAAAAAAAAATCTTAAAGTTCTAAAAATGAATTAATCGCCATTTTCGACCCCTTTTACCCCAATGAGCGATGTAAACAGTTAAAGGCACTATGGAAATCTAGAGAAAACAACATGTTCAGGAAAATTCTAATCATACGAATGTATGATTAAAGGTCATAAAGAATTTCGATACATTCTTTAAAAAAATAGATCTGTCTAATGAGGATAATTGCAGATTTTGAAACATGGAGAACGGAGAACAATTTCACTTCCTCTGTTAGACAACAGTGATATTGTCAAATTGTCTGCTTAAGGAATAATTAATAAGGTATTCACATATACATTCGGGTCCAAATTGGCACCACTTATTAAAGCATGTAAAAGAAAAATTGTTTACATTTTCAATTGCATATATTTAAGCCACAGTATATAGTATTGGAAAAAATCTAAAAGGTTTGTGATTCTGTAAAGTCTTTAGAATATATATGAATTTACATTTTGAGTTTCGAGATATCAGTCAACGAAATATCTTAAAAATTGCAAAACATCAGAAAACAAATTTTGGACAAATTTCTTAAAAAAAAATGTGTAAACGAAAAATTTTTTACATTTTAAAACGTAAATATTTCAGTCGTTGTAAGCAATATCATACAGATCTGATACTTTTCTGAATCTGTGAAGTCCGAAGATTTTAAGTATGTTATACTTTTTTATAAAATCCAAACTGTTAATTGAGTCATTCCATTTAAAACCAACCAGCTGATTTTCTCACCTCTTCCGAATTTGATAATATTTGGTAAATTATTATCATTGCCAAAACTAAGACTAATTCAAAATTTCTGATAATTTCGTCATTTGGTCGTGAAATATCGCGCTTTGAAAGTGCAAAATAGCTCAAAATGTGTACAAAGTTGCATACACAAAATTACAAATATCTTTTGAAGTATTTATTATATAAGATTTATTGAGGTGTCATATTAAAGGTATCAAAATTACCTTTAATATGACATATAATTTGATTTTTTTCCCAACATCAAAATGGAATTTAAAAATACCACTTTTTGAAATACGCGACCGCAAAATTTAATTCGCGAATTATCCGCCAATAAAATTTAACTTGAAAACATGTTTCAGGTATCATTTTAAAGGTAATTTCATTAGCTTTAAATATTTGCGATAACGAAATATCGCGGTAATCAAACTTAAACTCGGCATTTGCGTTACCAGCATCAATATTAATATTCCTGTCGAATTTCATTAAATTCGAATGATTTTTGGAAAAAATTTGCGATGTTTCAATTTTATTACAAACAAAACAATACCAGTTGCAACAAATATTTCGTATTTTTTATGACATTTATTATAATAACTCCTAAAATATTGCGAGTCCCAGAATGCCACTTACCACGCTTATAGAAGACGTTTTAATCATTAACATATATTTTTTAAAAATTTTTAAAAAGACCACTTTTCGAGATATTTGATCGCGAATAAAAAATCGCGAGATATGGACCATTTTGATTATATATCATATTAAATTATATGTCATATTAAAGGTAAATTTGATACCTTTAATATGACACCTCAATAAATTTTATATAATAAATACTTCGAAAGATATTTGTAATTTTGTGTATGCAACTTTGTACACATTTTGAGCTATTTTGCACTTTCAAACCGCGATATTTCGCGAACCACATGATGAAATTATCTGAAATGTTGAATTAGTCTTAGTTTTGACAAGAATAATGATTGTAACAAATATCATTAAATTCGGAGAGGTAAAGTCAAAAATTGTAATTTTTCGTGTTGGTTTTAAATGGAATGACTCAATTCATAATCATAAAAATTGGAAAATAACACAAAATTAAATTTTAGAAAATTTTTTTGAACACTGCATCAACCAAATTTAAGTAAAAAAAAAAAAATCCTAGTTTAACAATGATAATTTCGGTAAATGATACATTAAATAAAAGACAATGTCATAATCTATCAATTAAACTACTAAATAATGTGTTGATTAACACTCTGGCTATATTTGGCATCGAAAAGTAAATCGGGAAAATGGTTATGATAAAATACTGTAAAACACACAGTGTATGGGTGTCATAAAAAATTAATAAGGATCAAAACCAGTTAAAAAATGTTACATCCAAGATTGAAATTGTGTCAAAAAAATGTGTAAAATGTAAGAAAATTTTGCCTATTTATTATATGTTTCAAAAAATGGTGTGAAAAACGTGTCCAAAACTTTTTTTCTGAATTTTAAAAATTTTTATATTTATTCAGCGACTGATAATTTTAAACAAAAGAAATAAGTATATTTGTATTCTTTGGAGTCCCCAGTTTTATAAAAGTACAACATTCTTGAGATATCCTTTATAGATACTTAAATATTTACATTTGAAATGCAAAATTTTTTTCGTTTACATGCTTTAAAATACAAACACTCTAACTGAATCTAAATATTCAAAATATTGTCATATTCAAGGCTTGAACTTTAAGAGTGATGAATATGAAAATATCCTTTAGGTGGCGTAGACAATAATATATCTCAGATTTATCTTTTTTATTTCGCACCTATTATCCAAAACTCGGCCACCTCAGTCGCATAACAAATACGAAAAACAAATCTATGCATATAATCCTGGATGTGTGTGACTCATGTTAAACTTAGTAAGTAGTATCGACAAAAATTATCTTTACCATCGATGAATGCATCTTTTATTTGTATTCTTTTTCTTCTTTTCATCTACCTAAACCAAAATAAAGATCCTTTAAATACTTCTTAATGTTATTGTGGGGTTAGTTCCTATATCCCCAGTACCAAACAGTGCAACAACAGAAATACATTGTCAATAACAATAATAACAACAACAGCGACAACGATTGCAGCACAAGAAAAAAAGATCTTGCATGCAACACAACAATTTTTATGTTAAACTTAATGAGATGATCTTTAAAAATGCAATCCATACGTAAACGACAACGAAATCAATTGCATGAGTGTATATGTGTGCACTCTTAAAGCGACAATAAACTGTTTTGTTGAAAACTTTCAACGCTTTCCAATATTGCAACACTGTTCTCTAGTTTATAATCCCATACATACACTTGCATACACACATGGCAATCTGAGATATTTGTCTGGTCAAATATAAAAAAAGGCTTATTATGTCAGATACGAATATTCGTATAACTAACTAATGTTGTTGTAGTTGTTGTTGTTGTTGGAGTACGAATATGTTTGTCGTCATTGCCAGTTTACATGATTGTATTATGGCTTGTTTTATATCTATAGACAATTATTGTATTTTTTCTTCTTTTTATAGCGCCAGTGTCTCACTGTGAGTGAGAATCCTTTAAGATCTGTTAAACAAAAAGAAATAAAAAAATCTTAAGTAACCCACAGGAAATAAAATAAGAAGAAAAAAATCAAAATCGATCGTTAAAACAGACAATAATGTGCTACATCTTGTTTACAACATGTTTTTCAATTTTTCAGTAAACTAAAATTTTTGTACACTTTTATAAGAGTTGAATGTTAGTGTTGCCATAGAGGTAGGAATAAAGTGTTTATAAGTGAAAACAATTTTTCTGTTTTCCATTTCAAATGCATACACACTGTAAACAAATAAGAAAGTTAATATCTGTCAAGCCCGAAAATAGTATACCTATTGTGTTTGTGTATTATTATCGAATAGTTCGAATAATTAATATTTAAAAAAAAACCCGGTTGCAAATTACCGAATTTTGAAAAACCTGGTTAACCGGTTTCAGAGAGGTCATCAGAGTTTTAATACAGACAAAATAGTTAAAAAATAAAGCTGTTGTTGTTTTAAATGGCGCAAAAATCAGAAAAAGCAAAAATTCAACAAAAAAGCAATAAAAGTTGCATAAAAAAATTATTTTAGCCTTCTCTGGTAATAAGGCAAATAACACATGATTTTCTGTTAATATTGAAACATTAGGTAATATGAACTTTCCATCTAATGTTCATCGATGACTTTTATCAGGTAACTGCAGTTTGATGTTCAAATAAGTTTTTACATCATACACCACTAAAGGTGCTTCGGTTATTATGCATTGAAAAGATGTCTCAACGCCCATGAATCCTAATATAAAACTCACAAAAGAACTGTGTCCACAGTATGAACAAGAACTTGAGGAAGTAAAAGTACTTCCATATGAAAATCTAATAGGATCACTAATGTATTTAGCTGTATTTAGGCCTGACATAGCACATACTGCAAGTGTTTTGAGTCGGACTTAGGTTTTCTAAATTCGAAAATGGATTAAAAGGGTTTGCTGATGCTGATTGGGGTGCATCAATTGATGATCGACGTTCATATACAGGTTATGTTTTTAAGTTTACAAATGCAGCAATAAGTTCGGAATCTCGAAAGTAGAGAACAGTTGCGTCATCTACCACGGAATACGTGTCCATATCCGAATCATCCAAAAAAGTAATTAATTTAAAACGTTTTCTTAATGATGTTTTATCTTTGCAGGGACTTATCGATATCTATAATGATAACCAAGGTGATGAAAATTGTGCAAAAATCCTGTATTTCACAATCGAACAAAGCATGTTGACATCCATTATCGTTTCGTTAAAGAAACTATTGAAAGAGGCGAATTTAATATTGAATATTAATCCACAGAAGAAATGCCTGCCGACCCAGCAAAAATTGCTGCATACCCAGAAGCAGGTTTGTGAGGGAGGGATAAAAGAATTCTCCCTTACCACCTGCTTCAAGAAGGCATGAATTTTGTTCGTGATGTCCCACTTGCTAGATCTCTTTGCTGCGTACGTATTAGGTTCATACATGCCTTTATTATGCACATTATTCAGGCACATGGATGTGATGATATCATGCCTCTTTTATGTGAATCTTTTAGATATTCCAGAAGCTGTGAAATCATGCCTTTAAATAATGAATTTAATTTAAATAGTGCATTTATACATATTATTATTATTATTATTATTATTATTATTATTATTATTATTATTATTATTATTATTATTATTATTATTATTATTATTATTATTATTATTATTATTATTATTATTATTATTTATAGATATTATTATTTCTTTCATCAGTTCATCAACTAAATTTATTTGAATCAAGTGGCCTTTTTTATTGGGGTAATCCTTAATTGTTTAATCTTCAAAAAAATTAAATAAATAAAAATTGTATATTACCAAAGAATATTCATATATAGAAGGCGCATCATGTAGAAACAAAATTTCTTATGGCGGATTCTAATCATAGAACCTGCTCTCATGTAATTCTCGCTCTCAACATTTTGCATTGATGAGGGGGATAAGTAACAAGGGAAAACAAAATCCACCATCAAAACAGAGAGAGAGAAAGAGTTTAAATATATGTGTTTGTACAAGTGTGTATTCCTTATAAAAAAATGCAAATAAAAACACACAGACATATATATGTTTGTACATGTATAAAGATCTTTATTTCAAATTGAAAGAAACAAATAATATTTGTTTCTTTTGTTTTGAAATAAAAAGTGCCAACAGAAATTTTAGTTGTTTATTTACTAATGGAAAAGATATGAACGTTAATATTACTGTAGGGCATAGCATGTATGTTTTGTTGTTTTACAAGTAGAAATACTCTGATCTGCACCGTTGTGCTTATACCTTTCTTAGTGACGTGACAAATTTTTATATGATTTCGAAGTTTTCAATTTATATTTTATAGTTATATTTTTGATAAACTAATAATTGTTATATTTTACTTTTATATATTATATTTTTATATATTTCATAAAATGTGCATACAATTTGTTTTTGTTGATTTTTATTATTATTTAAAAAAATGTTTTTATAGAGAATTTTTAATTTTAGAAATTATTATTTAAAAAAATATTAAAATTTTTTCATTTTTAAAAGTACATATTTTTTCCATTTTTTGGATTTTTTAGAAAGAAAAATAAAAATAGAGTAAATAATAAATAAAAGTTTTTCCTTTTTTTTCGGAAAAAAATTATTTTGTGATTTTTTCCAAGTTTTTGAGTTGTATTTTATTTGAAACAAAAAATTGTTATTAAAATATATATTTTTTATAGAAATAAATAATATTAATATTTTCAATTTTAAAACTTATTTTTAAATTATATATATTTTATTTAGTAAAAAAGTTGTTTTGAATAACAAAGTATTTCATTTCTTTTATTTTTGGGCAGAAATAACATTTATTTTGAAAAAAAAATAAGCTTTTTGATTTCCTTTTTCTAAGCAAAAAGTTATTATTTTTTTATACAAAAAGGAAAAAATATTCATACAGCAATGTTTCAATTTATAGACTTAAATTTTTTTATAAACAAAAATACTGAAATTTTTTATTAATATATAAAAGTTATTTTTTGGCAGGAAATAAAAGTTATTTTTATTTATTTATTTATTTTTGTCATAACAATTTTTTTATATAGTAGGTATATACAAATTAAATATTTTTTACAAAAGATCTTTTTTCAATATAATTCCACCTTCTTTACAGAATAAAACAAAATTATTAAAGAAAAATCTAATTTTTTTGGTGACAAATTTGATATGAATAAAAAAAAAATAAAAATATTTTTTTATATTTTTTTCTAGTGGATATAATTTTATATTTTTGTTTTTATTTATTTAATTAATATACTTAACATTAACATCTGTTACTTTGAATACATAAGTAACAAAACTACACAAATCAAATTTTAAAATATAAATTTGATATCCTAAAAGTATATAAGCTCATATGACGTTAAAAAAGGTATAACTAGTTCGGTGCTGATTAAAGTATTTCTACTTTTAAAACAACAAAACACATATGCTATGCCCTACACTAACATACGCGATCGTATTTTATTTCCTTTAGTAAATAAACAACCAATTTCATGTTTCTAATTTTTTATAGGCACTATACCAGCGATCTCCACACTCATACATTCACAATTACGTTTGTGTATGTTTTGTTTTTCTCATTATGAAATTATACACCAAAAAAATAACATAATTTTTAAAGTAATTTTATTTTGAAAGTTTCTTCGTCAATTCAAGACTTGTAAGTGGAAATACACGTTACTAGTTTAGAATTTGAATAATAATAACCAGGGATCGCAACGATTACCATAATAATCATAAAAATTACGATTTAATGTTTATTTTTTCTACTCTTCGTTTAAAAAAAATAACGATATATTAATAATTTAGGATTTTAAATTCTTATTAAAAAATATCAAATAATACTAAATTTAATTCAATACGAACGATTCACAGAAAAAAATATTTCAAATAATTTTTTAATAAAATTATTAATTAACTTTATATTGGAATTTAATTATATGATTTATTAATATAATTAATTTTCTAATTGGTTTACAGTTTTGTTTTTTAATAAATTGACAGCTGTTAATAAAATATAAAGAAAAATTAAATATTTGTCTACAAAACTACAGAAATAAAATAAATTTAAGTAAATTTTAAAAAATTTTCAGCTCATTGCATCTATTTAATGAAAAGAAGTAATAATAATATCAATTAATCTAGTTATTAATATTATAATTTTGATGATTGGAGCAAAATCAATTAAAAATTAATTAATATTACAAATTTCGTAAATGAAGTCCATTTTTACTTTTTTCTGTGTTATTTCAAATTTGTATTTTATAATAAATAATAATATAATAAATGTATTAAATTATTATTTCTTAATTAAAAAAAAGATAGTTGTTTAATTAAGAGACAAAAAATCATATTAATATTTTTCATGAGTGTATCTCAAGCAACAAGCAGTTACACAACATTATTGCTTGAATGCTCGTGCGAGACTGACTTTTTTGTGTGTTTTTTATTAATTTCAAGAGCATAACAAAATAGATAAAAAACACACAAGCTTATTTTCCTTTTGTCTTCCCTCCCGCATCTAGAAATACTTTTAAAAAATATTTCAGTCAAAGAGTAACAAGAGACGAGACTAATTGTCAAAAACCTAAGTCGGTTGTCAAAAACTTAACTCATGCAACAACAAAATACATGTAATCAAATATATTTTGTTGTTGCTAGAAGAAAATAAAAACACATTTTTGTTTGCAAAGCAAACATTTTTTTCAATTGTCAATCGAGAATTTCGTCTCTATATGTTACGCTATGATTTCTGTTTTCATTGACATGCGCTTTCTATATATTGTATATTCTTTGATATTACTTAATAGAAAAAAAGAAAAATTTACATAAAATTTCTTCAAAACAAGTCAAAGTGAAATTTAAAAATAATAAAATACAAAATACGTTACAAAACATGTCTCCCAATAAGCATTTTTCGTGGAATTCAAGTGTTAACAAATTTGAATTCCAATTATAAATTCAAATTTCAAGTGTTGAAATACAGTTCTACTACACTTTTATCCAATAGTATACTCCAGTGAAAAGGAAAATGGAATTCAAGTCGAACATAACAATGTTAATACAGTTACTTCCAAGTGTTGATTAACAGTGAATTTCTAGTCAAATAAATGGTTGAATTCAAGGCTGAAAAAATAATATAAATCAAGCTTTTGATAACAGTGCAAATCAAATATTCATCATAGTAGAATTAAAGCAAAATGTTTATTACTTCTTATAACAAAATTGTTATATTTTATATGTTTTAAATTATTTAGATATACAACACAATAGATTACATCTCTTAAATATATTAAAACTAAATTAAACACATTTTTTCATTTACACATTTATATTCATTGGTTATTTGTATTCGACTTGAGCATCCAAATTCTGATTAATCTTGATGTTATTGAAGCTCGGATCTACTGTTTGTAATTAATTTACAATAACCACTTTTGTTAATGCACAATTAACAATTTTATTACGTATTTTTCTTATTTTTTCTTTTACACATATTTTATTTTTTATTATTTTTATATTTTTTCTTTGACAACAGACAAAAAGTTTGAACGTAATTTAAGGTACATTCTTACTTGAGAAATACTTAAAAAATGGGTTGGAATTCCAGTTGAATTCAAGTAAAAGTACTTGAATTTTAAAATTTTTATTGCTTATAGGGTTATAATGAAAACGAAAAACAATATATTTGAAGCTTTAATAAATACCCAATAAGCACTCAAAAAATTCCAACCCATTTTCTAAATATTTTTCAAATTAGTACGTGCCTTAAATTATGTTCAAACTTTTTGTCTGTTGTCAAAAAAATAAATAAAATAACAATAAGAAAAAATTAAAATTGTGTAAAAGAAAAAAAAATGTTAAATGTTTATACAATGAATCTTAACAAGATAGTTACAATGACCAAACAGAAAATCCAAGTTTAAAATGGTTCCAGAATAATCAGAATTTGGAAACTCAGGCGGAATACATACAACCAATAATCAAGAATGTGTCAAAATGGAAAATGTGTTTAAAATTGTCCTCAGCTATTTAAGAAATGTAATCTTTTGTGAAATGTAATAAATAATTTTAAAATTGCAAAATAAAAACAAAACGTTAGATTTTGCTTGAATTCCACTATGATGACTATTTGATTTTCACTGTCACCAAAGGCTTGATATATATTGTTTTTACAAGCTTGAATTCAACTATTTTTTTACTTGAATTTCACTGTAATTCAACACTTGATAGTAACTGTATACACATTTTTGTGTTCGACTTGAATTCAAGTTTTCTTTTCACTGAAGTATGCTATTGAATAAAAGTGTAATAGAACTGTATTTCAACACTTGAAATTTGAATTTATAACTGGAATTCAAATTTTCTAACACTTGAATTCCAGGAAAAATGCTTATTGGGTAATTTTATTTTGTTATTATAAATAGTTATTTAAAAAAATATATATAATAATTTTACTTACAATTTTAATTTTTTTAAGTATATTTTTTTTTTTTCCGACTTTCACGAACAAACTTTCTTCTTAATACTTTGAACTCTCGATCACAACTAATCAACGCAGTTGAAAATATTTCATCATCCAACTTGGCAGAACTTTTTTTTTCAAATCGAAAATAAAAATTGGGAGAAGAAAGTCAATCGCTTACAATCTTGCATCCACGTAAGCGAAAGAGGATGCAGGTTGTAATTCGGTAAAAAAAAAATAAAAATATGAGCCTAATGTAAATTTCTCGCTTCCTTTTATATCTTATTTAAATGCGCATCAATGATGTACTATCGGCAGACATGAATAATTTTGTACTGCTGGGGACTTACTAACAAAAGCTTTGAATAAACATAAACATGTACGATGTTGTCAAATAATGGGTCTCAATCCTGGTACACTTTGAGGGGATGTGTTGGAAATCCAAAATGTACTTTATAATAATATTTAAAAATGTTTTTAAATCAAATATTGTATGGTTATTGTTCGCAAAGATTGTAATAAGATGTTCATTAAATTTTTCACTGCTAATAAAACACATCGCACAGTGTACCGTTTCAAAAATAAAATGGAAATAAATCTGGAATTTCCAAACGGCTGGTCCGATTTCCATGAAATTTCAGACAGTGTTAGTAGAGGTGCAGATCTCGACTAGCAGAATCCACTCATGTAAAAATCTTTGCAATCGGCTGAGATGTAACGAATCTGGATCGTTTTAAATTTTTTAAACACTCGAGGTGTCCAACTTTAGGACCCTCTGGACCCGCTCCCGTTATGCTTATAACGTCAAAGCTCAAAACTTAAACTCACACCTCTACTCTGAAATTTCATGGAAATCGGACCAGCCGTTTAGAAGTTCCAGATTTATTTCCATTTTATTATTGAAACGGGACACTGTGCATCGTTTTGTTATTACACCCACTTAAAAGTATCCCTTTTTTCTTAGAATCTCATCCTTATTTGATTTAACGATGTCCGGACAAAGTATAGGTCTCAATTTTGTAGGTCTTAATGAAATTTTGAACAGATAAATATTTTGGAGCATGGGCATATTTAAAGATCACTGTTATCTTTTAGACATATAAAAATACTATAATCACTTTTGGATTTTATTGAAATATATCTCTGTTTGGTCATTGATATATATCTCTGTTTGGTCATTGATATAGTAATTTTAATTAAACTATGTAAGATTTCACTGTTCTAGTTCTTAGAGTATCGTGTGTCTCCAGGTGTTTTGAGAGGCCCTTGTTGATGAATACCTGTAGTTTTTGGGTGATGGTGTTCAATACTAACCAGGTTTCACTTCCGTGCAACAGAGTTGACTTTACACATGCGTTGAATATTCGAATCTTAGTTGGTCTGGATATTTGTGAGCTTCTCCATACTAGTTGTAGTCATCCGAATTCCGCTCTCGCTTTATTGAGCCTGTTATTTACGTCTGTTTCTGCGCCGCTATTCGTTGTCAATGAACTGTATAGGTAGCAGAAGCTATCTATCTTCGCATATAGACCACATTATTTAAACCATAGGGTTTCTTATCTTATTTGCCTGTAATATTTTCCGCTTTTAACATATGTAATGTTGGTTAGATAGAGGCAGAAATGTTTTGGTTTTTCTGTTCATATTGTGGAATCAATATCAAAATCGATTGACAATTCTACCGATGTCTTATTATAAATTCATCGTTATAGCAAAAATAAACATACTATGTGCCAAATTTCATCATATTATAATCAAAATTTCGACCTGTACTTTGTGCTCAAGGTTAACCGGCTACCCAGCTAGCTAAACGGACGAATCGATTAACATCGTTAAAATTAATCAGAAAATTATTCTGAATCGATTGGTTTACTTTAATGTAGGTGTTCTGTGCATTACTGACATCAACCTGATGGTGTAGAGTATAATAAAGAAATTTTAATTACTAAAACTTTTTTAACTTTATAAAAAACTGTTGGCCAGAAGGACTTGTCTCAGAACAATTATTTCAATTTGTAAGCGTAGAAATATTTTAACGATTCCTAATAACTTACTTTGTTTGGAAACGGACTATATTCGAATTGTAAATTTTTAAATTTTTGCATGACGGACATTAAGGTATCGTTAAACTGTAGCAACACACTAAGCCATATATATGGTCATCTCAAAAATATCTTCTGCATGAGAAATTTGTAAAGTCCAAAATCAAACAAAACTTGGTTGCGAATTCAAATGGATTTTGATGCCCCAGTATTTAATTCTATGTGGCTTATATGCATTGATTCTTTTTCACAGTTTCCGTACGTTTCTTCAATAAAAACCAACACAAGAGAAGATACTATTTCTACTCTTTCTCTATTGAGGACAAACTTAATACACATTTCAGCGACAATTTTCCTCAACTAAGTTGAAAAGAAATGTTCATCGTAAACACTGAAAAGGATTTTGTAGGGAACGGATAAATCAGATAAAACCTCTTAATACAAAATATCTGGAAATACCACCTACACAAACATCACAAGCATAAAGTGGTGAACCAGTTGATAATATAACATATCCTCACACAAATGTGGATAACCAAGAAATACCGAATTTTAATCAACAAGATCGTTTAGTTTGCACAATAATAATATTGTTTAATCCATTATAAATACGACACTTATACTGACACACTTTAGAACACTGTAAATAGTAGTTATAAGAAAATGATTAATAAATATTACTTTTGTTTCATTCTTATACACGTCTGTTTTATCTGTACACTTATAGAGACCATCATTGACGATTCGAGAACTGATACTTAAATCGATTTAGAATTATTACCTAGTGTCCTGGTAATTTCGATCTCTCTTCAATTATCTGATATATGTATACTATTTCAGGCAGTATAACTGCCGATAATTAACTACCCGATAAACTAGGCATCTGGTTCGGGAGATTTCGACTATCGAATTTTATGTGGATAGCTAGGCAGTGAATAAGGACCTACAATTGTGGTAGTAAAGACCAGATGTCTACTCAAATGTACTCAATATCTATTTTAATTAAGACGACGTATTAAACTTGTCTAGCATAGTCTAGGTATCAGAAGCATGAGGGAAAAAATAAAAAATAAATGGTTTAAAAGATAAACTGATCGAACAAATAAATATGATCAAGAATGCGTTTGTGCAAAAATTTGGATAGATGATTGACGACAACAACCTGCATCTATATTCCTTTGGACTTTATTTAAAATATATCTGAGGTCGCACTAGATACTTGGAAAGAATAACTGTCAGAATGTATTTAACCATACTGGTATCACTGTGTTGCGTTAAAAGTATTTTTCCAAATGGAACATTATATAACTATGTTATGTGAAAGCAATGTTATTAGGCAGTCATTCCATTACATTACAATATATACAGTTTTTATACCCTATACCACCATAGGTACGGAGGTTATTATGCGTTTGTGTTGATGTTTGATTACTAATCGGCTTAGAATCACTTTCTGGCTCAATTAAATGATGTCCGTCGCCTGTCCGTCTGGCTACCAATTGGCCCTTGGTCTAATAACATACCTCCGAATTTTGATATACAATGGAGTGTTTAGATGATTGGAAAGTAGCAGTTTTGATTAGCATGTAAAAGTGTGCCGGCTACCAAAAAAAGCTTTAGATAAAGAATTAAAGTTTTACTCGATCAATACTCCTGCACACACAAAAAGTGCTCCCAAGGTCGTCACACAGTTGGGTCAAACCCAAATTTTATGGTAATAAATCTGTATCTCCTAAACTACTGGTCGGATTAAATTGAAATGTATGGAAGAGTTGTAGAGAAGGACCTAAGCTTTCAGAAAAATCATCTTATAGTCACCCTGTAATAACACAAGATAAGCTACAGGGTGTCAAAATTGACTACCTCGAGTTTGTAAAAGTTTAAAAAATCGTAACTTCTACAAATTAAGTCTTTGGTCAAAAATTTATTTGTAAAGCTTTTTAAATAATTTTTGCAGGTGTGAAATATTGATATATATTTTATACATTACATAAGAAATAATGGCGAAATTGTTATGCTTATGTTCTTTTATGCAATTAAAAAAAAGTCATTTAAAAAATTCACTTTTTTCATAAAATCTGCATTCGTTTTTGACCAGGCGGGAAAGAGTTTACTGTCAAATTGTTCTAAATCTATTTTTTGATTAAATATCGTCAATAAATTTAGAAAAGCTCGTGTAATATTTTTTTTATTAATCGATAAAAATAAAACTTTTTTCTAAAATTGATCTTTTTCAACCAATGCTTAATGTAGGGTGCAAGCTTAAATCAGTTCAAAATTTCTTATTTTTGTTAAAAAATTTTAATTTTTCATACTAATTTTAGAGTTACTGATTCTGAATATTTTTGACGTTTGGACGAATTCAGATAATCCAAAAATTCTTTCAACATATTGTTTTTAAATATATAAAAAAACTACAGAGTATTTTTAAAAAAAATTTATCTCATATACCTCAGGACTTATTCCCGAAAAACGAAAGAAAGTCGAGGCAAAATTCAAAATTCAGGTGTAAATATATTTTTACCTGTAAGAGATAACTTAGGTGAGTAAGCTTTTTTTTCTTTATCTTGACAAGTTATTTACAGAAATATAAAAATCTTTAAAATCGGAAGTGTGGATGTTATGATTTTTAGAAACTGTTTCATACTCGAGGAATTCAACTATGACACCATGTAGCTTAGCTCGTGTTATCACACAGGATGAATTTTCTGAAAGTTTAGGTCCTCCTCTATAACTCTTCAATACGTTTCAATTTAATCCGACCAGTAGTTTAGGAGATAAGATTTATTACCAAAAAATTTGCGTTTGACCCCACTGTGTGTCAGTAGTAAGTCGCTTCTGCATCCACTTGTAGCAAGCTGTAAAAAGCAGATCCACAAAATCGTATGTCAGTCGCCTTTTCCGGGAAAATTGCCATCAAAGCCAAATATCTATAACGCCATGGTCATACATTTTGTGGGATCAGAAAAGTGTTACAAATTATAAGCAATTAAAACCATGCGAACATTTAAAGAAAAATAAGCAGTATATGTACTCCGTATCATGTTACGCGACTATTTTAAAGTTATTAAAGAAAATCAGTGGATGGGATGTTTTATCTCAATCGCTGTAGAAAACCTTCTGAATACTATTTGATTCTGAATGGCCTACATGGAATAAGCTTCAGTTTACAACATGCCATCTAAAGATGGCCTTTTTATTTTGAGCTTCAAACTATGAGAAATAGTTTTTGGATCTGACGGGACTAGAACCCATAACCCCCAGGCTGATAGCGCACTGCCAATTTGCCTAGCAGGTACCCAATTCATAAAGTTTAGTTATTCATAGTATCTCCCTTATGGCAATCCTGGTCAAATAGTATTGTTTAATATTTGTCCACATTTAAGAGTACACAAACGTACATACGTACGAATATTCGTATTTAGATGTTGAATACTTAAATTCTGTTTAGTTAATTTACTTACTTATGAATTTAAACAAACACACAAGAAAAATTGTATCTCACTTTTGTATTTTGTAAGCCTAATGACATACCTGAGATTCCATTATGGCTCAATTTTACCACAGCACCCAATCTCTCACACAAAAAGCATACACACACGGGGAGTAAAGACACAATCATTAAAGGCGAGCTTAATAAGATCATGCAAAGTTAATGCAGACATTTCGACCATATCTGATGGGAAATCTGTAGTATGGAACAATTTTTTTTTTTTTTTTTTTTGGTATTGTAAGTAAGTTTTCTGCAGAAAAAAAATAAAGAAAAAAATTTAAAAGGAATATAAAGGATTAATTTGTTTAAAAATATTTCAAAATCAAAAGTTTATGTAAAGTTATCAGATAAAAAGCAAAACAAAAAAGAGTTTAACTTAGTTAAGGTGCGTGACAGTTTAAAATTAACTGATCATGTTTTATGGGAATAATTGGAATTAAATAATGTAAAAGTTTTGTTGACATTTCAAGCTGGTCCAAAAATAGGGTTAGAATAAAATATGACAACATATTTTCTTGTCAAAGGATATTAGAGAAGGACTATTTGCAAGAAAACCAAGGAAGCTATTAACATAATCTTTGAAAATTTTTATTTCTGAAGGGATGATAATAAACCATATGGCACAAAAAATATATTAAAACAATTAGTATTAATTACAAAATTTGTTATAGTTTTGGAAAAAAAAAAAAAAAATAATTAAAATCACAAGATTTCCCAATATAAGCTGTTCCATCTGAAAATGTACGTAGCATGTACTCTATCTAAAATAGCCCACGTCACACTTGCAACAGGTATCACAGTAGGGAATCCGCTACATTTAAACATGAAAAATCCTATTAACAAACGTTTGGAGAAAAAAATATAACAACATATAAAATCAAAGTTAATAGACATAAAACAATAACTTAATTTACTTCAGACTGGTGGACAAACAATTCCCTACATTTTTTTTTAAAAACACTGAAATAAAAACGAAAGCAATTGGATGCATTAAGAAAAAAGAATATACCTGGTGGTATGTTAGCAATGCTTGAAACGACATACAGACGACACGTTTTAATGTACAAGAAATTGTTTTTTATTTAAGTTAAAGTAACAAGTTGACACTAAGTGGTCAGGAGTGACCAAAAAAGCACCCTATTTTTTTTAATTTGTTTATCTTTATTTATTGAGTCTTTAAGATATTAAGTGAATTAAGTCCGACCACTGCCGAGCGAAAAAACTTTATTTATTCAAAGGGTTTAGCTTCTGCAGAAGTCTGCTGTATTCCTTCTTCTCAAACGAATTTAGCCATCGCTTCTTATTATGTTTCGAGCAAGTGGGTTTGGGTATACTTCAAGCTTCCTCAAATACGATTCTGCGTGTTTTCCTATTTCATTTTGGACAATAGGAACATTGATGCCCTTTTGAATGTTATAATTTTTCACATACCAGGGTGATGCTTAGTAGTATTTTATTTTGGATTCTTCGAATTTTTTCAATACTTGAAGCAGACGCCGCACAGTGCTTTGTTCCATAGACAAAAATCAAAATAAAAACATTTTTCAAATTGAGTTGAAATATACGTTTTTAGAAAGATAACAATATAGATCATATAATTTAAAAATATTTTTTTGGAAAAGGCTATTTTTGTGGCTACTAGAGGGTGCTAAAGTCAGAGAATTTAAAGCCAATATTAATGAACCAAAAAGCTGGTTCTAAACTGTTTTAGGAAAAAAAATTTCAAAAATTTATTTTTCGATAAAATGCGTCAAAGTTTCATTTTTTCAATACCCCAGAATATTGGTAAATTAAAACTATTATTATTATTTAAATATAGTGATCTGAATATATATATATTATTGCTCAAATTTACACATATTTTTTACTTAAAACCTAAAAATTCCTTAAATTTGATGAAGGATATAAAAAAATTATACAATTTAGTTAGAGCCAATTTTTTTAACTTTAAAAAAAGTTAAATTGAAAAAGTGTCTGATTTTTCGTTTTTACTTCAATTCCATAAAAAAACCCATTTCCTTTTTTGACCAATATTTTGGAAGAAAATGCGTTTTTCACATTTCAATGTATATGGGAGGTAGGCGTGTTCTTGTTCCGATTTAAATAAAAATTGGCAGAATCATAAACAATCTATATTTAACTGCAATCACAAATTTTGGTGGAATTCTTACCAGTATTCACGCAGTAAATCCGTTTTATAGTTTCAGGATATATGGGAGGTGGGCGTGTCCTTGCTCCGATTAAAAAATAAATCAGAAGACGTGTAGGCAATCTATATTTAATGGCTGGCACAAATTTTGGTAAAGTTCAGACTAGTATTTTAGAAAAAAATTAGTTTTTTAACTTCAGGATATATGGGAGGTAGGCGTGTCCATGCGCCAATTTTTTCAAAACTTCGTATTTATTCATTCTAAGCCTAAAGTAATATGCGTACCAAATTTAAATTTGCCACGGCATCTCCTTCTATTTTTGTCAAATCGTTGTATGGGATCAAAGCACTGTGCGCCGTGTCCTATAGTTAGCACCATAGCACCATATAGGCTTTAAAATTAGCAATATGCCAAAAACGGCTTTTTGAGCAAAAGAACTTTTTTATTGTTGAAAATGGTTCTTTAGGGCTTGCTCTGCGACTTTTTCATAATTTCGTTATTTACAAAATTACCGTTATTTTAAAGTTATTGAAGAAAATCACAATTTTGACCTATAAATTTCCAGAATTCGACCAAATAATGTTTGGCAACTTTGTACATAATCCTTTGGCGAGTATTTTTGCTGAACATACGAACTCATAGTATTTGCAAATACAGGGTGTTTTGATGTAATTTTAATAAAAAATTAATTTTGCGCCAACTAGCGGCAATAATTAGTACTAACTATGTTCAGCAATTTGAAAGGTATTTTAAATACCTTTCCAAAAAGTTTTGTTTTGAAAATCGGTTGAAAAATAACCGGAAATCATTAAAAAATATTCTAAACAGAAACAGTGATACAAAGAAAAACATCAAAAAACAATAACATTACAAATGTAAACAAGTGCGAATGTTGTATAGGAGGTGGGCGGTAAAGTGGGTGAACCACGCCTATTTTTGTTTCCTTGTATACATTTGTCCATGAAGTATTTGTACAAAATTTCTTTGACCTTTCAGCTTATATGGGAGGTGGGCGGTAAAGTTGGCGGACCACGCCCATTTTTTGTTTCCAAGTTTATAACGACCCATGAAAATGCTGTTATAGTACATGCTTTTATTTAAGAGAGATATAGCAGAAAAGTATGAAATTAAGCTACAACGGACATCCTGTGTTTTTAGTATTTTGCTCATAACTTTTTTGTTTATTTACCGATTTTACTAATTTTCAATATCAAACAAACCTTATATAAGATAAATATTTAGGCCAAATTTCGTTTCCCTTCGTTTTGCCGTTCGAGCAATATCCTGCTTTCAACAGACGGACATGGCTAGATCGACTCAGAATCTAACCAGGACCCAGAAAACATATACTTTATGGGGTTTTAAATTAAAAATAGTGTGTATGGTCTTAATTACTACTGTATAATTCATTTCAGTAACATAAACTCCCGTTTTTTTAAATATGAACTCTATTTTTTAAATGAATGAGTAAAATTTTCCGAAAATAGCTTTATTGTTTTTTGTACGGCACAAATTGGACTGAATGTTATGCCAACATAGTTAAGTCAACATAGTTGTTGATGACAATAATATCTAAAATGCTGAGGTGGTGCTTGAAGATTACATTCCTACTTCAAAAGTTATATAGGAATGAAGGTGAAAAAAAACGCATTTTTTTCAATTTTTTCGATTTTTTTTTTAACATTTTCCAAATTTTCTCGTAAACGAAAAATGCGATCGTCAAGCACCACCGCAGAATTTTAGATATTATTGTCATCAACAACTATGTTGACTTTCAAGGCCCAACATTCAGTCCAATTTGTGCCGCGGTAAATATTAGCAGTAGTATTTTCTTACTTCCATGTTTTGATGTTGCCATTTTGTTTTTCTCAGTGTATTATTACAACAATATCCGAAAATGAAAGACTACAACCCAGACTAACTATCCAACTAATAAAAACATTGAATTTGTAGCTGTTAACATAAATAATGAGTTAAATTCATAAAAAGTAAAAAAAATCCCATTTTTAAGGGCCTCCCTATATTTCCGTTTTAGAACAAGTGAGGGACATCCCACATAGCTGACTCTATCCTAGAGTTTTTCACGGGAAATCCCGGGACGAGAATTCCCGGGAATCCCGCCAAATTTTCACTCCCGTAATCCCGGGAAATCAAGCGGGAATTCCCGGGATTTCTTGTGTATGCAAAATGTTTATATTTAACAACTAATATATGGACATTTTAGTATATAATGTGTGTTTACATTTGTTTTTATTTATTTAATTTGATTTGTTACAAGTTTAAATATCTTTAAGGAAATTTCTAAATTTGTTTGATATTTTTCGTATAACAGTCTGAAAACAAAATATCGTTTTCTTTTTTGCTGAATAATTAAAAAAAAAATTGATTTTTAATTTTTTTCATTGTGGTCAAAAATAATATTTATAAAATTCGATATTTAAAAAGTATATTTATTAAACGATTTGAAGATGCAATTTGTACGCATGTGAAAGTTGTAAGAGGAATCTTTTTAAAATGTCTGGAAACCTCAAACAACAACTTATATTTTTAATGCCCCAACGAAAAAGTGAGACTAAAAGTATTCAAACTGTAAAATTCCCTGAGGTTTTCTTAACAACAAGCTTACTTCCGTATAAATATTTAGAGATTTTTCCAAATAGGGTAAATGAAAACCAAGGTATTGATTCGACTTTCGTATGAGTTGTTATATAATAAAAAGTATTGATTCAATATTTCAAAAAGAATTACTTTATAATTTTATGATTAATTAGTTTATTTTAATATTTTTTATCTTTTATTTTACTAAATATTAAAATTTTTAATTATTTATTTTCGGCGGGAATTCCCGGGATCCCGGGAAATTTAAAAATCAATCCCGATTTCCCGGGAGCGGAAAAAGTCCGGGAAAAGAAAAACTCTACTCTATCCCCAAAGCAATAAAAATCATTTGGCATTCATAGCTTGAAAATGATAAAGTACTTTTTTTTGGCATAGCTATTTATAATTGAGTTATAGATTTTAACAGTTTGCAATCTAGACTTAATTTTAAATTTCTTCCAATCAGCCAGTTAGTTTGGAGTGATTTAAACTTAATTTGGGTGAATTTTGTATCCATATGTGTTTTCCACGTAAGACGTCGATGGAGTATAATCTGATTATTTATCAAGACTGGGGGCACGAAAGTAATATGTATATATTTTTGCTCATTCACTTTTATTCTCCATTGTTTTAATCATTTTTCTAGACAGATTATATCATCATGCAAGAGTTTAGATGCTTCTTGGAGGTTTTCATGCGCGCCTAAAATAGCTGTGTCATTCTTGGGGTACACCTGATGCAATGGACTGCGGTGAGCTAATAAAGTCTTTCGATGAGTTAAATAGCTTTCTAATAACTTATGCGTATTTGTGGATAAATATTGTTGACATCAATGAAAAGAGTGGAACAATATTTCTTTTCTTCAAACGTCTTAGATGTAACATTTATAAGCCTGTGAGTTTGTTCTATGGTGGTATGTTTTTCTCTAAAACCAAATTGATGTTAGAATACAATCGAAACGATTCACTATCGGTTTCAACTTGTTCATTAATCGCTTTTCAAATAGCTTTGATTATAGGCTAATTGGCCTATACCATTCTACTTTAGTGATCTTTTCTAGGCTTAGGAATCATTGTGACCAATGAGACATTCCATTCTGGTGGATAATATTCAAGGAGCAATATAGAATTAAAAATAAAAGGTATTATTCCTATTGCATTTCTTTTGGCATTTTTTTTATTTTTTATTTAATTTGAATTGAGGGGATATGTGTAATTGCCACTCTCGTCGAAATCTTCTTTTTTCGACATCCACAGAACAAATTCTATTGTATCTATTTTGTCGGGGGGTTAGGGTAGCATGTTCAGCAGCAAGTTTTAAATTTTTTCAAAATTTTTGAGAGAGACATCGATATGTTCTGGTGTTCTCAGCTATATATTTTCCGTTTATTCTTGTGTTTGATATCGCTGAGATACCAGTGGGGGATAAAATTTCTCGTCAACATAGGAACAAAATGATCTGAAGATAATTCTAATGAAGATTTGAGATGGATTAGTTCTCTTGGTAAATTCCTCCTATCCTATTTGACTTACAAATTGTTACTATTAAATAAAATTTGTAGGTCTTGTATTAGGTCTTGTGGTGGAAGATACTCCGAGACAATTAACATGTGTAAAGTCTTATTAACGTCGCTCTCTGTTGTTATCAAACAGATGATATCAAGTAGATGTACTGCGGCCTCTCATATTAGACCGAAAGATTACATAATTTTTCTTGAACAAATGTAGGAGACACACATCTATTGATCCTAAGAATTATTCCTGGAAATATTTGTTACCCATTCCCTTGTCTTATCGGAGTTAATTTAAAGCTGTCAGATAGTGCAAAATACTTTGGAATTATTTAGGACTACAAATACCCATTGCACTAAAAGGAAAGTATGACCTGATAATTGGTTGTTTGGTTGCTTAAAAGTCTTCCTGCAATCAAGTAGAATTACTAAAACTCTGTTTTGACTACTACATTCACCAGAAAATTTCGTAATTTTCATAGCTAGTTTAAAGTAAAATGTAAAAGAGAAAAAGAAAATACTGAGATCCTTCCTGTGGCTTTTAGATATTTAATAACATTACTAAGTCTAGCACCTGTTATTTCAGATAGGTTATCTTATAAATGTTTCCAAATAAATTTATGTCTGAGTTCAGAGCTGAACATTCGCGTAGAAAATAGAAAACTGTTTTCTTCTTAAAGTAATTCTTACAGCTACAATAATATTCATTAAATGGACTCCACGTTTAGTAGAATATTTCCACATCATTCAGTGCTCTCTGAACATTCCAATTATTCAAATGTCTTTGTGTTTTTAAATAAAAAGTTACGTTGAGCATTTTTCGTTGTTTTAGGTCATGTTGCTTTTTCGACTCTACATTTGTTCAGCCTTCACCACTCATTTCCAGCTTTGTTAAGATTAAGTTTGAGGATACCGTTTTTAATGAAACCTAGTGGTACCGTTGAAAATTCACTTTCATAATACCATACCAATAGTGTACCCAAAGTAAACTATTGTTATAATGGCAACTTAGTTCGGACAGTTCTCCCTTATATTGCCTGAGAGTTATTCCATTTTAAATTTAAAAAAATAAAAATTGAGCCTTGATTACCGATTTGGATAAAATTCAGTTCATATTTAGAGGAGGACTCATAATCAGGTAAAATAAATTTTATAAATTTTTATTTTTAAAACTGTGGCAACCTATAGCTTTAAGGGTGATTAACAGATTTTTTAAAATGTACAAAACTTTTGTTGTACAGCGCAAGCTTGGTATATGCGACTACCGATTATCGCGACGGTTTAATTTTTAAAATTGCTGGTTCTATAATCGCGACAGTTTACGAAAAAAGGCTTCTATTTTTGCGACTTTTATCTTTTTTTTTTTTAATTTGATTAATATGTCTATAACAAAAAAAGGGAAATCCCCGTCTTTTGGTATATAAACCTTTTTGGATGATTTTGATCTTCAATTTTGTCAGTTTATTCGTGTCATTTGTTGTGCAAATACATCTTTTAATATGGGAAAAGTTCAACATATTTTAAAGCCAACGATTTCTCAAAAATTTGAGATTTTAGAAAATTTTTATAGTGGATAAGTCTTTGGTTTACCACATTATAAAGCAAGAAAAACTAAAAAAGTTCGTACGTACAACAGAAAGTGGCTCTGGCAAACGTTGCACCTTAAAGAAAGCTAAATACCCAAGAATGGAAAAAAATGCTTTATAAGTGGTTCGTAAAACAAAGGGAAAAAAATGTTCCAATATCAGTAGCGAGTTTACGATCAAAAGCCAGTCATTTGTATTCAACCATTAGATCAAAACGTTATCAACTTGGTCAAATTAAATTATAAAAAACAGCTGCTCAACCACTTGCTTGACGAGAAGGGAACAAATTTAAAACTTAAACTAAAAAAATTCAATCTCAAAAATGCAATTCAGATTCTAGTTACGTCCTGGGATAAAATATCAATGTCCAATATCCTAGAACGCCTTGCTCGAATTCGGTAGTGAAGAGGATAACATGTCGTTAAATATTTTACAAAATATAATTCAGGAAGAAAATGAAGATATTTCAACTATTGGTACACTTGTAGCTTAAATTGGTACGGAACATCTTTTCACGAATGCTGACATAAACAATTGGAGTCAATAACAATTTCATGTGGAAAGTAATGAGGAGCAATTGGAATTATCAGATACGGAATCGGAGGATTTTTACATGGTCATGAAAAAAAAAAACAAAATTAAAGTGGACGATTGTATAACATCGATAAACATATGGATATAATGGGCTTTAAATAATGATAAGCCGACAACAGCACTATATGAACTACGTGATTAGAGATCGCAGTTTACCGGACTTTTTAATTTCCCGGGATAGCGGAAAGAAAATGTTTAGTTTTTGGTAATGGCAACTACTTATTAGAGTAGTTTCTTGGTAATAAGGCGTCATTATTCTTTTCCTTCTCTACATTACATTACATAAATAAGTACTCAATAGCTGATGCTGTTAGTTTTTCTTTTTAACAAAATGTCTAAAAATATATTTTATTTTAAAACAAGTTTTTGTCACTTGGAAAATTAAGTGCAAGATCGTGTACTGAGTATGACGGTAATCATTAAAAACGAATAGTTAATTTGGTCCCAAGTTCAAATCTCACTGGCGGCAAATTTTGTTTGTTTAGGAACATATTTTTGAGTAATCCTAGAGTCTAAAAATAACTACATGAATTCGTGGACAAGTCAAACAAACGTAACTAGTTATTCCGACAAAAAATAAGTAGTTAGAGTGCAAGATAATGCCAAGGTATTTGACATTGTCAGACAAAGCAAGTTCACAGTTTGAAGCTTTGTATCCTAGTCCTTGTGGTAAAGAGAATTTAGCTTGGGTTCATTCTTAGTCCACTTGCTGTTGCCCAGTATCAGAGTGTCGCAAAAGTACTGAACATTATAACACTTATTACGTTCAAGAACAGTCCTGATATCGTTACCACTATATCGTCCAGAAAGTTACGATTTAATCAATATAAGCCTTGAGGTGGCCCACAACTTACATGTTTTGACTTCTCAATGTTTTCAACTTTGTGTTGACTAGTTATTTCTGTCTACAACATCGAAACTAGCCAGTTGGTGATATACTCCTCAACTACGACCTAAGTCACCGTAGTTGTGACGTTATTAAAGGCATCTTCTGTTTCCAAAAAGCTGCCGAGTTCTTGTAGATAGTTTGCGAAAAGCCATGGAGTGATTTCAGATACTGCCTTATGTGTATTTCAATGTATCCATCAAGTATTTAAAAGCAGGAAATATGATAGGCTTATCGGGCGAAAATATTCTGCAGTCTTGTAACTACAATTACCTTTAATCTCCTACAGTTCAGCGGATCATGATTGAGAGAAAAGCAGAGTTTAAATATATTATTAATGGCCAGTAATACAGCTGGTCGGAATCAATGAAACCTAATACATTTGTTCCTCATCCAATTTCATATTTTCTTTTCTAAAACCTAATTCTAAGCAGACATTTTACGGTTTCGGAAACCTAAATATACTTAAAAACATTGGCAAACTATTCTAGATATCCAATAAACAACACTTGAATGTAGTTTTTGGGATTTAAATTTGTTTCTTATAAATTGTGTGATAAATGATATAAACCAAAAATTATCTCTTTTAAAAATTTCAACATCTAGAGAATGATTTAGTATATCACTGTAATGTTTTGTTGGGTAATTTCAACACAAAAACGAGAGAAAAAGATATAGTCGGTCAAGCCTGACCATATGATACCCTACACCATTGTGTACATTATAATTCGGGGAGGGGTCTTGACTTGGAGTCAGATGTGGACCGATACTCATAAGTGTAAAATAAAACATACGAATACAGAATATTACGTTGATGCTGACATTTATATGAATTTATTCACTTTTGGGTGATTCCCGAAAGATGGCTTTATATGGGAGCTATGGTAAATTATGGACCGATCTTTGTAAAATTTGGAACTATCATTTATGTTCATATAAAACTTCTTTGTGTCGAATATTAACTTGATACTAACATTTTAATGGGATTTATGCCCTTTAAAGTGATTTTCTGAAAAGGGGTTTATATGGGAGCTATGGTTAATTATGGACCGATCTTTTTAAAAATCGGCACACTTATTTAGACTTATATAGAACTTATATGTTCCAAATTTCATTAAAATATTGCTATATTTAAGGGATTTATGATCGTTAAACCCTTTTCCGGGAGGACATTTGTATGGGGGCTAGGTGAAATAATCGACCGATCATAACCAATTTCAATAGGCTTCGTCCCTGGACCAAAGGAAACCTGTGTACAAAATTTCATTAATTTTGATTCAAAATTGCGACCTGTAGTTTGATTACAAGGTTTACATGGACGGACAGACGGTCAGACGGACAGACGGACGGACGGACATCGTTAAATCGACTCAGAAAATGATTCTAAGCCGATTGGTATAAATTAAGGTGGGTCTTAGACCAATATTTTTGGGTGTTACAAACATCAGCACAAACGCATAATACCCTCCCCACCTATGGTGGTGTAGGGTATAAATAGTACAACAGGTAAATTATTGTAAGTACTTGCCACTGCCACCAATCTAAATAGTTGTTGCTTAAAAAAATCTACTAAATATTTACCACAACAACAAACTGAGAAAAAAAGCTTGAAGCGCCAATTACAAAAGTCTACAAAACTGAAAAAACACCTTAAATTTTAGTTAAAAATCATTTGAAACTGCGAAAGGAGTGAAGAAAGGGAACACACACTCTTAACAATTTGACAAAAAAAATAAAAAATAAGATCTCGTAATTTTGCCACAGATTAAGCAAAAACTACAATTTACAAACAAACGTTAAAAAAAAGCAGTTTTAGTTAAAGTAGCCGACTTAGTTGGTTTCTGGCCAACTAAAGTCAGTAGTTGGATTTATTTTGGCCGTGGGCGCCAATAATTCAAAAAGCAGACAATTAAATTTTTAGAAAAAAAAAAAAAACAAATCCAGTAGTTGCTTTTATTTTGCTTCTACTCTTGCTGTGAATTCAGAAAACAAAACAAGTTCTTAAAACAAATTCAGCTGTAGTTAACCATCATATAGTTTGTGTCGTTTTTCGTGGTTTTTAAACAACTTTGTAAGTAGAGGTTGGACGGCTGAATTTTAAATTAATTTAAAAATACGTATTTCATTTAGTTTAATTAATTGCTTTTTGGGTTAGTTTAGGCGTAGTTCAGTTTGATGTAGAACTACCCAAATGAAGTATAGAGTTAAAGGTGTCATTAGCTTAAGTAAATTTCAATGATTGAGTTATAAAGTTGTTGGAATTAGAATTGTTTGACACAACAATTAAAACTTTTTGTAATGGAAATATGTAATTAAATAAAATACTGGTATAATATTTAAAAAACAGTAATATTATATAATAAAATATAATAATTAAGATTTTAAAACATACACTAAAATACAATCACTAAAATAATACATTCAATTAAAAATTGTTTAAATTTTCACCTCTTAAAATGATTATATCAATTACTAATATTTAACTGCAAACATTTCCACAATTACATCTCTTTTTTCAGGCCTATTTCAGGCTATGGAGTAAATAGTTTTTTTGTAGCTTTTGAAGTAAATCGTTTATAAGATAATAGACACATATTTCCTCCTTCGTATTAATTTAAAATTTGGACTTAGTGAACACGAAGAAATTAAAAAAAGCTACAGCTTATGGAGCATAAATCTATCTTAAAATATAAAAAAAAAAAAAAAAATTTGTTCATCGTCCTCTACTGGACCAAAAAGATCAGATAAAATTAACAAATTAAACATTAATTTAAAACAGAAAATTTCCCTAACTAAATACAGATAACTGAACTTTTTTTATAAAAATTGGTCTGCAAGATGTAAAGTTAAAATATTAAATCATTAAAAGAAAATTGAATATAAGAACAAGGTAAACCTAATTGCTCATATTGAAGAAACATTTTGGTGCTTTATAAAAATAATTAAATGTATTTTTATCTAGACATTATAACCTGAGAATGATTCACCACATATTATATGCACAACTTTGAAATAAAAATAAACTTTGTATTGATTCTCCTAAAGAAAAAATTTATAATCGGCTTGCCCGAATCTATGTATATACTCATCTTCTGCAACTTTTTATACTATTCTAATAATTTCACATTATATAGGAGGTGGGCTGTGAAGTAGGGCGGTTAATTTTTATTTTCTGAGTTAAAATTGTTTCTTAAATTATTTGTATAAAATTTCGTTGTCGTATTGGCGGAATGATTTGATTTGCAGTTACGACAGACGTAAACCAAACAAACCTTTTATCGTATAGGACGGACAAAAGGACGAACATTGTTAGATAATTTTAAATGTTCAGAATATATACGGAATAACAAATCCAATATACAAATAGATCCATTCTATTTTCCAAATTATCAAATTTTACACCCATGAGTGTAAACATGAATGTGACAATCTCTTATTAAAATGTAATGTTTTAAAGAAAGTCCTTACAAAAATATCTGTACACAGAACTAATTTTGACTATTTTTTTTTAATAAGTCATTAACTGACTTTAAATAAAATTTTATTAAATAAATAATTAGCATTAATTTTTTGTTTTATTGAATATAAATAATAAATAATTTCTAAACGAATAAAAATACTTTTTGATAACTTTAATAAATACTGGATACACGAAATAAATAATGGATACACGATATTATGAGGGCAGATCAATATTTCCATGACTTTTCGAACTTCCCTCGTTGTTATATGAAATGCAACACTGTTCCCATCATTTACCACCTGTTAATAGACTACTGTCAAATTTTGAGCAAGTGTCGTCATTTACTTTGCGTTTAACAGCTGTTCAAAACATACAACCTCGTGTATTTTTCTAGAAATGGAAAAAAGTGAATTTCGAGTGCTCAATAAACATTATTTTTTTCAAAAAAAAAAAAAAAAAAAAAAAAAAAAACCGTCATTCAAACCAAGGAAAAGCTCGATAAATACTATGGGGACTCTGCACCATCGATTTCAATGGTAAAAAAGTGGTTTACTGACTTTCGTTGTGGTCGCACAAGTACAAATGACGCTGAACGTTCTGGACGGCCAATTGAGGTCAGTACACCCGAAAATGTCGAAAAAAAATCCACGATATGGTGGAGCAAAAATGCGTGAGATTGTTGATGTCATAGGCATTTCACATGGCAGTGTGGTTTCGATTTTAAATGTTCAGTTGGGTTTAAGAAAGTTGTCTGCAAGTTGGGTGCCCCGTTTGATCTCAATTGACCATAAACGTAAACGTGTGACAACTTCAAAGGATTATTTGGAGTTGTTTAACCGCAATCCGAATGAGTTTTTGCGGCGTTTTGTAACTGTGGATGAAACATACATCCATTACTGTACTAAACAATGGGTTTCTCCGGGTGAACCTGCTCCGACGAAGGCCAAGGTAAGTTTGTCGGCCAATAAGGTGATGGCAACAGTTTTTTGGGATGCACGCGGGATAATCCACATCGATTACCTTCAAAAGGGATAAACAATTAATGGCGAATATTATGCCAACTTATTAGACCGATTTAATGAGGATTTAAAAATAAAACGACCCCATATATCCAAGAAAAAAGTTCGTTTTCATCAAGATAATGCACGGGTGCACACGAGTGCGGTCTCAATGGCAAAACTCTATGAATTGGGCTACGAATTGGTACCTAATCCACCATATTCTCCAGATTTAGCCCCTAGTGACTACTTCCTATTTCCAAACCTAAAGAAATGGCTCGGTGGAAAGAGATTAAGCTCCAACGATGAAATTATTGACCAAACAAATGCCTATTTTAAGGACCTCGAAAAAACCTATTTTTTGGAAGGGATACAAAAACTGGAGAAACGTTGGACTAAGTATATTGAGTTAGAAGCAGATTATGTTGAAAAATAAATTTCTGTTTTGCACTTATTTAGACTTATTGATCCGCCTCGTATTATAAAGAAAATTTTAAAATGTCATGTTAACGAAGATCCCAGTGCCAAATTGTGTACAAATCTGTACATAATTACCACACAAGAAAATTTCTAGCAGAGTCAAATCGCACAGTCATGTTGAAAACTTCACGCTTCCTCCGAAGAATATAACTATACATTTAAATCGTTCATGCAGAATGTCTATTTAGTCGTTAATGGACAACGTTTCCATTGCAGCCAATATGGAGTTATTTTTTAAAAATTTATTCAAATTCAAAATTTTTTAAAATTAATTTCCTTTCTTCCAATTTATTTAAATCTTTTAAAATCGTTTAAAGTCTTGAACATAATTTTGTTTACGTTTTCTTTATTTATATATTGAATCTGCCTTTTATAAGGCCTCATAATATGTATTCAAATCTTAAAATTAAAAACTACTTTATCTCTAATGAGAACATGCCCTAGTGAATTATTTGTCCTCTATAATAAAGGGGTAGAAATTCGGCCCTACGAAGCCTTGAATCCAATCGAACATCAGTAAAAAGTCTTGCGAGCGGGTTGGGATGAGTCTGCAGTTTTAGAATATATTTTTCACTGCGCCTTTTAAACTCATTTTTTACCAATGAAACCTCTAAATCTCTATGGATATTTACATTTCTTATATACCATGGTGCACCCGTCATGGTTCTAAGAATTTTTGATTATGCCCTCTGTATAATACCGATACTTTGGTTTCTATATGACGACGTCACATTAGCCGCCTATCTAAATGTATACCAAGTTATGTAACATGATCTGACTGTGGTATACATATGTCATTAAGTTTAACAGGAGGACAATTTTCTCTTCTGAGGGTGAATGTTACGTGGTTACATTTCAAGTCATTTACTAGTAACATGCCAGTTTTTCAACCATGTCTCCACACGTCGGAGCTAAATATCAAGTTGACTAGATGCTATGTGCTGTTTTTCGTGGGAACTGAATATTGCCGTTTCGTCAGCAAACGTAGAAACAGTCAATCCATCGCATACTGGTAGGTCAGAAGTATAAATTAAGTACAAGGAAGGTCCAAGAACACTTCCCTGTGGGACACATGCTTTTATTTCAAATTCTTCTGTTACAAATTTTGTATATTTTACTTTAAACAAATGGTTAGATAAATAGGACTCCAGTAATTTGTGGGTAAACATTTAATTTTTTATATTAGGCCATTATGCCAAACTTCGTCGAAAGCTTTAATTCAAAATATTTCCTTATCTCTCCAGTTAGACGATTCACTTGCTCTATGGTTTCATGTTTTTCACGAAAACCAAACTGATAAATTTGGATGATATTTCTATCGTTTAAGAATAGTGTTTATAAACCGGTTAACCGGTTAACCGAAAAACCGGTTTTTTCTTCAAATTTCGGTTATTTGCGAACCGGTTAATTTGAAATATTCAATTTCGGTTAACCGGTTTACCCGGTTTTTCTGTGTCGGTTAACCGGTTTCAAAAATTTGCTAAAAATATCATAAAATTTCGTCCTTTAGTTGCTTTTTTCTGAATTTAAAATATAAGAAAATATTTTTAAACTATTAAAAATGTTTGCTGTTTGAGTTAACAAGTAGCCAGGTGAAATATATTTACTTGTTTGAAGTTAAATATATTTTAAAACTGTATGTATAATAACTCAGATAGATAATTAAGCATTCCATTTACAAAAGCTTTAATTTCATGCGAATGAAATTTTCCAAAAGAAGAAAATACTTATGTAACATTAAACCTACTAATGTATAGCTTAAGAAAAAAATAAGATTTTATATAGGATAACAAGAATAAAGACTTCAAACGTAGAACTAAATAAGTGCAGAAAATTTACTTGATTAATAATCTTCTAAATGATTAATAATCATCTAAAAATTAAAAACAAATCTCTTTTTAGCAGAAAAAATGTTTTTTATTTTTCCAATTTTATGCAGATATATTTATTACATTTTTTTTATAAAAATTATATAAACTTTTCCTTGAGAGAAAAACTTTGAATGCGGTGAATATAAATTATTATATAAAGCACATTATATTATATATTGGATTGTGCCTAAACACTTTGTTTAGGCACAATCCAAAATATGTCGACATGAAATAAAACAAACCAAATTCAATTTTAATTGAAACGTAGATCTCTGTTTATTTCAAATAAATGTTACCTCGTAGAAGGAATAAGCAAATTTATAAATATATTGTGGTGCACGTAGTGCTTAAGTCGAAGATAATATAAGAAGTGAAATTAAAAGCTATTAGTTTGGTGGCAAACAATATTTAAGTAACCGTTAGCGGTTTACTCGTTAGTATAAATGTCAAAATACTTCCAACAAAGTTGCAAAAAAGGGAAGCAAGAATAAATTCTAACGTTGTAAAAAATAGTATATTTGATTGTTATAAAAAAAGGAGCTAACAACAAATCTAACTGAAACACACTTTTTTTAACCAAAAATATTTTCATTAAGCTTTAAATTAGAGCAATTATTTAAATGTCGGTTAACCGGTTTAACCGGTTTTTTAGTAGACGGTTAACCGAAAAACCGGTTTTTTATTTTCATCCAATTTTCGGTTAACCGTCAAACCGGTTTTTTCAAAAGTCGGTTTTTTATAAACACTATTTAAGAATGACATAATTTTGTTTTGGAATAATTTCTCGAACAGCTTCGACAAACAAGATAGTAGGCCGATAGGTCTATAAGAAGATGGTATAGTAGAATCCTTTCCTGGCTTTGATATCATTTTGATCTGAGAAGTTTTCCAGATTTTTAGAAAAACTCCTAGTTTTAAGACCGCATTGTAAATGAATGGAAAGCACGATAATTGCCACATTCAGTAGGTTTTTAATCTTTTAATCTTTTTGATGGGGGGTATATTGATTTTTTCATTCCGTGTTTAACATGTCGAAAAATTCACTTATGACCCCAAAAAGTATATATTTTCTGGGTCCTGGTTAGATTCTGAGTCGATCTAGCTATGTCCGTCTGTCTGTTGAAAACAGAATAGGATTCGAACGGGACAACCTAGGGGGACGAAATTTGGCTCAAATATTTGTATTATATTTGTTTGGTATTGAAAATGGGAAAAATCGGATAATAAATAAAAAAGTTATGGGCCAAATACTAGCTACAACAGAGTGTCCGTTGTAGCTTTGTTTCTTACTTTTCTGCTGATATCTCTTAAACAAAAGCATGTACGCCTACTTAACCGCCCACCTCCCACATAAAGTGAAACATCAACGAAATTTTGTACAAATAGTTTAAGGACCAATGTAAACTCGGAAACAAAAAATAAAAAAGTTTAATTAACATAACATAAAAAAGTTTAAAAAAGTTGATGGTGGGTATATAGATTCGGCAGAGCCGAATATAACATTCGCGTTTGTTTTAATTGCAGTAAACAGCCTCAGCTTTGCAGCTTGTGATCTGGTTTGTTGCTACTCTATTCAATTTCATAATTGGAAACATGCTTAAAATCGTTCCTTAAAGTTAGACTTTTTCATTAGTCCACGGCTAAATTAATTAACGACGTAAAGTCTTGTACGCTTTATATCTTTTATACCTTCCTCACACTGAAAATATGGATTTGTGTGGATGTGACTACTGATGTATTTTCTATATTTTAACCAATTTGTTATATAGAAAGTATTTGTGGGATATTTTGGTATGTTAGTCCTTCCAAAATCGGAGAATGGTCAGAAGTTAAATCATATGAAATTTCCGTAATTATTGAATTTCGGTTTATATTTTTAGATATGGAAAAATCTATAAGATCAGGTATTTTTCTAGAATCAGCCGGGCAATATGTTGCGTGTCCAGCGGACACAAAATCCATGTCATTTTTGCGATCAACTAGTACCTTGCAGAACTGCCTACCTCTAGGATTTATCAATCTAGAACCTCAATAAGTATGTTTAGCACTATAGTCGCCACATGCCAGGAAACGATGTTCTAGTATTTTAAAGAATTCTTAAAATTTTTCCTTGGTCATAGAAAATCGTGGTGGGCAATACACCAAGCTTAGCTTTAGCTCAGCGATTCCTGCTGGTAATCTTTCGAGAATTCAACTAGGGCATAATATCGTATTCGATTTCTAATTAATATACCAGTACCACCATGTGCTGTACCATCCGGATGATTAGTAAAATACAATGAATAACCTGTAATATAAAAATTGTATGTATTGTGAGATGAGTCTCTGAGACTAACATCACATCAATATTTTGTTGTTTCATATAGAGTATGATATTTTCGACTTATATTGGTTTAAAACATTTGCATTCCAAAAACATACTCTCTTAAAACTCTTGTATTTTGTTCTGCATGGATGACTTAACGTTGGTCATATTTTGGTTTAGAGTGGTAACTGTTTGCGTAAGAGTTTGCATTAAAGTTTCTAACCCTCCCGAATTTCGGGGGACATTAGGTTGTAGGAAACACGCTCTTAAAACATTGGCATAGTAGATATTTCCTGGATTAGCTATATTCGATTGATCAATTTTTAAATTTGGCTTAACTGAAGCCATACCTTCATTAGTAACACTTACTTGGTTACTAAGATAATTAAATATGTTTTCAATTTTGTATGTTTAGTATTCACGATCCATCAAAATATTATACTGCTCCAGGTAGGATGCGGACCCATTGAAATCATTTGAAAACCGTTGACCTGCTTATATTGATGATTTTTCATCATTTCACACATTCTTTATTAAAGCTGTATGCATATTTGTACGTGCGTGTGTAATTAAATAAACATTTTCAAAATATTTAAACACATAATAAAACACTTTGACCACAATGTTTTCCTTTAATATAAAAACTATCATATACAATAAACAAATATACATAAATACAGTAACGTTAAACAAAATGTATCCAAATCGAAAACTAAAAAAAGACGTAAATATTTTAAATGAAATTCAAAAATATAAACTGGAATTCCTTACAAAAAAATATACATTTACATATAAGCAGTAAAAACTATAATAAAAATTAAAGAAATATACGATATAAGCAAAATTATTTTTGATTTAAATTACTAGGACTGTATGATAAATTTCAATGGGATAGTCAAAAATAATTGTGTTATTATACTCTTAAAAGCCTCTCGTGGAAAATGATTTTTTTCAACACGAGTATTACAGTTTGCAATTTATCACTTATAATCTTAACATTTATGATATGAATAGAAATTGGCTGTAGGAAATATTTCTATTATCATTAAACCTTAATACATGAAAGCTAATCTAGTATGTATTATTGTCCTAGCTAATATGCTATTAAAAATTAGTAAAATTGAATCAGTAAACAATTTATACAGCAAAATTTAAACAATCTTTAAAATAATTAGATTTATAATAACAATGCACTTGGGGGTGAAATGTGTCAAAATTGGCTATTGAATTTTTAAATTTACATTTTTGTAATAAAGATGGGTACCGAACAAAAATATACAAAATTATGTATCAAGAAAAGTATAAATACTATATATGTTACTTAAGAAATTTTTTTATAACTCAAAAAGAACGTAACTATCTTTTTCTCAAAAAAACGGGAAAAATCGACTTTTTTTCAAAATTCAAATGCATATAACTTTTCATTCCGATTTTTTTTTAATTTTTTTAACACAATTTTGTTATTTATTCTTAATAAAATAAAAAACATTTCAAAAAAAATCGAGTAAAATTTGGACCTGCTATAGAGAAAAAACTAAATAGGTCCAAAAATAAAAATCTTAATTTTTTACGCAAAGAAAAAATATGGTGAATAGCAACCATAATCGAGTACTGTCATATTATGGTTAGATTTTATGGTTGTTCGTACATTATATTATGGTTAGACGTAGCTCCATAATATGGTTGAATCATAATAAAAATATTGTTGATCTGCAACCATATTTTTGTTGTATATGTACTTGATCCATGTATATAACAATAATATGGTTAAATCACAATAAAAATATTGTTGATCTTCAACTATATTTTTGTTGTATTTGTACTTGATTCATGTATATAGCAATAATATGGTTAAATCACAATAAAAATATTATTGATCTAAAACAATATTTTTATTGTATATATGCTCGATTCATGTATACAAAAATAATATGGTTGAATCACAATAACGGTACTTAGCGTCGAGAAACAATTATAATGCCTAAAAATAAATAAAAGCCAATTAATTTATCGTATGGAAGTTTTAATTAATTAAAATAATATAATTAAAATAATTTATTTCAAATAATTCACTTTTAAATATATATTCAGCATATTTTCTAATACATTTTTAACTTGCCGACAGACAACTAGCTCAATGAAAGAAGCAAACTAAACTGAATGAAAATCAACAAGTATACTTATTGTCAAGTACTAATAATGTATATTGTTGACAATACAAAACAAACATTTTGTTGTCAATTCAAAATTACACACAATAATATATTTAGGTATTGAAAATAATTTTTTTTTGCACATAGAATTTTAACAACAATAATGTAGTTCTACTTTAAACATATTGCTTAATATATTGTGCCAACAATATAATTGTGAGTTGAGAACAAATGTATAATTGCTACAACAAAATTGTTTTTAAAATAAAATATATTCAACAATAAGAATGTTTGCGATGGAAAAATCTCTCTGCAATGAAAATAATATTGTTGGGGCAACCATATTGAGAAATGTTTTTTCTCTGCGTGTTGAAGCCCAATATCGCTTAAACTAAAAGAGATAACCTACACATACGACAATGTTTTTTGTAGATATCGACTAGCAGAATCCACTCATATAAAAATCTTTTAAATCACTGAGATATAATGAATCTGGATCGTTTTATTTTTTTTTGAACACCCGAGGTGTCCAACTTTAGGACCCTCTGGACATTGAAATCGGAACAGCCGTTTGAAAATTCCAGATTTATTTCCATTTTATTTTTTGAATGGGACACTGTGCAGTGGGGTAGAATCTAAATAAATATGAAGATATATTATTTTGAAATTTCAACAATAGCAATTTTGCAAGATGTTGGTCAATTCGTTTCCAAATATATCCCAACTTTTTAAACCGATTTTTATCATATTTTCTGTTATTAAAGAAAAAAATTATACATAGTGAAGAAAAATAAAGAAAATTTGAAGTCGATATCTTTATTAGGTTTAAAAATAAATGAATTTGAATTGACAAGTTTGCAAAAGTTAAGAAGGACGGACATTAGAATACTGTAAAAAAAATCTTAAAATTCCAAAGCTATATTATTTTTTCTACTTCTTGACTAATATAAAAACTAAATCTATATAGTAAGGTATTGATATCACCTTTCCCTGAGTTAAGCGTCATTTTCGACTCAGTTAACACAAATGTATAGACGGAGGGACGGATACTACCATTCTGCCAAAAAAAAAAAAAAAAAAAAAAACATCTTATATATCTAAAAATTATTTTTTCACTTATTAATAATATAAAAAATATAACGTGACTATTAAAATGTTGATATCACCTTTCCCTGAATTATGGATAATTTTCGACCCATTTAACTCTAATGTATAGACGGACGGACATACTATTCAGCCAAAAAATATATTATAATTCTAAAAATCCATTTTTTAGCTAATAATAAATAAAAAATAAAACGTGATCATTAAAATTTTGATATCACTTTTCCCCGAATTAATCACAATTTTCGACCCATTTTACCCCAATGTGCAATGATTCAAACTTAATTTCAACTATTATCATTTTATTTCATTCAATTATGGATTAAAACATAATTTTCTGATTCCTTTTACTTATTTACACAGCCCTCGTATCAAATTAAAATAACAAACGTCTGCGCATTTTATTTAAAAATAAGCCGACCTCACAAATTTTTACGAGCACAAAAATCATAACACTATAAACTTGATGTATTTGTAATTTTTCCGACTTTGTGGTTTTAGCAACAAATGTTGAGAGGCATCATCATTATCAACAACACCCACCATCATTGAAATGAATATTGCGGCACCCTCATGCATAATATTTGATTGAGACAGACAGACATACATTACAGCCATAAAAATTATTCTTAATACGAATCAATCGTTTTACAATCAGACGCGACAAATTTAAACAAATATTTTTCTTGATTTACACACACACACACACACAAATGTTAAAACAGGATAATAAAATATTGAAAAATATAATCGTGCTTCATTTCTCTTTGTATTGCGCTTAATTAAAAGAAAATAAGAAAAATTAAATGAAAATCATTTTAATGAAAAATATATACTATACATCAATAATAAAAATTGTTTATGGTATTTAATTTTTATGCTGCTCATTGAATTGTTGTTGTTGTTGTTAAAATTTTAATTGTTGTTCTTTCTTTAATTTGTAGTATAAACGAAATGAAATGAGTGATTAAACTGCATTTGATTAAATATGCCCACCCATCGTGGGTGATAAATGTCTAAGAGATTGTGTGTCTATATAAGAATGTATCTATTTACGAGGACCGACTTTAAAGATTTTTTAAAATTATAAAAGTATTATATTAATGAAACAAATATTTTTACAATGATAACTATGCACATCAAATAATACGATCATCGACAACTACACTTGTCAATATTTTCTCTAGATACAATGTATTTTCAATTATTCTTATCATACTACTTGCCATCAACGATTTTTTCTGAAAATTTATAGATAGATTTTTCAGATTGCCCTCCTCTTAACTAGCTAGTGCATGTGTTAAACTGGTATGTATAAATTCTATTTATTATTGTTATTGCTGCCACACTAAAACTCATTTTGTCGAACTAAAATAAACAAATAAAAAAAAAAAACAATACATTTTTGTAGCAACATTTGTATCTTCGTGATTTAAGAATGAGCAAAAAAAATATAAATGTTCTTTTTACGACTTTTTATTATTTGTTTATTTTTCTTGTGTAAAAACATGATCTAATAGATCATAAAATTCGTTTATTTCAAAATTAACACAATAGATAATTTATTTATGTATAAATAGTTTTATTTTAAATAGTTTTTCCTAATAAAATGGCTAAAAATGTTAAATTTGTATTCCAAATATTCAAAGAAATTCGCCAAATGGCACAATTTTGGAAAATTTTATTTGCAGAAATTTAGCATTATTTAGTTTTGAATTAAGCACTCTCATTAATGTCTAGACATTATTTATGTTTAGTATTCTGGGATAATATTTAAATGATGATGATTTAAATCGCCATATGTTTTATCTAATGAATCTATTAAATAGATCTAAGTTTCCAACAAATGGCACAAGTTAGAAACTTTCTGAAATAATTTAAACATGTTAAAATTTAAAATATTTTTTTTAAAGATTTTATGTTTTATGTAGGAATACTGATCGATCTTATAAGATATTATTGTGATTCCCACAAAATCCTAACTATCAGCCAAATTGTCCATCTTACAGAAAAGCGAAGATATTGATCACGCTTTACTAAAGCATTCTTCTCAAATCTCACGATCATTACGATAGCTGTGGCCTAGATTTACTTAGTTCAAAAAAATTGACTAAAGTATGTGTTGTTATTAGAGGAACTTAAATATTTTAAATGTATTTTACATAACAAAAGTTTATTATGGAATTAACAAACATTTTCAATATAAAAATATTTTGCAAACTATAAAATCGAAATAAATTGATTTAAATTGAATTTAAAAGTTTATTTGTGGAAAGTAGAATTCGATTTATCTCCCACAATTAACTTGTGGAATATTTGTTTATATTATAATATTAATGGTCCATTGAAGATAAATAAAAGTTTATTGTTTTTTACATACTTCTAAAAACATCATTATTCACTAAGAGAAAAAATTCGATTCAAAATCCACTACAGTTCTGGTGACATTGACAATTTTTAATATAAAAAATTTCATATAATTGGATAATGAAGCGGTATCAACTTGATGCCAGTTGGCATCAATTTTCGTTAATGATTTGAATACGCAATTTTAAATTTGGACACATATTAGGCCGATTCACTCTTGACACTAAATGGTATCGTTTTCAACACGTATGTGGTAGATTTTTCTTTAGATGAATTCTGGCAATAATTATAATAGAAGTAAAATTTCTAAACTTTCTTCTGACGTATATTTAAGATTACAAAAAAAAGGACGATTTTACTTTAAAAAAGTATTGCATCCAAGCTGGAGGTTGCTGATAGAATTTTCAAATTTTACTGGGTTTTTAATATTCCAAAGTATCGTAGTACTACCTACTTATATTTAAAAATATTAAATAATTTCGATAATAGGAAATTTGATGTTTAATTATGATGTCATCCAGTGTTGTCAATGGGTATTTTCAAAAATACCTACAGCTGATGAAAAACTTGTGATTTTTGTCTACGCGTCCAAAACATTTCTCCACAAAAAAATCCCAAAACATTTTAATAACCAAACTATAAAAATTGCTTAGAAAGTAATATACATAGTTTATATAAAAAATAGCATATAAGCGTGCCTATGCCAGGAAAAATATTATAATAACAATAAGCAAAAAACAAGAAAATCTGAAAATCTTTAAAAGAAATATATATATGAACAATAATTTGACGCTTTTCCAGTCCCTAATCGATAGGATTTTAAATTTATTAAAATCAAAATATATATCTGGCTCCGTTAGGATTTGTAAGACCTATAGTTTATAAGTAAGCCGAATTTTACGTCGTCTTGGAGCTTCAGAAATCTCTAAAAGAAAAATGCTTAGGAAATTGTATATAAATCTGAGGATATCCACTCGTTGTTACTGAATTTGTTTTATTTGTTTTGCTTTATGTGTAAACAACCTATTTTTTAAACATATTAAAGATTTTAAAATGAAAATTATCCATTTTTACTTTTATTTAAGAAGCTTATTTCAAAAACGTGGACTTTCAGAAAAAGTACATAAATTTTGAAGAAATCTTACATGTAGGAATTTTTTCCTACTTCTAACAAAAGTATCAGATTAAACCCCACTGTCAAAATAAAAATCACAATCAAACAAAAAGCTACTAATGGAAATTAAAACATATGAAAAGCAACTGGGGAAGATTCTAAGAGGAATCGCCCTCAGGTAGACGGATATATGTACATTAGGCTGAACCAAAATTTACCACCTTTTGAATTTTGACCGTAACTCCCACTAGAATTGTTACTTGGGTTGCAAAAACATACTATGTGAAATATTAGCGAAATCGGATATCGTTAACCGCATCGGACCTGAAGTTTGTAGGGTACGTTTGTATGGGTAAAAATGGTATTTTTGCAGTTTTTAGAAAAATATTGCAATTAAATACTTTGTTTTGCACATAAATGTTAAAAAACTGTAAAGCAGACATAATTATCTATTAAATAACATAAATATAAGAAGAGACAAGCGCGAATGTTATATTCGGCCCGGCCGAATGTATATATCCACCATCAACTTTTTCAAATTTTACGTTATATGGGAGGTGGGCGGTTTCGCGTTTTGCACATAACTTTTTTGTTTATTAACCGATTTTACCCATTTTCAATCTCAAACAAACCTTATATAAGACAATTATTTGTGCCAAATATCGTCCCCCTAAGTTGTCCAGTTCGAGCCCTATCCTCCTTTCAACAGACAGACTAGATAGATCGACTCACATTCTAACCAGGACCCAGAAAATATATACTTTGTGGGGTCTTAAATGATTCCTTCGACATGTTATACATAAAAATCAATTAAAAAATTTTAAAGTTACTTATTACAATTTCCCCAAACCATTAAAGTGTTTTAGAACACTTGTGTAAGGAGGTTAAAACGAATTTTTATTTCACTAACAGTATGTTTTTACAACCCAAAGAACCATTCTAGTTACGGTCAAAATTCGAACGTTGGTAAATTTTGGTGCAGCCTAACCTACATATATTATAAGCGTGAATTCTCGCAATAATTATAATAAGAGTAGAATTTCTAAACTGGGTAAAAGCAAAAATTTTCGAACAAAAAAACGCAATTTTGGACCTTATCTCCTCCGATTTCGATGAAATTTGGTATACCCACTCATTATGTCAATACAAAATTTTAAGTTCTTCAAAATTTTCAAATTCGTTGTAGGTAAGATTTTATTGCCGTTCAAAGTTTATTTTTTTCAGATTTTTTTTTTAATATACATGAAATTTAAATCAATACATCTTTGGACCTATTTGTCCGATTTAAATAATCTTTGGCTCAATGAAATTCATATTCGCCCTTGTATCAAGGATATTTAAAAAATCATGTCTTCCATTTTTATAAAGTTTCCCTAAAATGTTCCCTAAAGTGTTGGCATATAAAACATATAAAAAATTTACAGTGGTAACATGAGGGGATGCTGAGAAAATTAACATAAAGTAAAAAAGAAATCATTTATTTCTTTAACAATTTGAAAATTTCGAATTTATTTTAAATGAAAATATTTGAATATGTATAAAAAAATTTTTGAACTTCGGTTTATTATTAACGATTCTTTTTTATTAATTTGAAAAATTGTAATACATGAATATATCTTGGTGGAACAATACAAATAGCTTTAAAAAATATTCCTTGAAACATGGATTCTCGGTGGAACCAAATAAAAATATTTGGACAATAAATACGCAATTTTTAACATTCTATTTCGATTGATGACGAATATTTTAGATGTTATAAGGAATATATTTGAGTTTTTGTTTCAGTATTGTTTATGTTTAATATTATTAATATTTTTAAAAACTTAAACAAATCAGTTTAAGCTAGTTAGTTTAAGCAACAAAGTCTTAGAGACCACTTAACAGTTTAATACAATTCGAACTGCATTTAAATTGTATTGTTATCATTAGGGAAACCAAAATTGCATGTTTTTTCTTGGACGTTGAATGAAGCCATCGATTAAATATTTATCCGTTTCAGAACAAATAAATCATTTTGGCATCGATTTGTTAGTGCATATTTTTGCATATTTTACTCTTAACGGCACATTATTTCATTTGGTGATTTTTATTGCATATTTATAGCATATTTTGTTGTTTTTAGGTCATATTTAACCCTTTTAGATTATATTTTTATATTTCAAGGATAATTTCTTTATACCTCATAAAATGAAAAAAATTAAAAAAAAAATTAACTTTAATGGATACCATTTTATCGCTGAGAAGCTTGTCTTGTAGATTGAATATTATGATTAAAGTTTATGTTGTAAAAACAAGATTTTCTAAATCGTAAATGAAAATGTTGTAAGTGCAGAAAACAAAACTTTACACATTATTGTTATATCTATTAAAAATGTCGCTTACGGTAAAATTACTTTCGCTATAAATCTGAAATGACACTTGACACGTCGATGAAATTTTCGCAAATGATCTAAATGATTTTAAATTATAGATTTTTAAATTTTGAAAACACGAATTTGGAAAATGTTGTCGGTTACGATATTTTGGCGGTCAGTGATCGATATGATAATTTTGATAATTTCTGAACTGATAATAGTGTCGAGAATTAGATGGGTAGGAAAATTTAAGATCAATACGTTTTTATGAGATACAGTAAAATATGGGGAATCAAATTTCGACACGGTTGATAAATATCAGTTTTGCCTTATTTTATAACGTTGAAATATTAATAAAACCCTTCGTTTTAATGAAAAACATAATTTTGTAAAAAAATTATACAAAATCTTAGCTTTTTTTAATTAAGCCCATACTTATGTATGGAGCGTTAGTATGGTGGAAAGCTATGGAGAAATCCACCTTTGTCGGAATCTTTGAGAGGATTCTGCGTAGTTCGGCGTTGCTCATTACGGGCGCGCTACGTACAACTCCATCCAAGGCCCTGTTCGTTCTAATGAACTGGCTACCGGTGGACCTTATGGCCAAACAGATCGCCATCATGTCAGCGACTAGGCTCGGTACCAGTAAAGGATACGGCCATGCGACCATTTTAAGGTTACTTGATGACATCCCAAGCAATATTGACTATTGCACCCCTATACCCTTTCTTGACAGAGGATTCTCGGTGTCGACTTCGGCTGATCCTGTACTAAGAGACAGCTCTGTGGAGGTTTACACTGATGGATCCAAATCTGTTGATGGGGTTGGGGGGGTGTCTTTATTCCCGAATATAGGAAAAGTATTTCCTTTAGATTGCCGAATCACTGCAGCATTCTTCAGGCAGAGATTTCGGCCATAAAAAGAGCGGTAAACTGGTTGATGTACTATAGGGTATTCGGTGCGGCTATCCCAATCTGTACGGACAATCAGGCTGCGATGAAATCGCTCTCGGGTGTCTTTTCGATATCCAGGCTGGTACATGAATGCCGGACATCTCTGGGTTAGGGGCCACTCAAATACCCCGGGTAATATTACTGCGGACGAACTGGCCAAAATTGGTTCGCTTCTTCGACATGAAGAAGTAGATCAATTGGTCGGAGTCCCGCTCTCCTCTTGCAGATCCATGATACTGCGGAATCTATCGAGGATTGCACAAGACAGGTGGTCGAACCTGACAACATGCTCAACCTCGAGACAAATATGGCCCCATTATGATGGACTTCGGTCAAGCCTCATCTTGGGACTACCAAGACATCGGTTACGTATTCTAATATCACAGGGCACTGGACTGCTGGTGCGCATGCTAGGAGACTAGGGCTCTCTTTTAATGACTTCTGTCGAAGTTGCTTTGATGAGGAAGAGGAGGAGACAGTGGAACACTTCCTATATCACTGTCCGACCCTCAATGGAATAAGGACCGCCAAGTTCGGTAGTCCGAATATGCATGTATTGTCGGAACTCTCGGATATTGACATCAGAGCGATCAATTCCTTCATACATGCGTCAGGTTGGTTCGATTCGAACGTAGTTTCGGACATGTGAGATAATATCACATGATCCCTTAGGGTATCACAACGGGACCAAATTGGACCCACGTGAGCTGTCTTGTAACTTTCTGACAGTTGCCCAATTAACCTAACCTAGCTTTTTTTAGTGCATATTTTCGAGCCTATTTTTCGTTTTGCTGCATATTTAATGCGCATAAAACCCATTATTTTAGAGCATATTGTGATTTCCCTGGTTATCATCTTCAACTAAAAGGTTTGGATAATTATACATATTTTGAAAATAATGCATTATAATGCAATTGCATTTTTTAGATGCAATTTTCATTGAATATACCACCTTAGATTTATGTCTTTTTAGTATTTTTAGAAAATATGGAATTTTTTCATTACAAAGAAAATCCAAACTTTTTAGGACACACGTTTATTATGTATATGGGCCATTATTTTTAACCTGGCTGAAACTGACTTAAATCCTTAATAACTTTTATCGTATAATTTAAACAAATCGATTACAGATCTGAACTCACAAAACTTGAAACTAATAGAGTGCAATATTATAGCACCATAAGTTTCTTTTTCTAACCATGATTGTTGTTCAAAGTTCAAGAATATAGAAAAACTGATAAAAATTACTTAAGTTTTTACCATTCTTCGACAATTTTTGTTCGCGCGTTTATACTTTTTGATCTTATTCTATCACAAGTAAACTAACTGGACTTTACAGATAAATTCTACACCATCTTTGTTGTTGTTCAGACTTTCAACAACTAAATACAGGGTAATAAAGTTTTGATGACAAAATTTTTTAGTTTTCTAAATTTATCAGTTTTTGGGCGGGGTCTGTGCGCCCCTCAACCGAATACAAAATTGTGCGTATTTTGCGCTATATCCCGTTAATGTGCCCGAACTAGTCAACGTAGTAGGTAGTCTCAAAGTTTGGAAAACAAGTGCGAAAATTTTTCAAAAAGTCAGTTTTTCGCTAGGCACATTCACATTTTCATATGGAATTGCTTGGATTACTGCGTGAACTTAGGTTTTTGTTATTTTACATAACAAAATCGGAGGAGCATTAAAAATAAATTTAATACAAGAATTTTATGGACTTTTTGAAAATTAAGCAAAAATTGCACTTGTAGTTTTTGTATTTTTACATAGAAAGTTGCAATTTAAACAAATTTTGGTAAATATCATTGATTGGGATCATAAATTTAAGTCAAATGCCGTTTATAGTTGAAAACGGGACACTTTTGTCAAAACATATTTCGCTTAGGCACATCGTGTGGACATCATGAAATTAACTATAATTGGTATAATTAGTAGGTGTTTGTTATGCCTAATAAAAAGGTGGAGGCGCATCAAACAATTTTGAAAGATAACAATATTAAAAAGGATTTCTTTGTAATAAACTCTAACAAAATATATTTTCAATCAATATATGGAGAAATTACTTAGATTCAATCCAAATTTTTCACAAAATTTTTAAAAACCTCGATTTTTATTGAAAAGAAAATTTTTTAAATTTTACTAGGAAACCCTAAAATATTATGCACTAATACCATCAAACATTGAAAATATCATAAATTTTATTTGAATAACTCAGTTGGTTTTGATATTATGTGTAATATTGACCAGAATTGTACACAAACTTCTAGTTTGTAAAAATTTTTATATGTTCAACTTAAAATCGCCATAACTTTCGCGCCCCTCACATGAAATGATTAACGCGAACTGATTCTACATGCATTCGAGTCACTTTATATGTATACAAAAGGATTTTAATGTGCCATAAAAAAAAATAAAAATATTTTTTTGAAGGGCTAATATCAAACATTTTTGATAATGACTCATATAAATTTATATTAAAAAAACCTTTTCACATATTTTCATATACAAAACAAAAATACATCAAAAGAAATATAAACTTATTACTGAAATAAATGAGTTTTTTTACTAAATTTTAATTTTCTCAGCATCCCCTCATGGTCCTACTCTAAATTTTTTTAAGTTATTGCCAAACCCTTTAAGGAGCAGTTTAAGAAAAAATAATAAAAATGGAAGATACATATGATTTTTTTAATATCCTTGATACAAGGACAAATATTGATTTCAATATTCGTTTCTTTTAAAAAATGGCGTTTGCATACAAATAATTAGAAACTAGATTCATTAGGCATTAATTTGAGTCAAAGAATATTTAAATCGGAAAAATATGTGCGGAGATATATTGATTTTAGTTTCATGTATTAAAAAAAATCTGAAAAAAGTGAACTTTGAACGGAGATAAAATCTAAGCTACAACGAATTTGAAAATTTTGAAGAACTTTAAATTTTATATTGACGTAATGAGTAGGTATACCGAATTTCATCGAAATCGGAGATGATGATGTTTGAAATTTTTGTTTCTCCCAACTGTACTCTGACGTATATTTAAAATTACAAAAAATACAGTTTTACTTTAAAAAAGTATTGCATACCAGCTGGAGCATGCTGATAGAAGCTCCAACCATAGAAAACAACTAGAACTCCAACTTGCTCACAAAAAACCTAACTCAATTGTCAAAAAAACCTAACTATTTGTATGTGTTAGTAAAATATTCTACAGAACAAATTTATACGTGTGAAGAGAGTAATTTTTTGTTTCTGAGCGAATGAAAAGAGTTGGACTTCTAGTTGTATTCTATGGCTCCAACTTTTTGCTGAGTATTTAATATTTCATACGAGTTGTATCGTAATACACCTAGGGAATGCATCTCGGGATTCCCGGGAAATTAAAGATTTTTCATTTCCCGCCTTCCCGGGAGTTTTGTCCGGGATTACCGGGAATTTTAAAAGCACTTAAATGGAAGAAAACTACTTGAATTTTAGCAAAAATTTATACACTTTTGTTATTTTTAAACAAAATTAAACTAAAAATTCGGCTAGGAATTAAAACTTTACGACAATTCCATTAGTATGTTTTTGTGTACAATATAAAAATGGGTTTATTTGGGAAGACTTTATGGCATTCATTCAATTAAGCATCTTAATAAAATGTCTGCACTAAAAAACAATTAGTGAAAACTGATTAATATAATATTTTAAACATTTTAAATATGTACCTATTCGTTATAAGTTGTCAGTAGTATAGACGACGGAACTTGTCTCATAGAAATTTGACAAAATATTAAAATTAAAAGTTATGAGAAGAATTATGAGTGAGTCCTGGAAAGCTACAAATAATATTCTTTGTTATGTATGAGAACGTCTAGACTTATCTATTACATGAAATCGAAATTAATAAACAAGAAATTGAAACTTACTGGTCCAAAGTTAATTTTTCAAGCTAAATTTAAACCTACCTTAAAATAGGAATAAAGTCATTATTTGTAACATTTTAGTCAAAATATTTTCAAAATATTAGCTACGTTTAAATTGGACTACGATATTGAAGCTACAAACAGTTTAATAGCGTTTGAACTCACGTTTGAATCACACCTAGGAGTTTCCGAAAAGGTGATCATCAACCACTTCTTTAAGAATTAATAAATTATTTTTAGTGGACTTTTAATAAATTTAAATTTTATATTGATTTACGAAACTATCTAAAAATTTTATTGAATGATATCGTTGGCTTAGTAAATATTTTTTTAGTCAATTTCTGACATCTCTATTTCTGTCATAAATACATTGTTTTATGCATAAAGTAACAAATAGAGACGAAATTCTCGATTGACAATTAAACAAAATTGTTGTTTTGTAAATAAAAATGTGTTTTTATTTTCGTTTGGCAACAACAAAATGTATTTGATTACATGTATTTTTTTGTTGCATGAGTTAAGGCTCCATTATTCTTCCGTAAATGTAAATGTAGCGAATCAGCTGACACGTTTTCTTTATGAGAGTTATGTGTGTATGTGTTCTCAAAAACGTAAATGTTACGTAGCAACCTAATCAAATTAGGTCGCTCTACGTTTTTACGTGACAGCTGAAAGGACAGTGTTGACAGCTTTTTATTTCAATATACTAAATCTGCGTAAAAAATCGATATAATAAGTTTATAATTGAACAATTTGTTTTGCTGTTTTCTACGGAAAAAACTTGTTCAAATAATTTAAATAAAGTGCGGAGTTGAATCAATAAATTCAAATTTAAAATTTTTGTCATAAAAGCACAAATTTCGTTTTGTATACAAGTCGCTAAAATACAAACCAATAAATCTAGCGATTTTTAAGCTGAATTTGATTTACTGAAAAAATGTGTAATTTATATCACTGATATTGATGTGTACAAAACAACAACAAAGTACTGGCTACATTTACGTTTTTTGAGTAAGCATCCATTTACGTTTCCAGTTACATTTACGATTTTACATTTACGGTAGAGTAAAGGAGCCTTTAGGGTTTTGACAACCGAATTAGGTTTTTGATAATTAGTTTTGTCTCTTGTTACTCTTTGGTTTTATGGTTCATATCTTTTAAATAAAAAATAATTAGTTTTTTTTTTTTTTTTTTTTTTTGCCTAATATTATGTTGATACCCACAAAACTCTTTTAAGATTATCAGTATTTAATTATTGGGTAGATTAATCAATTACTCGAATTTCATTTTCTCCCTACATTTACAATCCTGTTTCAAATCTGCTAATGCAAAGATTCATATCCTATTTGGGTCTCAGTTGATCAGCTAATGAGAGTATTGATAATTATAATTTTTAGTCCGGGATCCCGGGAATCACGGGAAGTCGAAAAATTGTTCCCGCTTTCCCGGGAAATCAAAAAGTCCGGGAAATTGCGATCCCTAAATACACTCTATTTATTTGATATGTAATTATCATGTTAGCCAGTGTTGTCAATGGGCATTTTCAAAAATACCTAGAGCTGATGAAAGAATAAAATTTTCTTTATAATCAAAAAAATTATTTTTAACAATTTTGCAAAAAAAGTGTATCGAATCTAAATTATTTCTCCACATATTGAACGAAACTATATTTTATTAGAGTTTATTACAAAGAAATCAACAAGTAATTTTTTTAGTTTAAAAAGTTTTATTTTTTGAAATTTTTTGATGCGTCTCAGCATTTTTATTAAGCATTACAAACACTTACCAATTATGCCAATTATATTTAATTTCATGTTGTCCACTCGATGTGCATTAGCAAGGTGTGTCCTGTTTGCAATTATCAACGACATTTGACTTAAATTTAAGATTTGTGAAAATGGCAATTTGCTGTATAAAAATACAAAAATAAAAAGTGAAATATTTGCGTAATTTTTAAGATTCCAAAAAATTTTTGTATTAAATTTATTTTTAATTCACCCACGATTTTGATATGTAAAATAAAAAATAAGTTCGCACAGTAATCTACGTCATTCCATAGGAAATTGTGAATGTGCCTCGCAACAACTGACTTTTTGAAAAATGTTGTCATGATAATAAAATTTTGCAAATCTTGTGAATTTATTTCTGTAACCAATTTGTTTAAAATATCATTACCACAAAAATTAAAAAGGATTTAAGTCAGTTCTAACCAAGTTATAAAGCCTTCATGTTGAAATTTTCCAAAATCAATGTTAAAATATTCAATAACTGATACGTACATATTAAATAACATACTGTGGGTAAAAAAAAAAAAAAAAACATTAGAAATCCATTCAATCTTTTTTTAAATCTGATTCGAAAACCGTTACTTGAACAATGAAAAAATTGTACAACCCTTGCATTTTTTAACATCTCTTTTCCCTACTTCTTTTTTTTTTTATAAATTTTTTGACAAATGTTTTGTGTGTGAAAGTGATACATCATCATGATTGGCTAATTTGACAGTTAAGATATGAATAAATTTAAAATCTTTTCAATATTAGGTATTTGTTTGGATATGTATTTTCGGTCATAGGAAGTTAACAAAAAAAAACATCAAGTAAATCCTTTTTAAAGCAGCTGAGATTATAACATGATTTGCAGAAAATTAAATAAAAGAATAACTTAATAAAAAAAAAAAAAAAAACTACATCACATTAAAATGCAACATTTGTTCCCCGGTGGTAAGAACTATACGAAAAACTGAAGTAGAAAGTAATCGATTGTTGAAAAATATTACTTAATGATTTTTATACAAAAGAACTGTGAAACTTTAGATGAAGTTTTCTTTTTCAAGAATAATCACAATTACGTTGGTACTATTTTCATCTTAATATAAACACTTTTGAAATAAACCTCATAGTTTCCTAAGGATAAACATAAAAAAGGTAATTTTTACGCAAAACAATTTCAAACTGACACTCAACAACTAATATTGCGTGCCATGCCGAGATATGTTATTGAAAATATATCGATTCGTAACAATTGTCGAAGAGATGAAATAAAATAATGATAAAATGCCAAAAACGTAATATAATTGATGTGCGTGTGTGTTCAACTTGTATCCAAACTGTATAGATAAACAGAAATAAAAAAGCATACATTTAAGCATAAAGCAAAAGGAACCAAAATCACACTATTGTGCAAAGTTTTCATAAAATATTGCAGTTCATTTTCAATTTTGAAAATTAAATAATCAGTTCAATATAGTACGAGTATTAATTTGTTTTGATGTTGTACGCGTGCGCACGAATGTTTAAACGACAACCTGCTGTGCTGCTGTATACTAAACGAGTTGAATACAACATACAACTACAACACTGTATCGTATACAATAGAAACACTACATATAATAACAACAACATCATCAGCAATAACATTAAGTATTAACAACAAAACATATGGCATTTTACAAAATTTATAGAATCATGTTAAATATTTTGTAAATACATATGAATGAACATACAACAGAGTTATAAACGTACCAAGAGATATAAAACAAAACAATTCATGCAACACAATCAGTGCTGACATAAATGTGATATATTGGCACGTAACAAAGTGGTTGAAAGAGATGACGATGGACGACACTACAAATGTGCTGTGTGATTCCTAACAAAAATATTTACTTATTCAACATCTGAGTCACGTGAGTCTAAAAAACGGAAATGTTTTTTTACGATAAGAAATATTGAGAGATTTAGGGTGCCAACAAAACTTTCTAATAACTTTCGAAGAGCATCTAGCATATTCTTTATAAGAAAAACTAAAAAAGTAATTAGATTTAACAACAATTTTCGAAATTCTCAAAGAAACCCAGAGATAATTCGGATCTGGTATATCTTCAGATAATCTTCCCCTTGGATGATCATTCATTTTCTCACCAATCTATATTATATATCGTCCATTCCATGAGAGATTTATAAAAAAATGCCAATTTTTTTACGGAGGGTCATCCGATTTTGTTCATATTTGATACGTATATAATCTATGGAGCCATTTAAATATCTCCATTTTTAATATTTAAATATCTACTATTTTCAATATTTAAAAAAAAAAAAAAAAAAATTTCATAAATTTTTTCATACAAAAATTTAAATTTTTCAAAGAATTTTGATTATACTCTTTTAGTAATATGTAGCTTTAAATGTATATAACTCCTTAAGTATATGTCGGATTGTATTGATTTAAAAAAAATATAAAGTTTATTACGATAAATATTGTAAATTATATTGTATGAATCAAAAATAATATTTTTGATAATGATGCACTCACGAAAAGAATACAATTTTCGGATGCATTTTTAAGAAATTTTTACCCTTTTGATTTTAAATATTTTTGCTTAATATTAAAGACAAATATGTTTATTATATAAAACATTAGCACCTAATCTGGGACAAATAGATTTTCTACCACAAATCACAAATTATGAAATATTATGATTAATTTAAAAATAAGCTCACAAAAATTAAAAACTACAAAAATTTAAAAAAAAAAAACTTTTTTTTGTATGAACAAATTTGAAGAAATATTTTAAAAAAATTGTTTAAAATAGTGAACTATTTTGTCCCAGAACAATTTATATTGCAATTTTTAGCAAACATAATAATGTTTTTTATATCAAAAGAAGAAAAAAATTGAAAGGGAGGAAATTTTTCAAAAATGCATACTAAAATTGCATTTGCATTATGAATGCATTTTTAAATGATAATACATATCATTTTTATATTACTACATTAAAAGAAGATATATTCTTCTTAAATATGCAATTTAAATCATTAAAATCCGTTAATAACTTTTAGAGATATTGGTGTTTAAATTTAGACACTTTTGAGATTTTTTTGACTTCGAAAAATCAAAATCGCGAATAAATTAGAGAATTTTTCAAAATTTACAGAAATAACAACCGCGAACATATTCGGCCTGGCCGAATCTATATACCCACCATCAGCTTTTTCAAATTTTACGTTATATGGAAGGGTGCAGTAAAGTGGGCGGACCACGCCTATTTTTTGTTTCCGACTTTACATTGGTCCTTGAACTATTTGAACACAATTTCGTTGATTTTCACCTTATATGGGAGGTGGGCAGTAAAGTGGGCGGACCACGCTCATTATTGGTTTTCTAGTTTATATCGATCAGACAGACAGACGGACGGACATAGCTAGATCGAATCGAACCAGGACCCAGAAAATATATACTTTGTGGGGTCTTAGATGATTCCTTCGACATGTTACACACGGAATGACAAAATCAATATACCCCCCATCTTTTTGATGGTGGGTATAAAAATGGAGATATTAAAATAGATCCATAGGGTATGCGTATGCCAAATATTATTAAAATCGCAAAACATAAAAAATATTCTTGGGAGTTCTTTCATGGAATGTACGATATATAAAAGAGTAACGTTACTGAGTGATTTGCCTGACTGACTTATTTGGTGATTCATCATCGCACAGCCCAAAGGGTTAAAGCTAGAAAAATGAAATATTTACTGTAGATTGGTCTTCTATTTAATAGATCCACTAAGACGGTATTTTTGGTAATTCGAATGTTCAGGCGGTAAAAACGGGAAAAATCGGTAATAGGGATACAAAAAAAGTTGAAGAGTTACCGTAATTCATTTAAAAAATATTCGGATAGATGTCTGGTACTTTTTTGAAATTTGGCATTTTACTGACACATACATATGAATATTGAATCTACAATTTTAAAATTCATTGGAATGCAATTTTAGCTACATCAAAGGGGGGAAAAAAAGTACCAACAAGCCCGAATGTTATATTCGGCTCTGCCGAACCTATATACCCACCATCAAGTTTTTCAAATTTTACGTTATATAGGAGATTGTCAGTAAAGAGAACGGACTACGCCCATTTTTGGTTTTCGATTTTACATTGGTCCCTGAAGTATATGTACAAAATTTCGTTGACATTTCACCTTATATGGAAGGTGGGCGGTAAAGTGGGTGGACAACGCTTATTTTTGGTTTCCAAGTTTATATCGACCCTCGAACTATCTGTACAAAATTTCGTTATCGTGCATGCTTTTTTTTAAGAGATATCAGCAGAAAAGTATGAAATGAAGCTAACGGACAACCTGTGTATCTAGTATTTTACCCATAACTTTTTTATTTATTAACCGATTTTGTTCATTTTCAATACCAAACACGTTGTCCCGTTCGAGCACTATCCTGTTTTCAACATACGGACAGACGGACGGACATAGCTGGATCGACTCAGAATCTAACCATGACCCAGAAAATATATACTTTATAGAGTTTCAAATTATTCTTTCGACATACATACGAAATGACAAAATCAATATGCCCCCCATCCTTAAGATGCTGGGTATAAAAAGGGGATACAATCAGGAAATTAAATTTTATTCAAATTAAATTTTTGATTATATTATACTTAGAAACATGAACTTAAGCACATGTAGTCCTAAGTGAGTGAGAATCCATAACAGATGCCTTTGTGGTACTTTTTCGTTCTTCGTTCTAGAAATATGTAATTAGAGATATATGATTCTAAGTGAATAAAAACCATAACATGGGAGCTTTGTGGTACTTTCTTATTCTTCTAATGGTACTTTTTGAATTTTCTATAATATTGAAACTACACCATGTAATTTAAAATATATTGTCCTAAGTGAATAAGAATTCAGAAAATATTACTTGTGGTACTTTTTCATTCTTCTAATGGTGCTTTTTGAATTTTCTAAAATATTAAACCTAAATTTAAAATTGCAGTTTAAAAGAAAACTTGAGGCGGTAGAGCAAAAAGGATGGAAATCTGTGATCGCTCATAATTCTCACTAAAAATAGATTTTTGGTATGCAAAATTTGAAAAATCACACATACTTATCTTCCACCAAAAATCAATAAACCATCGACTTTTTTATAAAAAATTTAAAATGATTTTTAAGAAGAAAATAGAGGATCTAGGGCCAAAGGCTCACAAATCTGCGATCACTAATATTTCTCATCAAAAATCGATTTTTGGTAGTGAAAAATTAAAAGTGCTATTTAAAAGGAAACTAGACACGCTGGAGCCAAAAGGACGCAAATCTTCGATCACTCATAAATCTCACCAAAAATCGAATTTTGATTTAAAAATTTAATTTCTCTCACCAAAAATCGATTTTTGGTAGAAAAACTTAAAATTTGAATTTAAAAGGAAACTAGAGGCATTAGAGCCAAAAGGATACTAATCTGTGATCACTCATATTTCTCACCAAAAAATTAATTTTCGGTAGAAGAAACTAAAAATGATAAAAACTAATTTGTAAATGATGTGTGAAAAATTAAAGATACAATTAATAAGTAGTTTAGAGGCTTTAGATCAAATTTCTGCTCAAAACAAAAATTTTTATACATATGAATGTTTAGGCGATTGAGCCAAAATTATGAAAATTACTTGTTTTTTTACTAAAAATTATTTTGTTTGTACAAAATTAAAAATTTTATTTTGTAGGTATTTCTTTATGTTGAGCAGTATAATTACGATTTAATTCCCATTGACCATTTACGAGTATTTATTTTTTTTTTTTTTGGTTTAAATATTCTTAATTTTAATGATTCATTTAAGTTTCAAAATAAATAAAAACAGCAAAATAAAAATGTTTACAACTTTGGACTTTTATTGCTCATTTAACATGTGTGCAAACAATCGTTATTCCTGCTCATTTTCAATTCATGATTGTTCAGTGCAATTTTATTTACATTTCCTCGTCATCATCTTCATCACTTTTTTTTTTTTTTTTTTTCATTTTCATGTAACATGACATTTTTAAAAGCAATGGACTTATAGGATCTGAAGGCAAAAGACGACAGAAAATTTTGCTACATTAAGGAATGGATTTAAGATTTAAAAATTGTAACTAAAAAGTCTGGGATTCCAGTTTGCATTTCATGTCTTTTTAATAAGAAATTATTTCCTGTTTAATTTATATTTTTTAGAGTTTCAAAAAATTTTTTTTTTTTTTTAACAAAAAGAAATATTTCGAATCCACTGTAGGGTATTTAAAAACTGCAAAATTTAATTTTTATATATTTCACAGCACGATACATCTTTTTGAATTTTCATTACCTTTTAAAATAAGCAAAAGAAACCAAATGAAAACAAATGTAAAAAAAAAATATCGAAATAAAAAAGTGATTACTTTGGTCAATTGTAAATTATAAAGGCATGATCATAAGTCAGGTTGAAAATGAATTGTTCTTTAAAGCAATGCATGAGTGATGAGTTGATGACGCCACTATTGCCGCTGTTTTCTTAATGTTCCTAAGAGTACATAAGTAAATATTATTCCTCCCAAACTTCAACTAATTTTCCCCATTCGTTTGACTGATGGCGTCAATGGCCATGCAATAGTCGTTAATTTAAATCCCACATACAATTCTTTTATATATATTTCTCATTTTATTTTACCGCCACTGCATGTGGCATGTTGAACATATTTAAACAAAATGTTAATAAGTGATTAAGTAAGTCAATGCAAACCAAACTGCACCAAATGGGGCACCACAAATAGAATGCAATTAACAAATCTACCGCTTGCATTTGGTTAAAATTTTGTGCAATAAAATTTAATTACATATTTTGCATTTATTTATTTATTTTTTTTATTTTTTCTTTTTTGGGGAATTTTTTTTTATAGTCGCTTATAATTAAGTTTATATTTGTTTTAATTGTCTTTAAAATATGTACTTTTATTGCAGTATCCAATGTATTTAAGACTAATTAAACTTAGATATTTATAGAGGAATTTATTTATTTTTTTTTTCCATAATGCTAAATCATCCTGCTATAAAAGGAAATATGGATACAGTTCCTATCTGGTATACAATTTTTAAAAATCGTTAATTCTAAATCATTTACTTCAATTTCTTTAATTTATTTAAAGAAAATTCCATTTGATAGACTTGTACTTTATGGGTGCTGAGTTAGTTGTTGGTAGTTTCAAAAAATCTCGATCAAAACCCTGTAAAATTATATTTTTATTTTCCTTATTATTTTTCATAAAGTTTTCAAAGAAAACTTCCTAAAACAACAGTACAAATAAAATTATTATTATTTTTTTAATAACAATTCCTTTTTTTAAACAAAATTAACCCTTAATTTATTACTATTTCTCATTGTGGTCTCATTCATCATTTTGAACTGCATTGTAACTATAATATTTTCTCTTTTTTTCTTACCATTTGTCTATCAGGCCAATAAAATTGTCATCGATCAAATGTGTTTGAATAAAATTGGCACAAATAACTAAAAGAAATAATAAAAAAAGAAAAAAAAAAACACTGAATGACTATTTAAGTGACAACAGCAAATTTCATTTACTTTTTATTATACAACGAGTAATTTTTTTTTCTATTGGCATAATAGAATACAAACATGTGTGATACCTAAGGGTTCCCCATTCCTAAAACTGCCTGCCTCCCCTAAAACATATCAATTTTTTTAAATAAAGAAACAAATAAAAAATTAAATTAAAATTTCAATTTCAATTTCTTTTGTAATAAAAAAGAAATAAAATAATGTGTTAACATAAGAAGATGGATCACTTGGCATGACTTCTTAAAATGCTGAGACGCACATAAACATTTCTGTTATTTTCACAACAATAGTGGTCGGTAAGGTAACATAAATTAAAGAAGGATCATGCTAAATGGCAAGCTGTTCAAATGAAGAAATCTTTTAGAGAAAAAGTAGCAAACATCTCTTTTATATTGAAGACAAATTGAATGAAAGATTTGCTGAAAGCTGCATGTGGAAATAAGAAAAAATAGGTTTAGGGTTATTAAGGATATTCAAGGAAAACACGAATTTAGCTTTAGTAATAGTTTGTAATAACACTGGTCGACAAAAAAAAAATCCTCCCTCAAAGACGAACAGTTGGACTTGATGGATTTTGATGTACTCAGCACGAATCTGCTTTCAGTTTTTTCCTTCAGGTCTGGATTTTTTATGGGCGTGGAGAGGCTTTAGAGCCAAAAGGATACTAATCTGTGATCACTCATATTTCTCACCAAAAAATCAATTTTCGGTACAAGAAACTAAAAATGATAAATATTGATTTGTAAATGATGTATGAAAAATTAAAGATACAATTAATAAGTAGGTTAGAGGCTTTAGATCAAATTTCTCCTCAAAACACAAATTTTTATACATATGAGTGTTTAGGCGATTGAGCCAAAATTATGAAAATTGCTTGTTTTCTTTCTAATTCCCATTGACCATTTACGAGTATTTATTTATTTATTTAGAAAGGCCATAACTCTATTATATTTCATCATAACTCAAGAATATTAACACTTAGAAATATAAATATATTATTCTCCTGAATACCCTTATTAATGCTAATATACAGTGGTGGCCACGAATTTAAGACACGACATTTCACTTATATATTTCTGATAATTTTTACATCTTATCGAACAAATTTTAGATCCATGTTATTTTTTAAAGATCCTAGTAATGTTATGAAAAAAAATCAACAATAGTTTCTTACCTATATTTAGTTTCCAATTTTTATTTACATATTATACAGATTAATACAAGTTTAAGCCTGGTCATGAATTTAGGACATAGGCAAAATAAAAGTTAATTCACAAAAGTAAAGCTCAGCTTCATAAAACAATATTAGTATTTGGTGGGAAATCCTTTATTTTGAATCACAGCAGCGCATCTCCTGGGTAAACTTTCAACTAAGGCCATACAGCGCTCCTTTGGAATGGCATACCAAGCCTTTTGAATTTCTTCCCATAAATCAGTCAAATTTTTTGGCTTTACTGCTCGTACATGCTCCTCAACATCATTCCACAAGTTCTCAATTGGATTGAGATCCGGGGATTGAGCTGGCCATTTCAGAACTGTGATATTATTTTCCTCTAAGCAACTCTTCACTAGGCGTGAAGTGTGCTTAGGGTCATTATCATGCATAAATTTCCACATTAGAGGCATGTTGTCTTCAGCGAATGGTATCATGATGCTTGTCAGTATGTTTTTGTAAATATGCTGGTCCATTTTATTGATAATCTTCTGAATGGGACCTACACCATGCCAGGAAAATGCTGCCCACACCATGACATTTCCACCACCATGCTTAACCGTTTTAAGGGTGTACTTTGGGTGATGCTCCAGGTTTGGAGGACGCCATACGTACTGTTTTCCATCAGAACCAAAGCGACAAAACTTCGACTCGTCGCTCCAAAGTATATTTTTCCAAAATGTCATCGGCTTATTGAGATTTTCTCTTGAAAACGCTAGTCGGGATTTAATATTTTTTTTTGACACAAGTGGTTTACGTTGTGCAATACACCCACGTAAGTTCTTCTCATTCAGACGTCTTCTTATTGTCCTGGACGATATATTAATACCAAAATCCGATGAAATCTCATTTTTAATTTTACTTGAGCTCTTGAAAGGATCTTTAGCAGCTGATTTATAAATTAAGCTATCCTCCCTGGGTGTAGTTTTTCGGGCTCTAGGGTGCTGTTTGACATTTTTGGTAGTGCCATGTTGCTTGATGTGTTCCAGTGCATTGTAAATCTTGCATCTGGAACATTTTAGTAGCTTGGAAATTTCCATTACTGTTTTTCCATCAGTATTCATTTGTTGGATCAATTTTCGCTCGGCATCCGAACTCCAAGTACCTCTGGCCATTTCTAACTAAATATTTTGATGTATTCTAACATTAAATGGAATAAAACATTCATTACTTACCTTTTAGCTTCAAAAAACACCAAAAAATCACTTAAAAACCAAATATTTCTTATATGTTTTAAATTCGTGACCAGCTTCAAAAGCACGTTTTTACGAAAATATAATAAAAACAGCAACAAAATGTATACACAAACAAAACCAAATAACGGTAATTGATCTTAACATTACAGGGTACACTGAAAAATTAACAAAATCTAATTTTATATTGCAGGGTTGTAATAATTATCACAACTTAGTTCGTTACATGTCGTGTCTTAAATTCGTGGCCACCACTGTATGTATGTTATTTGTGAGTAACATTCATATGTTCCTCTTTTACAAAAGGTTTAAAATACATTAAAGATGAAATAATTTTACTAAAAAAAGAAATGAATTCTTTTTCAACTATTTCGAAAATCTCATGTTCCAGCTACTTCGACTGCTCTTGTTCGATGCTGAAGATGTTGAGGCCAACATAGCTGATGTTGATGGTGTAACAGTGATTGGGTTAAATAATAAAGAAAAAAATCATAGATTCTTTATAACAAACTTGAAAACCATTACGAATAAAAGACATTTGTCCGTCCCTTTCATCTGGCTCATATTTAATGACGTTGCAATTTTCATTTCCCATCATGGTTCATAATATATTTTTTTTCTCTTTTTCGGGGGTTTTTCCAACAATGTAATCTTTTACAATTCCGACGATTGGCATGTCACTCATTTTATTGTTTATTGTATTGTGTTTTTCTTTAAGAAAAATATTTACTTGTAATGCCAGAAATCCTTACAAAATGTTAAAGAACTTTATCAGACCATTACTTTTTTATACACTTTGTTATTTTTCGTTTTTTTTTTTAGACTCCACCAAAGATATGCCGCTAAAAGAGTTTAAATTTCAAATATTGATGATTTGACGATGACATTGATTGTTACCGAATGAAAAGAGCAAATGTAAAAGGAAATTGATTTGAATCTTTAAGTTATGCGAAAGAATTGTATATTTAGTTTTATTACTATATCTAAAAAAAAGTTCAATGTCATGGCGCCATTGCTATAATCCTTTTCAATGTTTATTACAATTTATTTATACATAAAAAATGTATTTTAAAATTATTTATGAAACGAATGAAAAATTACAAACGGATATTAGATTTTTGTAAAAAAATGTATTATATATTCTTTATGTGAATATAAATACGGAGATAGATTTCAACATTTGCTTTAAGAAAAATTTATTTACAACCAAGAATCATATGTTACAATAAGTTTCGAAAACAGTAAGGTTAGGTTAGGTTAAATTGGCAGCCGCCTGAAGCGTGGCTCACTTGGGTCCAAAATAGGTCCCGTTGTGTTACCGTTTGTCCATTTCGAGCCATAAGTCCTAATTATCGTGGTTATTATCAGTTAGCCATCCTGTATACTCAATAAAGGAGTGAATTTCATCTAGATCACTATACGCTAGACAAGTTTTGTCAGTTAAAATTCGATGGCCAAATAAATCATATCTTAAGTCCTCGAATGCAGGGCAATAGCAAAGGAGATGTTCAGTGGATTCCTCCTCATCATTGCAACTTCTACAAAAATCGCTGTATGGTAGCAATAGCCTTTGAGCATGCCTTCCAATGACCCAGTGGCCAGTGATCACCCCAATGAGGTTTATAATGTGGATTCTAGGAAGTTTCAACAATTGTTTCGACCTCTGTCCGTCCATATTGGGCAGATTTTCCTGGACTCGGAGAAAGTGGATTCACGTCTCCTTCTTGCTGTCGCTTTGTTATAGAGATTGTGTGAGATTAGCTGCTTACATGTCGTAAGAGATACACCAATATCACAGTTTGGTTCGATATGATCCAAGGTGGTTCCTGCACTTGCAAGCATATCCGCCCTGCTGTTACCGTCTATGTCCCTATGTCCCGGAACCCATATAAGAGTAACCGATGAATGTCTCGCTATCTCTTCCAGAGACGCCCGGCATTCTTGGACAATTTTCGATGTGGTGTACACATTCACTAGGGAATTTATGGCCGCTTTGCTATCAGTAAGTATATGGATATTCCTATGTAATATCTCATGATACTGTATCCATTCAGCGGCTAATTTTATGGCCATAATCTCAGCCTGTAGTACGCTACTGTAGCATGGAAGCTTGAAGGACAGCCTTAAGTTCAGCTGCTCTGAATAGATGCCACAACCGGCATTTTCACGTGTTTTTGACCCATCGGTAAAGATAGCAATGGTGTCATCTGGTAAAATCGAAAACAGTAAACAAATGTAATTTTCTATATTTAGTGTCCCTTAAAAATTTAATTAAAAATTTAATATATTTTTTAGAACAAAATTCTATGCCTACCGACCAAAAATTTCAAGGGATTGTTAGCAACACAAAACATTGCGAGTATTAATAAACATCGTGTGCTGTGTAAACGAATAACTTGTGAACAGTTGGTATATAAAATACATATTTGAACAGAAAAGAAGTTAAGATTTAATGAAAATCAATCAGTATAAAATCAATGAATAAATAAAGTTGTCATATAGAGTTACTTAAAGTTAAAGGTACATTTTATTAAACCTTTCTTTTTTAATTCGTTATGAAAACATTTCCATTATTGGCTAAACAATTGGATCTTTTGTTCACAACATATCCAGATACAAAATATAATGTCAATTTGTTATAAGCATCTAGTACATAAAGATTTGATGTGATGAATTATAATGACATCCAACATTATTTCATGAAAAGACAAATCTCTTCACGTAGCCTGGCTACCCGAAAGCAGTTCTTAAACCTAGGTGTGCCCCTTTTGTGTCTGTGTGTCTGAAAATTATATATATGGGCTATTATCAAAAAATTTTTAACCTGGCTGAAACTGACTTAAATCCTTAATAAGTTTTGTGATAATAATATTTAAAACAAATTGGTTACAGATCTGAACTTACAAGACTTGAAACTAATAGAGTGCAAAATTTTAGCACAATAGGTTTCTTTTTATAACCATGATTTTTGTTCAAAATTCAAGAATATAGAAAAACTGATAAAAACTATTTAATTTTTTCCCATTTTCAAAAATTTTTGTTCGCGCGTTTATACTTTTTGATCTCATTTTATCATAAGTAAACTAATCGGACTTTGTACATAAATTCTGCACCATCTTTGTTATTGCGCAGACTTTCAACAACTAAATACAGGGTAGTCATGTACTGATGACAAAAATTTTTTTTTTTTTTTTTTAATTTTTGAGTTTTTTGAGTTTTCAATCAATATATGGAGAATTAACTTAGATTCGATCCAAATTTTTCACAAAATTTTTAAAAATCGCGATTTTTATTGAAAAGAACATTTTTAAAATTTTACTAGGAAACCCTAAAATATGCTGCACTAATACCATCAAACATTGAAAATTTCATAAATTTTATTTGAATAACTCAGTAGGTTTTGATATTATGTGTAATTTTGACCAGAATTGTACATAAACTTTTAATTTCAATTAAAAACTTTCTCAACAAAAAGAAGATCTCACAAATTGGAAATTTTATTAGTTAGCAAACCGATTAAAATTAAAATATAATTCAAATGCGGCTATAAAAATAAAAAAAGATATTTTATATTTCATTTCAGAACTATTTAAAGTTAGAGCCTTTAGTCAAAATATTTATAATAATGATAAAATCTAAAAAGTGCATAAATCTTTTATGCATAATATCAATAAAAAATTGTTCCTTTTATGTTAAAAATTACACCGAATCTCTTAAATTTTTAAAATTATTTATTAAATAGACCCCAACAAATTTTAAACCCAATAAATTTAATATTTTCTTAATTTGAAAACTTTGAGAAAACGGTTAAGTATTCAATCTTACATAAAACTGTAGGGACGGAATGCTTTAAACCTCAATTAGAATAAAACTTGAAACTGGAGTATTTGGTCTATGTCTTAACAGAACATTTTTGATAACAAACATTAAAATCATATTGCAATTATTTGAATTTAAATTCACTCAAAAATTTTGGGTGAATTTAAATATCTCAGCGGGGTCGTGTAGCTATCGCTAGTAAAAACTCCTGAATTGTATTAATAGAAGATGGAAATATATTTAAGAAAGATTTCTCTATAAAGGGTGGTCCAACCAAAACGCACGATGTTAATTACAAATAAACAAAAGTTTTCAGAGAATTATCTTAATATTTTTTATTATGATAAGGAGTGCGATCGCAAAAATCTTAACACACGTTTTGCCTCATAACTTTTTTCGCAATCAATATTAAAATTTTTTTCTAATCTAATTATCATGGAAAAATACGTCAGTTATTATTTTAAATAATAATGTTGATTTGTCGTGAATTTCATCAAAAAGAGTGACAAAAAAGATCTACGTGGTGCAAATTATTAAAAAATTTCAAAAAATCCAAATAGGTCCTACAAATAATTGGCCACAGAATTAAATTCTGCAGTCAAACTGTTTCTAATGTTATTTAACAGTATCAGGAGAATTTGGTCATTGATAGGAAATGCGGTTCGTAAAGAAAAAAAGGACCACATGACATTGGGAAGGCCAGAAAATTGAAAGCACATTGAAAGGAACTCCAAACATATTTTATAGAAAAGCAGCCCAGTTATCTCAGTGCTTTGACTATTTGGTGCGAAAATTTAAACCTAATGTAGAGTTGATAACACATAAAGTCCAAAAAGTTCCAAACAGGAATGCTGCCAAAAATTTAGAAGCCAAGAATTGGACACGAAAATTAAAAACAAATTTCAATAAATTTGCTATATTTACATATCCACAAAGAAAGAGGTCCAACGGTGTCAAACCGCATGATCGTGGCGGCCGATTAACATTGCCACGACGTGAGATAACACGGCCACTGAGCCATTGTTGCAAGTGGCACCATCCTTTTGGAACCACATATCGTCCAGGTCCAGGTGCAAATACCATTCATGGTAACTGCTTGACCGACTTCATTTTCGAAGAAGTATGACCCCATGACGACGCCAGTCCATAAACTGCACCAAATGATCTGCACTGGTGTTTTCACATTTCCTACAGACCCGGTTGTGGATACATTTGGTCGATTATGGTGACCAAAAAAATCACGAAGTGCACAGACTGCATTTTTATTTGAACCATTTTCGAAAAAGGCTATAACTTTTTTAAAACTCTGAAACAAAGAAATGTCAAATTAAGTTGGGCAAACAATTTGACGTTAAGGTGTGACTCACAATTAACATCGTGCATTATGGTTGCACCACCTTTTATTTCTTATGTATGGATTTTAATTTTCTTTATTTTTACTTAAATAATCTACTTCTATAATTGTGAAATATTTAAGTGTTAGTCGATTCTAAATTACATAAATTATCAAAATATTTTAATTCTTCCTTAATGTGCACTGAATAAAACACAAGTGAAGCAAAAGACTTTCTAAAATACATAAATTGGTGAACAAATCTGCTTCTGTTGAATATTACAATAATTAAGGACTGCGCACGAAAAAATCTGTGCATGTTCTTGGGCTTATAACTTTTGATGTGGTGAAAAATAAATAATTCTTTTAACTGGTTTGCATTTGTTATTATGCTCACTAGTCATGTGCTAAGTTTCATGGTTATAGCAAAACTAGTTTTTCTTAAAATGGAATGCTAGAGGGAATATGGCAGAAAAATATCGTGTATCAAAGGAATCAAAATTCCCAAGAAAGTTTTTGATTTTGGAAGTCATAAGCATATGCGGGAAAGAAGCACTTCATTCATAAAAAATGGTTCCATTAACACAGAAATATACGTGAATGAGTGTCTTTGGAAAAGATTTCTCCCTTTCCTAAGAAAATACAGTGTATCCACTTTTTTCTGGCCTGTTCGCGCTTCTTCTCATTACAGCAACAAAACAATGGTGTGGTAATAAAAAATTGTTAGTGTTTGTACCGAAATAGGCTAATCCATCAAATTATCCGGAACTTCGAGCAATTGAAAGATATTGGGCTCTAGTAAAAAATTATTTAAAGAACATTAAAAGCTCAGCTTAAAATGAAACGGAGTTTAAAAATAAGTGGACTTATTCGAGCAAAAAAGTGAACGAAACACAATAAAACTTTTAATTTAAAGAATTCTTCAAAAGATCAGATATTTCCTTAAAAACCAACAAGAAATAATTTATTCTTTTATGTTTAGAACTTGAACATAACAGTCATTTATAAAAATATAATTTAAAAAAAAAATTCCATTGGTTTAGTTTCTACAAGCAGATTTGTATGCACGGATTTATATGTAGTTTAAAGTGCCAACCTCACCTTTGGATGATCTAAATGAAACTCCACCTTAAACAGTAGATTCATTCGATATATGTAATTCAAAACTGCAACCATAAAAAGTTTTTTTTTTTTTTTTCAAAACAACACTTCTACAAATATTTGTATATTAATTAAATAACTTTTGTGTAATACAATTTCTATTATTTAAAATTCATTTTTTTTTTTTTTTTTTTTTTTTTTGTTAATAAACATACTACATATATGTTTTTATAACATTTCTATACAGCAAAAATTAAAGATTTATAATTTTGTTTTACTTCTGCTTCATCAGTTTTTTAATAAACGCATCTTCTCTAGCATACGAGCTCATATGAGTTACAGAATCATACTTATATATATTGCACGTATGTATGTATGTGTGTATTATATCGTTTTTAAAGTTTCCTTTTTTTGGTTTTGTTGCCATTTTAAGGAAACCGTATTTTCTTATGAACTTTTCACATACTACACACTCGCAAAACTATACCTACATACCTGTAAGATATTCGTTTATCTTTAAGATTTAAGTAATGAAATATCTCAAACGAAAGAATCTTCTTTTTTTATAGTAATTATATTATTTTAGTTACTTTATGTTCCGTTATTGTTTTGTTAAAGTAATATGAGTATAAAAATAACAACAGCAATAACAAGTATATATAATTTTACATCCGCATTTGAAGGATGTATCTATTCATGTTTTATTTTTTATATCTCTGTCTGCATTTCATTAGAGTTAACATGTGAATTCTTATTATATTTTAAAGTATTTGTATCTTTTTCTTATGGGGCTTCAGAAATAAAAACAACAATAAACATTAATAAACCGCAACTTGTGCACGTTTCCTTTAATGTCTTTTAGTTTGAGTTAGGGATTCAAATGAATTTCATATTTTTTAACTGATATTTAAATATGTATGTGTTTAAAAAAAATGTTATTGAAATTCTTATAACATTAAAAAAAATGCAATCGAACAGATTAGTTACTATTGCATTATTGCATCTTCTTAATGAATCCATGTTGAAAACTTTTTCAAATAACAAAACCTATTTTATATAAATTTAATTATCTACATTCAACTACACTGAACCGAAAAGATAAAATAATACAACAAAAATCTTAGATGAGTCAATGAATTTGTATCCTAATTTTGAGCTAATAATTAAAATCTTTACGCTAGGTTGTGTTGTTTTCTTAAAATGAGCTGTCAAAGTTAAACATTTTTAAAAATCAATGTTTATCAACCTTCAGTTTATTTATTATAAAGTCTTTTAAGGAAAAAATTTAAAATGAAACCATCAACTTCAGATGTTTAAGTGTACTTTTCTTCAAGTATTTGTAAATTATATTTTGTCCTAATATTTTTGTTATTTTTTTGAAAATTGTCCTAAAATACACTAGTTTTCAACTTTCACGGAATGCAACTTAAAATGTAACAGGATGTAACATTTTTTGAAAAATAGTATATATTTTCCATTTTAATATTATGAAAAAAAACTTGTGCGCATATGTAGCCCGACTTGAAAAAACTATTTTTTTTAAACTCCATTAGATTTCATACAAAAACGAGAGAAAAAGATATAGTCGGTCAAGCCCGACCATATGATACCCTACACCATTGTGTACATTATAATTCGGTGAGGGGTCTTGACTTGGAGTCAAATGTGGTCCGATACTCATAAGTGTAAAATAAAACATACGAATACAGAATATTACGTTGATGCTGACATGTATATGAATTTATTCACTTTTGGGTGATTTCCGAAAGAGGGCCTTATATGGGAGCTATGGTAAATTTTGGACCGATCTTTTTTAAATCCTTTTTTTTGGCACTATCATTTATGTTCATATAAAACTAATTTGTGTCGAATATTAACTTGATACTAACATTTTAATGGGATTTATGCCTGTTAAAGTGATTTTTTGAAAAGGGGTTTATATGGGAGCTATGGTTAATTATGAACCGATCTTTTTAAAAATCGGCACACTTATTTAGACTTATATAAAACTTATATGTTCAATTAAAATATTGTTATATTTAAGGGATTTATGATCGTTAAACCCTTTTCCGGGAGGACACTTGTATGGGGGCTGGGTGAAATAATGGACCGATCATAACCAATTTCAATAGGCTTCGTCCCTGGACTAGAAGAAACCTGTGTACCAAATTTCATTAATTTTGGTTCAAAATTGCGACCTGTAGTTTGATTACAAGGTTTACATGGACGGACAGACGGTCAGACGGCCGGACGGACGGACATCGTTAAATCGACTCAGAAAGTTATTCTAAGCCGATTGGTATAAATTAAGGTGGGTCTTAGACCAATATTTTTGGGTGTTACAAACATCAGCACAAACGCATTATACCCTCCCCACCTATGGTGATGTAGGGTGTAAACAGCTTAAGTGTAGACATTTTCTTTGCTTTATCAAACATTAAACAATGGGGCAGAATCTAAATGAATCTGTAACTTCTAATCGGATTTACAAGAAATTTCACACTGTAGCAGAGGACAAACTAGGGTTCTAATGTCATAGAAAATGTTTGTTCCTTATCCTATTTCCACGAATTTTATATCGCCTTAAAGTCCTTCACAAATCCTTTAGAAAATATGTTTGCATGTACTATTTCTATAATATAGTATTCGAGATATATTTGAAATTTCAACAATCTCAACTTTGCAAGATGTTGGCCAAGTTTTTTCTATATAGATATATCCTAATATTCTTAATCGATTTTATCATGTTTTTTTTCCAGTTTATTAAAGAATGAAATTTTCTATTGAATAAAGAAAATTTGAAGTTAATATCTTTATTGCAAGAATTAATAAGCAAACGGACGGAAAGGCATAAAATTATTTAAAAAAGCCTTAAAATTTAAAAAGTATATTAGTTTTTAATTTCTTGGAAAATATAAAAACTAAATCTAGATATTAAGGTATTGCTATGACCTTTCCCTGAATTAAGAGCTATTTTCGATCCAGTTAACATAAATATATAGACGGACGGAAAGACATTGCCATTCTGCCAAAAAATATTTTAGAATTCCAAAAATGCATTTTTTTTTAATAATAAATAGAAAAAATAGAACATGATTAGCAAATTTCCGATATCACCTTTTCCTAAATTAAGCGCCATTTTCGACCCAGTTAACCCAAATGTATAGACGGACTGAATTTTTACCTAATAACACTGGTCGACAAAAAAAATCCCCCAAATACGAATAGCTCAACTTGAAGCATTTTGATGTGCTAAACACGTATCTGCTTTCAGTTTTTTTCCATCAGGTCTGGATCTTTTTTTATGGGCGTGTCTAATATTTCGTCCATAGTAAGGCCATTCCTCTAGTATATTTCCTCATAACTTAAGATCAGTATGTACGATTGATATAAGTGATATACCAAAAGATGCGTATTAAAAATATCTTCAAATCACCCAAACTTAATTTTTTATATGCTCAATAGTTTCGAAGTTATTTCGAAACTTTTTTTTTTTTTTGAAACAAAAAAAGATGGACTACGTGCATTTAAACGAGTTAAACAAGAATCTGCATTCACTTTTTTCCAATCACGTACTGATATGGGCATGACCAATATCATCACCTTATTCAGCGGTCACACTATCAAATTCGAGAATGGTTTATCAAACTTAGACCACAACTCAAGAACCGTTTACACGATTTTGATTAATGATACATCAAAAGATGCATACGAAAATTGTCTTCAAGGCATGTCAATAATATTTTTCATTCGCTCAAGAATTTCGGAGTTATGGATCAAAATTTTCACCATTACCGAATAACTACGAAAATATTATGTAAATTCACCTCAAAGACAATTTAGGTCGCTACATATTGGAGCTTAATTTATCTTAATTGGACAAACCGTTCTCGAGTTATACAAGTGTGACTGCCTAAAGGGTGGGTCATAGTAGTCATGCCCATAAAAAAATCAAAACGTGATAGAAAAAAAGTAAAAGCTGATTCTTATTTAGCTGGTTAAATTTCATACAAAGGTTCGAAAGGCTTAATTCTTTAATTCATTTTCTTAAATCGAATTAAATTTATTATCCTACACAGAAAAATATATTTCAAATAATTTTTTAATAAAATAATTAATTAACTTTATATTGGAATTTAATTATATGATTTATTAATATAATTAATTTTCTAATTGGTTTTGAGTTTTGTTTTTTAATAAAGTGACAGCTGTTAATAAAATATAAAGAAAAATTAAATATTTGTCTATAAAAGTACAGAAATAAAATATATTTAAGTAAATTTTCAAAAATTTTCAGCTCATTGCATCTATTTAAGGAAAAGAAGTAATAATAATATCAATTATTCTAGTTATTAATATTATCATTTTGATGATTGGTGCAAAATCAATTAAAAATTAATTAATATTACAAATTTCGTAATTGAAGTCCATTTTTACTTTTTTTCTGTGTAGTCATTCTTTTAAAGCATTCAAATTAATTAAATTCATTGAATTAAATTCTTTGTACTTCATATGAGTTGAATTAATTCAACTATGAATTAATTCCTTAAAGAATTCATTCAGCAATAATACAATTCAAGCTTAAAAAATATATTGAATCATTAAAATTTTCTTCAATTAAAATCTATTACAAATTAGTTTTAGAAAATATTTTTTTAATTCATTTTGTAAAAGATTTGAATTAACAAAAATTGAATGAATTCTTTATGAATTAACTCAATAAGGAATTAATTCTATTCAAACAAAAGCCTTTGAATTAAGCTATTGTATTATATTTTTGAGAATGGTATTATGGAATGAAGAACTCATATTTCTTAATTCAGAATTAAGATTTAAGGGAATTAAGCTAACATTTAATTAAGTCTTTTTTTTGCCCACTAGTATATTTCCACTTAACTGTAAGTATGCATGGGTATCCTAACTTTAGGATGTGCATCAATTTTTATGATCCGTGGCTTTATTTACTCGTAGTTTTGTCAGCTTTGAGGTGAAGGTGATATTTTGATGTTTTCACTTTTAAAAAGAAGTTTTAGTAAAAAAAAAAAAAATACTTGAATTTAGCATGAAAAAAATGTTCGGACATTTATTTCGAAATATCTCCTAAACTATTGATCGGATGAAAATTTATTAGAAGAACGACATAAAGACAGTTTTATTCCACACATTTTGGTGTATTACTTATATAAAGTAATAATACCGTTCTCGAGTTATGGTGAAATATTATTTAGAACGCAATATTAGACACGCCCATAAAAAAAATCTCGACCTAATAGGAAAAAACTGAAAGCAGATTCTTGTTTAGCATGCGGAATTCCAACTAGTCCACATATTTTTTTTACCCTAATGTGCATTTTTTTAATTAAAACGTTTGTTAAATAAAAAAAAATAATTTCAATAACCATGGTATACCAGTACATAAAATAATAGTAACTTGAATTTAAAAACCTATACATTTTTGCAATGAAACCATATCATGAAATTTTTAACATTTCTGTGAAATTTAACATTGACACAAGGAGCCTGCAAATTAATTTAAATTAATTTGTACGTTAACCCAATGAATTATTACATTGAAAACGTTCCACAATTTTTTTACTACAGAAATAAAAGTAAAATAAATAATTTCTAAAACGTGTTTAAAGCAATAAGTATTACTAAACTTACGTCTCCAAATGTTCCAAATTCCAGCAGTTAAGTATTTTTTTTTTTTTTTAATTCAGTTCCATTTCTTTTGTCCGAAAACTGTTAAATTCTCCATTTCACAGAGAAAAAATTAAAAATGGACTTCAATTACGAAATTGCTTATATTAATTAATTTTTAATTGATTTTGCTCCAATCATCAAAATGATAATATTAATAACTACAATAATTGAATTTATTATTATTACCTTTTTAAAATAGATATAATGAGCTGTAAATTATTGGAAATTGAATTAAATTTATTTTATTTCTGTATTTTTATAGACAAATCTTTCAGTTTTCTTTATATTTTATTAAGAGCTGTCAATTTATCAAAACCAAAAATGTAAACCAATTAGAAAATTAATTATATTAATAAATAATATAATTAAATTGCAATATAAAGTTAGTTAATAATTTTATTAAAAAATAATTTGAAATATTTTTTTCGGTGTAAATAAAACATGTTCTTTAAATCAATTATCTAATACGTTGAATCAATGAACTGTTTTACTTATATTAATATGGAATAAATTTAACGAATGGTTTCAATGTACTGTTCATAAGTGCGTTGAATATTTTTTTGAATTTTAATGAATATTTTCATTACAACAACGAATTTTGATCAATGAATCTTTGTAAAAAATCAAGAAATTTCATTCAATATACTTCATTTAAAGAAATTACTTTTCTTAGTGTAATATTGATATAAAAAGTGTAATATGAGATCGAAAAATTCTTAACATACATAATATTCAACAACTTGGAAACGGTTGATCTTAGAGTTTTCATTATTTTTTTAATTATTTGATAATTTAGCACAGATCACAGAAATATATAATTTTTATGGTTCTAACCACTAATTATAAAATTGTGGACCATTTTTTAAAACCCTTTCCTTGGAGATTTGATAGTTGCTTCAGTCACTTTTTTGGAACAGCGTGCACATCTTCTGTTAAAATCATCGGTATTTTGCGACACCTCTTTTGCTCAATATCTCTCCACTGGTCTAAGCTATGGACAATTTTGAAAATTGACCTCTCTTGGTACTAAAACTATGTTATTGATTTGGTACCACTCCAGAGTTTTCTTACCGTAGTGACATGATACCAAATGGGTCCAACAATATGTGGACACGTTGTGCTTTCTTAGGAAAAGAAGAAGTCTTTTTTGCAAATATTCCTTTATGCATATTTTGGTATTTATAGATCCGAATGTATCAAATGACTTTCCTGTTTTGCCGCAAAAAGCTTGTCATACCATGAATTTTGTAAGAAATTTTTGTTGCTTTTGGGTATTAAACTTATCTCCAACATTGCTTCGAGCATTAGCAATAAAAATTTTTGAGACACAAGCTGCGAAGATTCTGCCAGCACCTACGTTTCTTCGTCAATTATACAGCTTGAGTATTTTTGTATGAAATTTGGTTTTAAATTCCGAGTCCTATTTTTGGCTTGTAATTTTTTTTGCAGAATTCCAGTTTGAAATTTTTTGAACTTTATATGTTATCAACTTTCCCATTAGCTTTAAATTTTCGCACCAAATAGTCGAAGCACTGAGAAAACTGAGCTGATCTTCTACCAGATATGTTTGGAGTTCTTTTCAATATGCCTTCAATTTTCTGGCTTTCCCAATATCATGTGGTCTTTTTTTCTTACCGAACTAGGTTTCACATCAATAGTCAAATTCTCCTGATACTGTTTAATAACATTAGAAACGGTTTTACGGACGACATTTAATTCTGTGGCCAATTATTTGTAAGATTTTTTTTTTTGGATTTTTTTAAATTTTTTAATAACTTGTAGGACGTAAATCTTTTTCGTCACTTATTTTGATGAAAATAAGGACAAATTAACATGGTTGTTATTAAAAATAATAACTGAAGTATTTTTCCATGATAACTAGATCAAAAAAAATTTTGAATATTGATTCCGAAAAAAGTTATGAGGCAAAGTGTGTGTTAAGATTTTTTCGATCTCACTCCTTAATAATATTTTGTTTCTTATAAATTATTTTTCCCTCTTCGCAACCTACATATATTCCAAATAATTAACAAACCACCCTCGTTAATTAACAGTTAAAATCCTTAAAATTAAATACACCAGCATACCAAATATTTAACCAAGTGGAATTGCACAAATATACAAATCAATGAACAAAACAAAAAAAAAAAAAAAAACAAAAAAATATTAATTTCCAATACAATTTCAACTAACACAAAGGCAGACAGACGGACATACTAAATTAAAGGAATAAAAAACAAAATAAAACTGAACAACACAAAAAAAAAAAATTGGCCCTTTCAATATGAAATATGTTACATGATCTTAACAAGCAAATTTGATACTTTTTCATGGTCATAACGCACACACACACAGCCATGCAACAATAAGGAATTCACAGCAAAAGAAATCTGTATTTTGCATGAAATTCTCAAACATCGTTTTTATTTAAATCAAAACAAAAACAACGACAAACATAAAAAAATTATAATAAATATTTTTATTTTTAAAATAAAATTTGCTTGAATTGCAACTTGATATTTATTCATAATGATTTACTTATAACCAGGGAAACCAAAATATTCTCTAAAAAAATGGGGTTTATGGGGCAATAAAAAACGAAAAATATGCTCTAAAAAACGCGAAAATATGCACTTAAAAAACAGATATTTTGTATAATTTTGTTACAAAAATTATGATTTTCCATTAAAACAAAGGGTTTTATTAATGTTTCAATGTTTCAACGTTTTAAAATAAGGTAAGACTGAAATTTATCAACCTCGTCGAAATTTGATTCCCTTATTAGTTCAGAAATTATTAAAATTATCATATTGATCACTGACCGCCAAAATATCGTAATCAACAATATTTTCGAAATTCGTCTTTTGAGGAAAATCTATAATTTAGAATCATTCACATCATTTGTCAAAATTTCATCGACGTATCAAGTGTCATTTCAGATTTATAGCGAAAGTAAATTTATCGTAAGTGACATACATATAACAATGTGTAAACAATAATGTATAATGTTTTGTTTTCTGCACTTACGACATTTTTGCGGTTAAGACTCGATATGCTTTCATAAAAAAAATTGTTTTTACAACATAAACTTCAATCATAATATTAATTATTTTTTGGTTTTCTCATTTTTTTATAAAATAAAATTTGAAAAACATTTCATGATTTATAAAAACATTATCCTTAAAATATATCAAAATATGCTCTAAGAGGGTTAAATATGACCTAAAAATAACAAAATATGCTATAAATATGCACTAAAAATTGCAAAATGAAAAAATATGCCGTTAAGAGTAAAATATGCAAAAATATGCACTAACAAATCGATGCCAAAATGATTTATTTGTTCTGAAACGGATAAATATTTAATCGATGGCTTCATTCAATGTCCAGGAGAAAACATGCAATTGCATATTGTGGTTTCCCTGCTTATAACTTATTAGTAGTATTTTATTCATCATTCAATTTATATATATTGGCTAGCAACTCCCAGCTATGGATGAACTCATATGCAAGAGTTTTTGTAGAACTAGTAGTAGAAATGGTGGCATATTAAATAATGTAGTAAAATTTTAGTACGTTTATTGTAGTCGTAGTAAATTCATAGTAAAATATTGTTTAAGTATAATTTTCAGGAGAAGAAATATTAAATGTCTGCGGGCTAAACGTGCCAATGTTCATTCTTATATACTAAATATTCTTTATAGAGATCTATTCTACTCAGCTACTTGTTGTTTTGGTTTATTTTGGCTGAGAGTAAAGGATATTTCCTATTTTAATTTTCATATTTGTTGTACAAAATACTTACTAGAGTACGAAAATTTAAGTACATTTAAGATTTAGAAATCATAGTGCACTTGTTTGATGTATTCTTTTAAAGTATGGATCCATATATATTACAATGGTAGCTCAGTAAGTAATATCACAGAAATCAGTGGCTCTTGACAGCTATGTCAAAACATTTGCAGAGAAGTTTCCTATCCTTACAACTTCGACAATGATTCTTTTTTCCGTTTATTGTTTATCAGTTGCATTATACATTCCACGTTAATGGAGATCCTGCATTTGTCTAGATTGCGCCACGTATTGTCAGACTATTTAAGAAATTGTATGAAGATAGTGCATATGACAGCAGAGATATTTAGTACATCCTGATCTAGCTACCTTTTCTACATTTTTATTACCAATGTAGTCTCTATACGTGGGGACCCAAGCACACACTCCATCCTAAACCCTGTAGAAGTTGTTTTAGGCTCAGAGCCAATATGCTTAAAGTTCTTACATGACCGTCCTGGTGTAAACAGTACCAATTAAATTTTGTTTGGATTTATTTATAGATTACTTTATATTGAATACAAATCATTAAACATGAAGTCGCTGATCACACCCAGAACTAGTCCCAACAACAGTATTACAACTTCGACCGCATAAGCCACAACCTTTTTCTCTTTATTATCCAGTTCAATTACAATCGAGTTAGTTCAGAAATTACACCACTGTTTACTTGCTTGGAAGGAGATCACTTTCTACCTCAATATGATATAAATTATTGAGAGCATTTATTTGACACACGTAGTAAAAGTCTACAACAGAAACTAATATATTCAAGACAACCTTATATTTGCAAGTATATTAATATGAAAGAAAAGTTTCTACAATCTACAGTGGAGCAGAATCGAAAATTTTTGGAAGTAAATTTAATATGAGAACTTTTTAGGACTTTCACTGTGATACTCTTTAATATATGGGCTATCACTCTTCCTGGATCTAGCCATCCTATTTTCATTTTATCAATGCTATCATATCGCATTGTAGTTCTTTAGATTTACCATAATGAATATTTGATTTATAAGTGGGGTACCACTCCCTTGTTCCGATAAAAAAATTAAACATCATCTTTGAATTTACGGACACACAGGATTATGCTGAGAATATTCTTAGCAAATTGATTCAGCCGTTTAAGAGTATATAAAAGACAAGAGCCAATGCTATATTCGGCTCGGCCGAATCTATATACCCACCATCAACTTTTTAAAATTTTACGTTATATGGGAGGTGGGAGGCAACCACGCCCATTTTTTGTATCCGGATTTACATTGGTCCTTGAGCTATTTGAACACAATTTCACCTTATAGGGGAGGTGGGCGGTAAAGTAGGCGGACCACGCCCATTTTTGGTTTCCGAGTTTATATTGACCAAAACTATGTATACAAAATTTTTTTGTCGTACATGCTTTTGTTTAAGAGATATCAGCAAAAAAAAAAAGTATGAAACGGACACCCTGTGTTTCTAGTTTTTAGCCCATAACTTTTTTGTTTATTAACCATTTTCATTCGCAAACAAACCTTATATAAGAAAAATATTTGTGCCAAATTTCGTCCCCCTACGTTGTCCCGTTCGAGCCCTATCCTGCTTTCAACAGACGGACAGTCTTAAACGATTCCTTCGACATGTTACACACGGAATGTCAAAATCAATAAACCCCCCATCTTTTTGAAGGTGGACATAAATTGATAGGGCGTAACATCCTATCAATATCCAACACATCCTATAAATTTCTCCAGTGCAAACATGATCTGTGTGTTAAATTTCATGTAAATAGCTAGTAATGTAAACAATTGAAAAATATTTTTTAAAGTAGACGTAAAATGTGAACGTGAAATTCATTCGTTTAGATGTGATTGATGCACAAGCACACTAACACTTAATTTTAATATATTAGGTAATCCCGAAGCGCTTCGCTAACCTTTTTGATGTAATAATTTATATTTATATTACATGGGGACCTATAAATGATATGAAAATTATATCTATGATTTCTTATGACGTTAGGTAAATTATTCCTCAAAACTTTTGCTATATATATGGGGGCTACCCCTCCCCCTGGGCCAATCTGTCGTATTTCTATTTCATCAACGCAATATGATATAGAGTAATTCCATTTTAAATTTTAAAAATTTGATCTCTCTGAAATTTTGTCTATAGTAAGTTTACCGATAGAGCTTCCTACAAAAAAATTATAAAAAAGTTGAAAATGGACTTTTTAAGATAAACGTCTTTTAAGATAATTTTTAGAAAAAAATGTGTTTTTATTAAAATTTTATATGACATCTTAAAATACAAGCTTTGACAAATTAATTTCAAAAAAAAAAATTATTTTGATATCTTTTATACAACAAAAGTTTTGGCCATTTAAAAAAATCAGTTTATCACACTTAAAGCTATAAAGTTGCCACAGTTTTCAAAATAAAAATTAATAAAATTCATTTTACATGATTATGAATCCTTCTCTACATATGCACCGAATTTTATCCAAATCGGTAATCAAGGTTCAAAATTTTTTAAATATAAAATGGAATTACTCTATAAAAAAATAGTAGTTCCTACAAAATTTGTGTGATATCACTATAATAGTTATTTATATATGTCATTAAGAATATTATCTTTGTATGGGGGACACCATTCCACATGATCCAATCCGTTTTCAAGTTTGGAGGTTGATGAGAAAGATATTGAAGCAAAATTTTAAGACTTTTGCTGCAACAGTGTTTAAGTTATCCCATAATTAGTATTCGCTTTGTACGGGAGGATAATATTCCCCCTGATCCTATCCTTTTATTTTTATCTCAATTATAAAGCATAATAAGAAAGATATTTTCTCAAAATTGTAAGACTTTTGCGTAAATAGTTCTTTAGTTATGGGATAATTAATATTATTTTTATAAGGGGGTTATTACTCCCCCATAGTCCAATTTAAAAATAAATATGGCCTTATATTCAAAAGGGCTATTTTATAATTTTATAACACATATTGATAATATACCGAGAAAAAAGGGCTTCACCACAACTTCGCGAATAACTGCCTTAAAAGATATTTCATTAAGAGTCTGAAAAATCGTAAACAATTTAAGAATGCAATTTAAACAATTGAAACAATTTAAAATGCTAGTTGGTGTTAAATTATGTCAGGATGTTCTGGTCTGGAGATCACAGTGGGCGAAAATGATTTTCAGGATTTCTCAAGATTTTTATAATACTAGGGAAATTAGGGTCACCTAAATCTTAGGTCTTGGAAGGGATCATTTATTCGATATAGTATTACATTGATCGTAAAATGTTTGTATAATTTGGCGGCTCGGGGATGAAATTTAAGAGCAGAGTTTTTTCTCCACTTTCCAATCTCATCAAGGAAATTTTATCGACATACAACACTTTGAAATTACTTTTTCCCTCAACCAATAATATAAGGTAATAACAATATTAATAAATGTATTGTATGTATTCGAGTACATGTGTTTTTGTGTAAGTGTATGCATTTGAAAGATTTAACAAATTTACTGCATATGATTATAATATTTCACCGTTATTATTATAAAGAATGCTTGTGGTTGGTGTCTGTGCTCATGTTTTCTTTTTCTCTCTGTCTTAAAGGAATTTCATGAACGTATGAATGATTTTTGCTCGTACTGGTTTAGCCAATTTGGTTGGGTTTATTGTGTAAAGTTTCTATTGTTAAAAATCTCAAAAGATTTTGTTTTATTTTATAAATTTTTTTTTTTTTTTTGGTGTTTGTTTAACAAAAAAAGGCGGTTATATTAGCTACTGCTTTATTGTGTTGATATTGCCACTTTAAATATTCTTATGTTCTTGCAACAACTGCTGCTGCTACTGCTATTTGATGAAGTTTTTGTTGCTGCTGATACCGTGCTGCGGGTGACACAATCGACCACACACAAACACATGGTGCTTACAAAATTTCAATGATTTACTGTTATAATATGTTGTCCTGTTCAACTGAAATCTATTCTTCGTACATGCAAAAACCAAAAAAATTATATAAAAATAAAATAAATAAAAATATTATTCAAGAATGCATGAGATTTTGTGAAAGGAAAAAAAAATTAAATGATTGGTGGCAGGGAGGTAGATTAAAAGGGGATAAGTAGATAAATTCTGCAATTAAGGAAAGGTTCTAGAAATGTTAAAGTGTGCATATGAAATTAGTGATAACAAAGTAACGCCTTGGAATTAATTGTTCTAATGTTAAAAGCATATTACCGGGAGATGCTATAATGTAACGCTTACATCAAAATCGTTTTAAAAATATATGTTTTTTATTGATAATGTAAGTATGTTTTCAATTTGACGAACTGTAGCTCACACTCAGTTCATATGAAAGATCTGAGGGAGAACATTTTCCTATAAATCTAAATTCTACTTTTTCTCTAGACCAACATATTTTTACCGTAGGTTAAAAAATTTAGTTTTCTATATATTGGATATTTATATAAAAATCATTTGTATACTATATATTACTCCCTTTCTTATTTCGGTTCTCTTCCAATGTTATTATCTTAGTGTTATATATTTTTACCTTTATTTGTTCTCATTTTTTACCGTTAAATAAAAGGAATAAAAATAGTTTGGTCACTCTCCTTCACCATGTCTGTACTTTCATATGTATGTTTGTGTTTGTCACCACTTGTGATGCATACTCTTGTTGCTGACTCTTAAAACAGGTGACAACAGATGTTGATAAAATATGGCCTTAACAAAAACGTTAAAATTCATAAAATGATAGTTGTGGGAGTTTAATAACATGTGGTAAAAGATTGTGAGAAGAATTATTAAAAATATATTTAAATAAATCTCTGCAAAAAAAATGGTTTACGAAGGTAGACATTTTATGAATATAATATAAAAATAAAATTAAAAACAAGTTCAAATAGTTAGTCAATAAAAAAGAGTTGAAAGTAAAATAAAAATTTAAATTTGTATATTTTATTAAAAAAAAAAAAAGATTATGCTAAAACAATAAAAATATATTTTTTAATAAGGCCAATATTCACATCAAACAAAGATTTTTGTTTATGGCAATTTGATAAAAGGAGTTCATTTACATATCCTTGGATATCTTTTTGTTTAATAGTTAAGACCTTCTTAATAATTTTGGAGAAACAAACTTCTTATTTGCTTTAACTGTCCCCATCCCTAGTACCATGTCTTCGTACTTCTGATATATTTCTCAAAAAAAAAAAAAAAACTAAATATCTAATTTACAAAACAATAGAAAAACCCCAAAAAAAAAAAAAAAACAAAAAAATATGCACCTCTAAGGAGTTTTAAGGATATACTATGTAATATCATAATATCTGGGCAAAAAGTTGAGGTACTGATTCTGATATATAATTTGCAAGTGTTTAGTTCTTCATTATATCGTACTCTTACGATTACTCGTGTATTATCTATAGTTCCGATCAGTAATTGCAGAGCTTGAAAAACTTATTGAAAATTCTTATCTCATTAACCTATAATTGTACGACTTCGACTAATATACAGTAGGTCTTGCTGCCAATATCACTTGTTGAGCATGATTGGGAGTCTGCTTCTGATCTATTGAGTTTGGAATTTAAGCGAAACACACCAGAGTGTGATATTTCTAGGATGTAGATGAAATGATCTGCCAGTAACAAAGGGTGGTTAACATATAAACTCATACGTGACACGATTTTCGTACTGGGACATTTTGCCTTTTGTTTTAAGGAGTGCGTTCGAAAAAATCTTAACATATATAATATTCAATAATTTGACAACGATTGATCTTAGAGTTTTAATTTTTATTTAATTGATAATTTATTACAGATCATAGAAAAATATAACGTTTATAGTTCTAACCACTACTTATGAACTTGTGGACCATTTTTGGTAACCCTTCCGTTAGAGAATTGATAGTTGCCTCAGTCACTTTTTTGGAACAGTGTGCATATCTTCTGTTAAACTCTTCGGTATTTTGAGACACCTTTTTTGTGCTCTTCAATTTACTTTTCACAAGAGCTCAATATCTCTCCACTGGTCTAAGCTATGGACAATTTGGAAAATTGACCTCTCTTGGTACAAAAACTATGTTATTGATTTGGTACCACTCCAGATCTCTAGTGACATGATACCAAATTGGGCCAAAAATGTGTGGACACGTTGTGCTCTCTTATGAAAGAAAAAAATCTTTTTGGAAATATTCCTTGATGTATATTTTGGTATTAATAGATCCGAATGTATCAAATGACTTTCCTGTTTTGCCGCAACTGCAAAAAGCTTGTATACCAGGAATTTTTTTCTGCTTTTGGGCTCTAAACTTATCTTTAACATTGCCTCGAGTATTAACAATATAAAAGTTTTGCCACAGAAGCTGCGAAAATTCTGCCAGCACATACGTTTCTTCGTCAATTATACACAATGAGTATTTTTGAATGAAGTTTGGTTTTAATTTCTTCTAAATTTTTTGCAGCATTCCTGTTTAGATCTTTTTGGACTTTATATGTTATCAACTATGCATTAGCTTTAAATTTTCGCACCAAATAGTTTGGAGTTCCTTTCAATATGCTTTAAATTTTCCGGCCTTCCCAATATCATGTGGACCTTCTTTTCTTTCCGAACTAGGTTTCACATCAATGGTCAAATTCTCCTGATACTGTTTAATAACATTAGAAACAGTTTGACGGCAGAAATTTTATTCTGTGGCCAATTATTTGTAGGACCTATTTTAATTATTTTGAAATTTTGTAATAATTTGTAGCATGTACATCTTTTTCTTCACTCATTTTGATCAAAATCATGACAAATCAACACGGTTGTTATTAAAAATAATAACTGAGGTATTTTTCAATGATAACTAGGTCAAAAAATGTATAATATTGCTTATGAAAAAAGTTATGAGGCAAAACGTGTGTTAAGATTTTTTCGATCGCACTCCTTAAATAAGAATTTTAAGCATTTTTCATATGAGACGTCTTTACAATTTTTTAATATTATCCCAATAATGGTACATCGCACATTGGGCTAAAAGGTGTCAAAAACGGTAATTAATTAAGGGAATGGTGATATCAAAATTTTAATTATTCTTTTTTTTTTTTTTTTTTTTTTGACAGAGTGGTAATGTCCTTCCGTCTGTACATTTAGGTTAAATGATTTGAAAATGGCACTTAATTCAGGAAAAGATGATATCAATACTTTAATATTTAGACATAGTTTTTGTATTAATCAAGAAGTAAAAAAATAATAATATATTCTTGGAATTTTAAGAACTTTTTTAAAGAATTTTAATGTTTGTCCTTTCGTCCGTCTGTTTATTAAGTTTTGTAAGCTTGCCAATTCAAAGATGTTTATTTTTTGACTCATTAAAGATATCGACTTAAAATTTCCTTTTTTCGATAGACAAATTTATTCTTTAATAAACTGCAAATAATATAAAACGGTTGATAATGTTGGGATATATATGGAAAAGACTTGATCAACATCTTTTAAGTTGAGATTGTTGAAATTTCAAATGAATATATCCCGAAGAATATATAAGAGGAATAGTATATGCAAGCATGTTTTCTAAAGAATTTGTCAAATAATTTAATCGAGTAAGGAATTCATACGTGATACGAACTTCGTACTGGGACGTCCGGCCTTTGTCTTATATACGAATTTTTAGCGAACTCATCCTATGCATTTTTCATATGAGAGGTCTTTTCAATTCAGTTTTATGTGGCTTCTGAAATAGATCTGAGGACATGTAGCACGTTCAAACGAACTATGATTCCATCAAATGATTAGAAAACATGGAAATGGGATTTTATTTCAGTCCTAGATAAAGGTTGAAGAATTATGTTACTCATAAAGCTTTATTTTTTATTTCTACATGCAGTTACATACAAAAAAAAAAAAAAATAGGGTGAGGTATGTTTATACGAAACTTTTTTAGTTTTCGACAAAATTTTATGCAAAACAGTAAAACTATTATTGCTATATTACTACGAATAGGGTCAGTAGTAAATTTTTCAAAATTTTGTAAATATTTGTTTAAACAAAATTCCGAAACTCTACTTATGTATTTTAAATTTCGATAGCAATATTAACAAGCGCGAACCATCAACTTTTTCAAATTTGTCTTTATATGGGACGGTAAAGTGGGCGGACCACGCCTTGAACTATTTGTGCAAAATTTCGTTGAAGTTTCACCTTATATAGGAGCTAGGCGCATTTTTGGTTTATTTCGACCCCCGAACTATATATACAAAATTTCGTTGTCATACATGCAGACAAACCTTATATAAGATAAATATGTTAGCCAAATTTCGTTCCCCTACGTTGTCCCGTTCGAGCCCTATCCTGCTTTCAACAGACAGACAGACAGACAGACAGACGGATAGACGGACAGACAGATGGACATAGCTAGATCGACTCAGACTCGAACCAGGACCCAGAAAATATATACCTTATGGGGTCTTAAATGATTCTTCAACTTGTTACACACGGAATGACAAAATCAATATACCCCCCATCTTGTTGATGGTGGGTATAAAAATATAAAAATAAGAAAAGATACACACAGAAAAAAGATTTGTTGGAAAATGGTTGCTAATATTAATATTTGATCAAATATAACAAAATATTATAATAATAATTACTAATTAGTGAGGACATCGGATTGTCTGCATTATTGATCATAAAAATGTAATTATATGGGAATATTAGTAATCACAATTTTAAAGTTAGTTATTACAACTAATTGCGATTGGTTAAAATAAATTTATCAAATTCGGCTGAAAAAAACGAATTTATTTCATATATTGCCACTTAATATTAGTATTTCCAATCAATAAATTAGTTATATTATGAAAATTAAAATATTGATTGTATTTTCAGTTACTGCAATCAATATTATTTTATTGTAATAACCAAATATAAAGTACAAACAAAAAATAATTGTGATTTTTAAAAATTAAAAATTTATTTATTTTTTGACAATTTTCAAAACTACAAAAAATAAAGAAAACAAAAATAGAATAACAAATCATAAAATATTAAAATAAAAGCAAATTCTTATGCTTGGTGAGTATATTATTAAGAAAAATAAGGATCAATTATGACTACTATATTTGCATTATCCTAGCACATTCAGTTGATGTTCGGTGATTCCTTTTTTACTAGTTTGCAACACAAATATTTTCTTGCCAAGTTAGATGCAATTTTCGTCATCAGATTACGTGATTTCCATATTAAGAATAATAAATGAATGAATACGAATTCTTCCAACGCATTTATTGTTTACAGATGTGTTTGCTAATGGACTATCGTTTTCGAAAACTATCCTAATTAACTGTCCACTATTTTTCGCAAATCTTTCAGATGTATATGAAATATAAAAATACGTGGAAGCTGTAAGTATATTTTTGGAATAATTTACAAATTTTATAAAATTTTTAATATTTTCTATCTATTTCTCAAAGGAAACATGCAAGTATATATGGATATACAACAAATAGAAACAGAAGAGTTTCAACATTAATTATGGAAGTGTGACAAAATTTAACAAGAAGTCATCTAAAATCAAAAACCAAAATTTTAAAGTTTATAAATAGCAATACTAATAGTAATACTAATGTTTCTGCAAGTTTGGAAAAGCATTCACACTACAAATACTACCATTAATGTATCAATATGGGATCAAATTTTAGAAGAAAACACATTTTATACGTGTAAACTTTCCTTATAGGATAGAAGGAAATATATATAAACTTTCAGCCAGAAGATGTTTAAGAATTTAATAAATTGTATATGTATTGTAAATGTTGTAGATATATATTTATGTTTTAAAAATAAAAAAAAAATAAAAAAAAAAAATATATATATATATATATATATATGTATATATATATATATATATATATATATATATATATATATATATATATATATATATATATATATATATATACATATGTATGTATAAAAAACAAAAATAAGCTGTCGCATTCTTTCAGTGGAATAAATTGGTTAGGGGAACCGAATTTTATATTGTATATTTCAGTTCCTAGCACTGATAATTTCACTTTTTCCAACTGAAATTCGATGGTCTCTACCATATTATTTATTGGTAATAAACGAATTATTCGATCTGTGCAATCGAATTTATAGATAGTACGTGGAACCGATCAAATTCGTTTGGCTAAAAATTCGGTTGCCACAATGAATCTGTTTTCTCTGTGTAATAAACATTGATTATCTCTAAAAATAAGAAGCATTAATTATATATAAATTCAAGAACTATTTGTATCAAAATGGATCTATAGATTTGAAATATTAAAAATATGGGTTAAATCAAAGGTCCAAACAAAAAATAATTACTGAAATCGATTATTTTATTGTCCGAAACTGTATAATATTTGTATGAAATTTTGTGTATTAAAATTGTTATTCTTTCTACCCAGAAAAAAGTGTTTTTCGTTACATTAATTTTTTTTCGAAATTGTCACCCCCGTAACTAGTTCTGTGGAAGTGCTACATAGCCAGTAATCATTCTATGAAATATAGTTCTTGTAAAATGGATTTCTATTCGAAATTTTCACATTCAGTTCTATAGAAACGTTATGGAATGGCTAATAAAACAGTAAATAAAATCAATAAATTTCTTATTTTAATCGTTGAGCCATTTCTTAAAGGCCACTTTTTTAATTTAATTTAACCCATTAATAACCACTGTTAAGTACGACAATGTCTAAGTTTAAAAATATATTGTCAAAAAACGGGTGGTCAATATTGTTATGAATTGTGTAATTCAATGTTCGTCCTGTAGCCTCAACTTTTTTTTTTGTCATTCTTACTACTATTTGACCCCCACTATTTTCAATACAAAAAGGACTAAATGAAAACAATTTTTTTAGTTAAATATACTATTTGAGCAATAAACATGATAATTTGTTTAAATAAGTGCTTATAAAACCGTCCTTGTTTATTATTAGCAGTTTTATAAATATTGTGGATATGAATAAGTAGGGGAAAAATTTGACCTAGGCATTATATAGGCATTTTGGTCAGTTTATTTTTATACATCTTTATTCTCGTGCCACCTATCAGCATGAAAACGCAGATCATGAGAAAGATGCGATCCTAGATCAAGCAGAAGAAAGCATTTCCGGTAACCGGATGTAGTCACTTGGTCCCATATATGAATTTAGAACAGTTTTTTCAAGATAAATTAGTACAAATGTTGCAAAACTTCTTAGATATATCAATTTTATTATGCCTTTTTCAAGAATTTTAACATTTTTTAGGTTTTGCTTATATAACCCACGAGATTTATATATAAAATACAGGGTCGAAAAGTTAATGAGTAATGTCCATTGTTATGTATATGTAACGGCTTATAACTTCCTTACTTAATCAAATATAAACGATTTTTGATGTTCAATATTTTAAATCGTTAGCTAGATCGCCGTGGGCATTAATGGGTGAATTTTATTACTATTTTTCTAAGTTCTAAGGATGTTACTATAAAATCCGAAATGGTTGTAATTACACCATTTATAGAACTAATAATTTTAGAATAAGTTGCACAATGCTCATCATTCCTATTACTAATTTAATAATAATTATTTCAGCTGTTATTTAATGTACAATATACTATTTCCTAATTTTTAAGACCAGATAGACTAACAGCACTAAATGTTAAATTGATACCTACACACTTAATAACATATAACATATAAATAGACATTCAAAACTCTTTGTAAAAAGTCTTACGGAATTAGAGTTTTAATCTTTTAAAAACATAATCTCACTAGTAAGCCCCTTCAGTAAAGTAATCTATATTCTCAAAATATAAAAAACAATCCTTCTGCTCTTTAACCAAAATTCTTAAAAAATCTCTTAACAATTACTTAAAAAAAAACGGTAACCATTTAACGTATTTGTGGTTACAATTAATATAATGCATTTTTATTGTTCTGCCACAACAAAATTTACAAAAAGAAACATATACAAACATTTTTAAAAAAAGAAAAAAAAAAAACAATTAATGTCTAAGAATATAAAAAATGCTGCAACAAAAAACTAATAATAAATTGCAAACATATTGCAACATTATTTAATCGCATAATGCAACATACTTGTCTACATACTCGTGTAAGTGTTTATTGTAACTACAAATAGCAATAACAAAAAGAACAATAACAAAAAAACAAAATTCACAAAAATAATAAGAAAACAATACGAGTACAAAACATTATTCCATAAACCAACGATATGCCAGATACGACCATACCAACCATGCCATTCCATACAATTCCAATCTACTCAATTCAATTCTAAACTCCACTCCACAAAAAATGTGTAACAACATATGATATGGGAGTGTATGAATTGCATACACAAAAACAAAAACAACAAAAAAACATTTCTGGCTGAATGCATTAGAAAACAATGAGGATGGATGTTGTTTGATAATAATGATGATTATTTTTGTATTTACTTCAATATTAATGCGAAGAATTATACACTCGTTATAAAATTTCAGTTATAATTATGGGGGTTTTTTAATTGACTGACTTATCGCCAAACTTAAGAAAAATGTGATAAAGATTTGTTAAATATTTTGAGAAGTCTAGATCAAACTCACTTCTTGTAATATGTCATAAGATCTAGATCTATTCCTAATGATATTCCAAATTATGAATTTTAAACTGATTTTCATTTTAGATCGAATATTTATACAGAGAAAACAGATTCATTGTGACAGCCGAATTTTTAGCCAAACGAATTTTGTCGGTAACAGGTACTATCTTAAATTCGGTAATAAGAACTATCTATTGCTGAATTAATGGTACGTACAAATAGAACTAAAAACATCAGTTGATACAATGGATTTTTTTAGCTTTGTCAATTAATTCTTAAAATTTTGTTTTTTCATTGTGATTTTTATTTGTAGAAAATTTTGAATCCTACCACATAGGTCACAAATGTTAACAATTCAATCTAAGGAACGTAGGTCAAAACAATCAAGTATGTTTAATCGTATATGCTACGATGTTAAGGTAGCAATAACAACATTGACTGATTAATGCCTGTATATCCCATTGTTGCCAGGTTTTCTTTAGCTGGAAGAAAGACGCAAAACATAATTTTCAAGTGCATATTTCAACTTTGGGCCACCCCGCGATTCTGGGAGACAACTTTTTTACCTCCTTTTTAACTCCTGAAAGAAAAGAGATCGTAACTTTTATCATAAAAATTAGAGGATACGAGTTAATTTATGATTTTTACTTTTTCTGGTGAAAATAAAAGTTATTTTGTGATATTTATTTATTTTATTTTTTCTAATAGAAGTTATATTCTGGTTTCTCCTATAATAAAAATTCCAGTTTAAAACACAAAATATAGCTATAATTAAAAAAAAATTAAAGCCAAAAAATCGCTGAAAATATCGACATTTGAGGTTTTTTTCATGTTGGAAATTATTTGTTTTTAAATAAAAAATAAAAAAATTTTAATTAATTGTTGGCACACTTTTTTGCCGAATTTATCTTCTTTTGACATCATTCAAGCAACTTTTTTCTAATTTCCCTGCAAGACTGCCCAAAAAAAATAATATCAATAACAAAGAGAAACACTGATTCTGCGGCAAGGGGTTTAAGAGCCAATTCGGATACACTGAATTAATAAAATAGCATATGTTAATTTATCTCGTTTTTCAGACTACTATCTCCTAAAGTAATGGACAGATTTCTCTAAAAAATTTACACAATATGTAATGGAATAAAACAATTCTAAAAATTAAAATCATAAAATTAACAACATAACTCAAGTTATGAAGTTTTTCCTTTTGGCCACAGATGTAATTTGACTAAAGAAAATCGAGTTTATACCCAGCAAAAATTGCTGCATACCCAGAAGCAGGTTTGTAAGGGAGAGATAGAAGAACTCTCCCTTACCAACCTGCTTCAAGATGGCATGATTTTTATTCGTCATGTCTCATTTGGTAGGTCTCTTTGCTGCTCTACGTATTAGGTTCATACATGCCTTTATTATGCACATTTTAAGGCATCATAGATGTGATGATATCATGCCTCTTTTATGTGAATCTTTTAGAGATCCCAGAAGCTGTGAAATCATGCCTTGAATTAAAATAATGCATTTATAAAAAATATTATTTTTATTTAATATTATTTTTTTATTTGATTTGTTTTATAAAAATTTAAAAAGAAAAATCGACAATTTTTTAAATCAGATCATCAACTGGCCATTTTATTGGGGGAATCCTTAAGTATTTAATCTGCAAAAAAATTATAATTATAAAAGGATATATTACTTAATAGAAAAAAATTAACACAAAAACATAAGATTATGTTATACGTACCGTATATTAAAAAAATAAATAACCCATTGTTTTTTCTCTAATCGTATTTTTTTTTCTAATCGTATAAAAACAAAAGCACAAAATTTCTTCAAAAAAAGTCAAACTGAAAATTAAAACAAGTTAGAATGCTATATTCGGCCATGCCGAATCTTATATACCCTCCACCACTGAGCTAGTGTTTTCATCAGTTTTTATGTAGGAAAAGCTCTTCGGAAAGTGATGTTTTTCTAATTTACTTATTAATTTTTGGCGTCCATAATAGTGTAGTAGTATGAACTTGTTCTAATAAAGATTTTGTATTGTATATAAGATACCCCAGTCAAATAATTATATGTGCATACCTATAAAGTAATTTATTTTTTTCAAAAATAGGATTTTCAAATTCAAATCTTTTTTATATTTTTAATGTTTATTAGAGCTTTATAAGTCAAATGAAAAATTTATTTCTTATGTGTATTTTGTCGCAAAATTTAATTGATTTTAAAATTGTTCATAGAAAATAATTATATGTGCACGACAAGAATTTTATAAAAATCCTTTATTTAAATAAAGTTAATTTTCAATATTCATGAAAGTTGTTAAGGAATTGTGTTATCCTAATATAACGTTACCAGATGCATCCATCGTTATACCGATTCGTCCTTTTTGCTTTACATATATATAGGTCAAAACTGTAGTATACTTATACAAAATCAATTTGAAACATTTGATATTGTCATATAGCTCTGAATCTAAATATATCTCAGCATACAGTATTCTTTGGAAATCCTTATGTCATGAAGGTCTGAGGATCATTACTGGTTGCTCCAGAAATATAAAATTTTGTGACTTAACAATCGATTTTGAGGCCCGATATAGTAACGTCGTCACATTAATTTACTGAAAAATCTAATTTTTGTAGGAAATTCATCAACGAAGCTATTGGATTTTTTGTCCAGTAAATTTATGTTGTGCTGTGAACTAATTTAGCTACGTCCAATAAATATTTTCAACTTCTATCTAGAACTAAAATTGACTTATATTATGTGCGATTCGACACTATGATTACGCTTCAAGGATGTCTTTTGTAGACGTCGAATACCCATGTAATATTTTTGATACACTTGGATAATTTAAATATAATATTTTTTATCCCTTATGCACATAAACTCATGGTGTAATTTAAGTTTTTAAACAAAAATTACATTTATCATAAAATCCTGCGTTTGGATTTTTGTAACGCTCTATTATGTTATGTTTTTGCCACCCAAAGGTCATAAATTTTAATCTAAAACCTCTTTTATTATTGTATGCTCACGTCCAATTATAAAAACCCGTTTATTTGGCCGTTATTTTTCTGTAACACATGTTGTTTTTCTTCGAAAAATGTCCTTAAGCCCCGCTGATAGCAATTTCTCAGATTTTTTGAAAATTTTCAACAGTATTATTGTAAACATTTTCTGTGTACACCATTTTTTGGAATTTTACATAAATTGTCGTCTTACTTTCATGATTTCAGCACTTCAACTGACAGTTCATGACCTGGTGACATATTTTGGCTATAAATTAAAAAAAAAAAATAATAATAAATTTTGGTATTTTAGGTCTAATCATTTTAAATATTCCCCAAATAACTTTAATTTTAACTTTAATTGGTTAAACGGTTCAAACTGCGGACTTCATGTCAGTCTGTTGAGTAAACATTTCAATTTGCACATATAATTATTTTCTATTAAAATTTAGAGAATGATATGTTTGTTTTAACGGTACTTTAAATACAATGGCAAGAGGAACCTAAAATTTTGCAAATAGGGACATTAGGTAAGAATGAAAAAAATTGTAAACCAAAGAAATGTATATCACTCTTGGAATATATAAAAACCAGAAAACAAATATTGCACATATAAATATTTGACAGAGGTATTTTAACAAACTATTATGCAAATGATGTGTAAAAAGTAAAAAAAGGAGGAAAATCTTGATAACTTATTTTTCTTACAAAAAGTCGATTATTTTGGTAAAAAAATAGAATATTTCATTTTAAATAAAAGTATATTTTTCATTTAGTAAAAAAATTGCATTTTGTAAGAAAGTTAAATAGTAGTGGCAGAGCGAAACGAACGAAAATTTGTTTTTACTATATACTATCTTCACAAAAAAATGCCTTTTTTAGTGAAAACTAATTTATTCTATAAGAAATCTAAGGGCTAGGAGAAATGAAATTATGTGATTTCTTGCATATTTCGCAAAAATTGGAGTTCTTATCAAAAAACCCGATTTTTACAGATTTTTTTGTAGTTTGATTTATATAAATTATTTTGTTAGTTTTTTTTAATACCTTGTATGTGTTTGTAAAGAATCTGTATTTTTAGTTTTGTAACAATTACAATTATTACCATTTAAATGTAGAAAATGTGTATTTAACCTATTTCCGACCACTACCCGATTCCGTTAAGATAACTACGAAATTTAGCATGAAGTTTTTTTTTTTTGCGACTGTTATAACAAATTAAAAAGATTTGGACACCTACATATTTTTGATTCCGAAATATAATGCTTCGAGAATTTCAGAAATCGTACCATTTTTAGCTTAAATTTAAAGCTATTTACCTTTGGAATACACCCATAATATAAAAACATATTTTCGAAAAGCAGATCTGAAAATATCGCCTTTTCACTACACCAACCATTTATTTGATACACCTGGCTTTAACACTCAATTCTGGACAGAGTATTTATACACAAATTTATTTTTTCTCTTATCTTTAAGACAACATATTATCTTATAATAGCTGTGAAAAAATTCATCATCGACTGCATAATTAAATAATTAGGCGATGTTAAAGCTACTGATGCGAAAACGCAGCAGCAGTCGTAAATGGGTTAAGCACACTCGAATAATAAAAACATGACTTTTTTTTATTTTTATGCAACTTTCCACCAATTTTTTTGTATTTCTGTGCAAAGTCGATTTAAAAAACGATAAACTGAAATTTTATTTTGCGTTAAAATTTAAGCTCGATTGGTAAAAACAGATTTATACACCAAATAGGCCATAATTATTCAGAAACATTTTAATATTACCGAATTTAAAACTTATTCTTTTAATCAATATAATAAAATTGATCAATTATTTCTGTAAATCTTCGCTTACCTCAAATTTATATTTAACGATTCGATTAGAGAGCCGTTTCTCTAATGATGTTGGAAAAACTAAATAAGTAAACTAAAGCAAATATAAACTAACTATAAGAGTTTCCCTCTTCGTAATTTGCATTTATATAAATCACCCTAACTGGTCATGAATTAAGAATTTACTGTTGAATTATATTATTTCTGCCCAACGGCGCTCTCAAAATTTTTGAAAAATTATATTTGAAAACTTTTATAAATACTAATCTTTAAGAAAATGATAAAAATTAGCAATGCTTTTTAAAGATAGTTATTTAAATAAATTAAAAAGAGATAAACAAAATTCTAACATAACTAAGTATATTACAGTTTTATTTTTACAATGAAAATTAAAAAAATATCACCACATTTACAAGTTATTAATTATAAACGCACAAAAAACTATAAGTAACATAATTATGTATCAGTACTTTTTCTTCAATGTGCTAAATAAAAATCAAAACATTTTCAAAACAATTTCATATTTATGCAATTTATTCCATCAACATTATTTATATCTTTATGTTAGCAGACAAACTTTTAATAAAACCATTACGTATCCTTCTCTACCGATGTGTACAGCTTGAAACACACCGAACTACTAACTAGTTTAATAAACTTATCAACATATGTTGCTAAAAAGTAGCGAACGTACCATATCGTGGTGTGTTCGATGGTGACCACGATCAAACATCAAACTCAACATAGTTGTATGCCTTTGTGTTTATCAACATTCATATTTAGGCGAACATACACATATGCACTCCATATACAAATTATAACATGATGTTTAAGAAACACTTATGACGTTGGAATCATAGAAACTGTTCATACTTTTGCCTATAACTTTTCTCCGACTGAACCGATTTAGCCAATTTTTGGCAGTTATCTAAAGTGAATATAGGTAGACATTTTGGCTAAGTTTTATTTAAATCCGTTAATTGCTTGTTGAAATATTATCAGTTCAAGTGTGGTTTGGGGATTCTTTCAGATTCGGATATATAACTTTTTTTCTACTGAACCGATTTGGCTGGTTTGCAATCCCAAACAGCGTCTGGGAACAACAAATAACCTGAGTAATTTTCATTGGAATAGCTCAATCAGTTTAGACGTGAGAATGTTTTCAACAGACGGACAGACGGACAGACGGACATTGCTTAATCGACTCAGAATTTCATATGGTCCAAGAATATATATACTTTATGGGGTCTTAAACGATTCTTTCTAGGTGTTACACACGGAACGACAAACTTAGTATACCCTCTTTCACCACTAGTGGTGGTGGAGGGTATAAAAAAGTAATAAAACACAAAATACGTTACAAAACATGTCATTTCTTGTATATTATAAAGAAAACTAAAAACAAAATACATATTTAGAGCTTTATTAATTTAATAAATAATATTATTTTGTTAATATAATAGTTATTTAAAATAAATAAAATTTTAATATAATTTTTGTACATTATTTTTTCCGACTTTCACGAACAAACTTTCCTTTTAACACTTTGAACGTTCGATCACAACTAATCAACTCAATTGAAAATATTGCATCATCCAACTTAGCAGAACTTTTTGTATTAAATTACAAATAAAAATGGGGAGAAGAAAGTCATTCGCTTACAATCATGCATCCACGTAAGCGAGAAAAAAAAAATATGGGCCCAATGTAAATTTCTCGCTTCCTTTTATAGCTTACTCAAATGCGCATCAATGATGTGCAATCTTCAGGCATGAATAATTTTGCACTGCTTACCAGTACCTAAAAATTTTTTGCTGGGATGCCTTTATTATGCACATTTTAAGGCATCATAGATGTGATGATATCATGCCTCTTTTATGTGAATCTTTTAGAGATCCCAGAAGCTGTGAAATCATGCCTTGAAATTAAATAATGCATTTATAGAAGTTATGATTATTATTTTTTAATTAATTTGATTTATTTTATAAAAAAAAAAAAAAAAATTAATATGAAAAATCAAAAATTTTTTAAATCAGTTCATCAACTAAATTTATTTGAGTCAAATCGCCTTTTTTATTGGAGTAATCCTTAATTGTTTCATCTGTACAAAAAAAAATAAAAATTTGATATTAATAGAAAAAAAAAAAAATTAACACAAAAAAACATGGAATATGTTATACGTACCGTACATTATATATAGAAATTTTGGGTAACCCATAAATCGGCAGTATCTCTCTGCAGTATGTGTCTATGGGCGCCTTAATGCTTTAATAAATAATTTTATTTTGTTATTATAAATAGTTATTTAAAAAATATAATAATTTTACTTACAATTCACGAATAAACTTACTTCTTAATACTTTGAACACTCGATCACAACTAATCAACGCAGTTGAAAATATTGCATCATCCATTAGCAGAACTTTTTGTTTTAAATCGTAAATAAAAATTGGGAGAAGGAAGTCATTCGCCTATCATCCTGTATCCACGTAAGTGAGAGAGGATGCAGGTTGTAATTCGGTAAAAAAATATGAGCCTAATGTAAATTTCTCGCTTCCTTTTATAGCTTACTCAAATGCGCATCAATGATGTGCTATCGGCAGACATGAATAATTTTGTATTGCTTACCAGTACCTACAAATTTTTTGCTGGGTACTTTTTCTGATTTTTGAGATTAAAGTAAAATGTTTGTAAGAAATTGATTTTTTGAGAAACTATAAAAATTGTATCTGTAATAAAATCTTTGTTAGTAAATAAATCTTAACGAAATTTTCGGTGATTATAGACTTTATTGTATAAAATAAGAAAGTGTAAAAACTACGATTTTTGTAAGATAAATCCCGAAATTCATTAAAAAAAAATATCGAAAATCCCAAAAATGTTTTTTTTTTTATTTTCGGCTATAAAACCCACATTTTTCGAAGTCCCATAGATTTTGATTGACAACTTTTAACAATATGAATTCCTAAACTGCATTCCATTTGCAGTTTCGTGATTTGGGATTTTATAAAATATAGACTTTAGTCAAAAATCTCATATAAAATGGGTTAAATTCGGGAAGGTGTGTACCTTGATGGCTTAAATTTTTGGGATTGTTTTCTATTTTATACTTATCTCTGAGAAGATACCTTTGAAAAAAGTATAAAATTTTTAAACAAAATTTTTATTTAGAGAAAAAAGGGTTTAGACACTTTTTAGGTCAAAAAGAGCACAAAAAAATCATAATTTTTGCAATTTTAAGTTTCAAAATTGTTTACTTCTGGACTCGGTGATGATATCGACTTTAAATGTTTTTTAGTCAGTAGATAATTATGTTCTTTAGTTATCTACTAAAATTGAGGTACTTAAAACTAAGTATAAGAGATAAATATCAAAACCAACAAGACATCGGACAAGAAACAAAAATTTGGCAAGCGATTAAAAATTGCCCTCCGTCTCTGAGGGTTTTTTTGGGTCCCCCATCCAAAATAAACATTGTACGCTCCTCTGCTATACCTATTTCGAAAGTAGGGTAGACGGAAGAGCATTCGTCATTTTTTTCGTTTAAAATGCTGTATTTTGAAAACGGTTCACGATATCAATAAACTTTCTCTAGTAATTACAACAGTGATATGTTGGCTTATATCTAAGACCTTTTGATCCCGACTATTTTCATATTAAGTTAGCTTTTATTGAGAATTTTTGAAGTGATCAAAAACGTCGAAACTACCCCATCCCATGGGGTAGATTCGCCAAGTAATGGGATCAGAATCGTTTTCCTATATAATGAATTTTATATAAAATAAATAAAAATTCAATTAACAATGGCGACTAAAAATCTATGCATAAGAAATCACTTAATGATTTTTGTTTGAATTCAATTTACACTAGAGAGTCTATATGTTCAGTGAAAGATCTAGAGATAGTAAGAGTATCTGATTACGACGTTTCTGTAGGATAAGCTAAATCGGCATACCAACAGTTTGGCGAATGTACCCCAGAAGGAGTATTACGCACAAGTGATAATTATTTTTTTTCACACTTTAAAATAATTTATTTAAAACATATGTTGACAAATTTTTTTCATTACTATTATGTTTATAACATAGAAAAAATTCTTTGAACAATTCCAAAAAATATGAGAGTTATCACATAAAGTACCCACAGTGAAATATTTAGAAGAGTATTGAAAAAAAACAGTTAAACACGTCTACTTTCGAACAAATTGTAACGAAGTTTTATGGTATAAAATAAATTTATATTCTCATTAAGTTTATATAATTATTTTCATAAGTACTCTAAGTACTCTATAGGGGCGATTCAATTTGCCAAATTCTAAGACAGCTGACATTAGGATATAACTTGCCTTATTTTAAGTCACTTGATATCGTAACATCAGCCACTGTTTCTCTGGTACTCGGATTAGGTCCGAGCGTCAGGGGGATACCTTGCACAGCATTTCTGTCTGTTTCGGACACAGCGGCTTTGCTCCGTCTGTTTCGGCACTACAACTTCGGTCGTTAGTCCCGATACCACTACTTCGGTTATTAGTTTCGGCACTACGATCTCGGTTGTTAGTTTCAGCACCGTGACTTCGGTCATCGGTTTTGGCACAGCGAATTATCGTCTGTCTCGGCACTGCAACTTCGGCTGTTAGTTTTGGCACAGTGACTTCGGTCATCGATTTTGGCACAGCGAACTATCGTCTGTCTCGGCACTGCAACTTAGGTTGTTAGTTTTGGCACCGTGACTTCGGTCATCGGTTTTGGCACAGCGAACTATCGTCTGTCTCGGCACTGCAACTTCGGTTGCTAGTTTTAGCACCGTGACTTCGGTCATCGGTTTTGGCACAGCGAATTATCGTCTGTCTCGGCACTGCAATTTCGGTTGTTAGTTTTGGCACCGTGACTTCGGTCATCGGTTTTGGCACAGCGAATTGTATCGTCTGTTATACCTAGTAGATTAAGTCTGAATTTTGAAATCTAGTTGTAAGAAATTATATTATTTAAGCCTGTATTTATAAGATATATATATAAGTATCATCAACGATCCTGCTTGCTGCATAATTCCGAGGGAACCGCATCTTCAACTCCGCATCTACCAGTAGAATCCGAATTACCCCCTAGTCATCTCTAAATGACTAAATAGTTATCTGCTTTAATCTATAAAGATTGACAGGTACTGTTCGTTATAAAATATAATGTCTAATAGTAGTTTAGGTTAGGGTCAATGGGTACCTGTCTCAGCAATGCAAGACAGCTCACTTGGGTCCATTTTGGTCCCGTTGTGATACCCTAAGGTATCATGTGTTGGTGTTCTCATGTCCGAAATTGAGTTCGAGTCGAACCAACCTGACGCATGTATAAAGGAATTGATCACTCTAATGGCAATAACTGAGAGATCTGATAATACATAAAAAGACTTCCAAGTTTATCAATTCTTATTTCAATTTCAGAATTGGACAGTGGCATTAGGAAATGTTACACTTTCACTTCCTCTTCATCGTGGTAGCAACTTCTACAGAAGTCGTTAAAAGGGAGCTCTAATCTCCAAGTATGTGCACCAGCTATCCAGTGCCCTGTGAAAACTGCTGCTAGAATACGTAACCGTTGCCTTAATAGTCCCAGGATGAGGTTAGTCCGAAGTCTATTATAATGGGGCAATATTTACCACGAGGTTGAACATGTGGACTCGTTTGTCCATCTATGTTGTGCAATCTCCGATAAGTTTCGCAGAATTATCGAACTGCATGAAGAAAGCGGTACTTCAACCAGTTGATCCGTATCCTCATTTTGAAGAAGGGAACTGTTTCTGGCTAGATTCGACTGGGTATTTGAATGATCCCTAATCCAGACCAGCTTCAGGTTTGAATGTCTCGCCATCTTGTTCAGAGATGTCCGGCATTCATGTACTAGCCTGGATGTCGGAAGACACCCGAGATTGACTTAATCGCGGCTTGTCTATCTGTACAGATTTGGATATCCACACCGAATACCTATAGTACATCAACCAGTTCACCGCTCTCTTTATGGCCGAAATCTCTGCTTGAAGAATGATGCAGTGATCCGTTAATTTCAAGGAAATACTTTTCCTATATGCGGGAATGTAGATACACCCCTCCCCACCCTAATCAGCAGATTTGGACCCTCCACTGAACCAGTTCATAATTCCGATGCTGTCGAGATTAATACGGAGAAGTCCCTAAGACGGATGCATGGCCATAACATCTGTTATTCCATGCACCTATAATTCTCAGCTTAGTCGCCGATATTAGTTTGTATTTAATTAAGATGTCTGTATATATTTAAATAAAATTCTAATCTCAGCACTAAGCACACTCTTTTTAAAAAATTACTAAGATCTTTCTTTGAGTGTATTGTTGCGAATTAACCAAACATAAAAAAATATAAATTAACAAAGCAAAAAACATTTCAAGAACAAATACGTAACTAAAACTTAACAAATAACACAAAAGATTTGATAAAAAGAAAAGCAACAAACAAAAACAACGTATGTTGTTAGTGGTATTTGCGGTATTCTCTATTGTAAATCACAACATAAAAAATTTTCTTGTTTAGTTTTTTTTCAGTTTTATTTGAGGTCTACAATAGAAATTAAAAGATTTCTAAAATGCCAGAATTAAACTCGCAAAAAACCAAATCGCCTTATGTTTTCGCAGCAAAGAAGTTTATTCAACTTTATATCTGTTTATCTGGCACCTGTCATATGCCAAGAGAATGAAATCAATGTTGCTACTACTTTCCTACTTCATTGACTACTGATTTTAAGTATTTATTTTTGGTAACTACGAATTGCACGTCTTTTTTTCTATAAACATTTTAACTGAAAACACACCCACTGAGTTCTCTGAAAAATAATCAAACATAAATTCAATAATAAAACTAAAAAATATTCTGGGTAAAATAACAGCAATATCGATGTCTGGGGCTAAACTCAATTAAAACTGTTTGTCTTCCTGTTTAAAATGCACTCTTCAACCGCAACCCCTTTTAATGCATAGCTTCTCACTAAAAAAATATCTTTTAAGTTGATGCAACTAATTTCGGACTGACCATTTTAACAATTACAATTAAACTTGGCGATAATTCAAAAGAAGAAACTAAATTGTAGAAAAACAAAGTTTAATCGTAATTTGAAAAAATAGACAAGAGATTTGTTTCTCCTATTGTTTTTAACAATCGTATTGCAATGAGACGATTGACTACCTTTGGCTAAAATTCATTTAGCTTTTTAGCTTTGTATGTGTATGAAGTATCTTAACCATCTATCCATCGATCGATGGCCAAAAAAAAAAAAAAAAAAAAAAACACAACCAACCTACTACTTAATCTTTATTTAAAATGTTGCTCAGTCACCTGTATCTATTCGTTGGTTTTATTTTAGTATTCTATTTAGATACAAACAAATATTTGAACAATAAAAAACTGACCAGATTAAAAACTGCAACTGTATTTCCTTTTACAAATCAAAAATTTAACTAGTTAACTGAGAATGTACCCTACTTCATGTCATACGAGCAGTACACCCGCTACTTCGTTAGAGTAGATTTCTTAATAAAAATCATATTATATTATAAAATCAAATGGTGTTTTATTAAGTTATAAATAAGGACTGCGCACGAAAAAATCCGTGCATGGAAATCTGCTTATAGAAACTAAACCAATAGGCGAATTTTTTTTTAATTTTATTTTTATTAATGACTGTTATGTTCAAGTTCTAAACATAAAAAATAAATTATTTTCTGTTGGTTTTTAAGAAAATATCTGATATTTTCCAAAATTCTTCCAATTAGAGGTTTTATTGTGTTTCGTTCACTTTTTTGCTCGAATAAGTCCACTTATTTTTAAACTCTGCTTCAATATATTCAAAGCTTTTAATGTTCTTTAAATTATTTTTTACTAGAGCCCAATATCTTTCAATTGCACGGAGTTTCGGACAATTTGATGGATTTCGGTACAAACACTAACAATTTATTTATTACCACTCCATTGTCTTGTTGCTGTAATGAGAAGAAGCGAGAACAGGCCAGAAAAAAGTGGACACATTGTATTTTCTTAGGAAAGGGAGAAATCTTTTCCAAAGTCACTCATTCACGTATATTTCTGTGTAAATGGAACCAGTTTTTATGAGTGAAGTGCTTTTTTCCCGCATATGCATATGGCTTCCCAAAACAAAAACATTCTTGAGAATTTTGATTTTTTTGATACGCGATATTTTTCTGCCATATTCCCTCTAGCATCTGCAACACAGAATTCCTTTACAGGAAGTTGAAAAAAGTTAGACTGTACGAACGTTTCATCGTCTATTATACCCTGGATCATAATTATGAAAAAATTCGTCTGAAGAACTTTCAAGTTATTTGTTTATCTCCAAATTCTGGCTTTACGTTTCTATTAGGATTTTGTGTACTTTATACGTCTCCAGGCTAAATTTCTATTCAACTTTTCTAATAAAAATTCAAAGCAATAAACTTTTTGTGGCACTTTTCTTCCAGAGATGAGGGGAATTTCTCTGAAGATCCTTTCTGTTTTGTCTGAGTCCTACAGACTGAAGATACTATTTTTCTTCCACTACCTTTATTCCATTCAGTGACCATGATTTCTTTGTATAATATTGACCCAAGAAACTGTATTTTTTGACACAACTGCCTTCCTAGCAACTGTTATATATGACCGATGTAAGATTTCATGAAAAATTTCTATTATGTGTTTTGGTGTTTTTTGTTCAATTTCCATTTTAAGGAAAACTAGTTTCGCTATAACTACGAAACTTAAAACATAGCTAGTGATTATAACGAAAAATGTAAACCAGTTAACAGAATTATTTAATTTTCACCACATCAAAAGTTATAAGCCCAAGAGCATGTACGGATTTTTTCGTGCGCAGTCCTTAATTTTATAACTATAAATTTTTGAATAATATTTCTAAAAGTTTAAATCCAGTGTGCTTCGCTACACCATTGTATGCAGTAATCTTACATAGACCAGATAAAAACTTGGTAGAAAAAACAAAATGAAATAGCAAAAGTGAAAAAACCCGTAAAATTAAACTATGATTCTCAACTTCCCACGTTGGTGTAAAATGTGCCAAAAGTGGCGATTAATTGAATTTTGAAATTTAAATTTTTTAAATAAAGTTGAGTACAGAATAAAAAAAGATAAAATTATGTATCAATATGAATTAAAACCTTCAAGGTATGTTGTGTTGTTTTCTTATAAGGAGCTGTCAAAGCTAAACATTTTTTTACATTTTTGAAAAAGAGTATAATATTAAATTTTCATCAACTTTCACTGCATTTATTTTAAATAAAAAATCTTTAAAAATTGAAAATAAAACCATCAGCTTCAGATGTTTAAGTGTACTTTTCTTCAAGTATTTGTAAATTATATTTTGTTCTAATATTTTTGTTATTTTTTGGAAAATTATCCTAAAATACACTAATTTATATTTTTCATTGAATGCAACTTAAAATGATATAGGATTTTTGTCCTGAAACTTTTTTTTATTTTAAATAATACATATTGTCCACATTTATATTATAAATAAGCGCGAATGTTATATTCGGCTTATACTTTTTCAAATTTTACGTTATATAGAGGTGGGCGGTAAAGTTTAAAATGGTCCTTGAACTATTTGTACAATATTTCGTTGATTTTCACCTTATAAGGGAGGTGGGCGGTAAGGTGTGCGGACTACGCCTATTTTTGGTTACCAAGTTTATATCGACTCTTGAACTATCTGTACAAAATTTCGTTATCTTACATGCTTTTGTTTAAGAGATATCAGCAGAAAAATTATGAAATGAAGCTACAACGGACACCCTGCGTTCGAATAATGAAAATTTTAAGTCGATATCTATATTGAGCCAAAAAATAAAGATTGCAAAATTTAATAAACAGATGTACGAAAGGACAGATATTAGAATTCTTTAAAAAAAGTCTTAAAATTCTAAAAATATGTTAGTTTTTTTACTTATTGACCAATTTAAAAACTCAATCTGAATATTAAAGTATTGATATCACCTTCCCTGAATTAAGTGTAATTTTCGACCCATTTAACTCAAATGCATAGACGGACGTACATTGCCATTCTGCCAAAGATATTTTAGAATTCTAAAAATGCATTTTTTTGGAACTAATAAATATAAACTATAGAACGTAATAATCAATATTCGGATATCACCTTTTCCTGCATTAAGTGCCATTTAACCCATTTAACTTAAATGTTTAGAAGGACGGACATTACCATTCAGCCAAAAACATCTAGTAATTCCAAAAATAGATTCTTTACTTACTAATAAATAGGAAAATTAAAGGTTGATATCACCTTTCCCTGAATTATGCATCATTTTCGACCCATTTAGAGGCAGGGACGGACATTACCATTCTGCAAAGAAAATCTTCAAATTCTAAAACTACATTTCTTTACTTAATAATAATTTAGATAACAAAACGTGATCATTAAAATGTTGATATCATCTTTCCCTGAATTAATCACCATTTTCGACCCCTTTTACCCCAATGTGCTTCCATGAGAACAGTTTTAATATTGGCGTTCTGCCTGCATTAAGAACAATAAACTTCCTAAATATTTAAATATCTTTAACGTTCGAAGGTTAAAAAAAAACTACCAAATTATTTATATTATATTTTAGTAGTTAATAATGTGACTAATAGGGCTTGTGGATTCTCAACACAAAACCATATAACTTTAATTTCATGTTTAAAATTAATTGTTATTGAAAGAATTCAAAGAGTAATATTACAATAACAAAAAACTACCACAAGGTCCTCTCTTATAGATTTTCATTCACTTAGGACTATGCATATCTTTAATTTCATAATTTTAGATATTATAGAAAACTAAAATAACCATTAGATGAACAAATTGTACCATAAAGTCCCCCCTCTTGAATTCTTAACCACATAAGACCATATGCATATCTTTAATTTCATGTTTTTATGTTCAGTATTATAGAAAATTATAAAAGTACGATTATAAGATTGAAAAAATACCCCTTACGGATTTTTATTCACTTAGGAACTTATATATTTAATTTCATGTTTCCAGGTTCAATATTTTAGAAAATTCAAAAAGCACCATTAGAACAACAAAGAAGTACCACAAATCCTCTTTTCTGTATTTTCATTAATTGTGGGGTCATATATTTTTAATTTTTTATTTGTAGGTTCAATATTATAGAAAATTAAAAAAGTACCATTGGAAGAATGAAGAAGTACCACAAAGTTCCCCTCTTAAACCCACATAGGACCATATATCTTTAATTTCATGTTGCTAGATTTATCATTGTAAAACATTCAAAAAGTACCATTAGAAGAAAGAAAAAGTATCACAAAGTCCCCTGTTAGGGATTCTCATTCACTTAGGACTACATCTACTTAAGTTCATGCTTCTAGGTTTAATACAATAAAAAAAATGCGTTATCTAATTTAATTTCCAAATTTTATCCCCCTTTTTGGTACTTTTTATTACCCTGGATGTAACAAAGATTGTACTCCAATGAATTTCCGAATTGTACTGGGATTAAAATATTCATATGTATGTGTCAGTAAAAACAAAAATATATATTATGAAAAATGTACAAAAAAACAGGTACGATTCGTTCGAATTTCCAAAAAGTACCAAAATTGTATTCGCCAATTTTCGATAAGTTACTAATTTATTGCACATTTTATTTCTATGCTTACTGGATTAAAAGATAGATAGGGTGACAATAAGGTGCCAAAATACAGTTTTTACTCGTTTTCTCCTTAAAAGAAATGAATTTCAGTAAAGTATCAGACACCTGTTCGATTACACTGGTCGACAAAAAAAAATTTTTTTTGAGCTCCTTCAAAACAAGATGCTAAACTCGAATCTGCTTTCAGTTTTTTTCCATCAGGTCGGGATTTTTTTTATGGGCATGTCTAATATTGTGTCCTAAATATGCCTATTACTCGAGTATATTCCACTATTACTTGAGAACGGTATACACGATTTATATAAATGATATACCAGGATATGCGGAATGAAATTAGCTTTAAATCACTCTACTATCAAAAAAATGTTTTCTTGCAAAATTCAAGATTTCTTGTTTTTTACTAAAATTTTTTTTTTTAAATGAAAACATCAAAAATATTTAAGTTTATCACCTTTATCTCAAAGCTGGCAAAACTACTATGACCCCGCCGTTAGGCAGTCACACTTGTATAACTCGAGAAAAGTTTGTCCAATTAAGATAAATTGAACTTTAATATATAGCGACCAAAATTGTCTTTGAGCTGAATTTATATAATTTTTTGTCCAGTTAATATTTCCGTAGTTTTTTGGTAATTAGTACCGAAAATTTTAAAATTTATTTTTTTGAAAAGTGGTGAAAAATATTATTGATATACCTTGAAGACAATTTTCGTATGCATTTTTTGATGTATCACTTATCAAAATCGTGTAAAAGGTTCTTGAGTTATAGCCTAAGTTTGAAAAACCATTCTTGAATTTTGTGGTGTGACCGCTGAATAAGGTGATGATATTAGTGAATACAGATTCTTGTTTAACTCGTCAAAATCCACCTAGTCCATCTATTTTTGTTTCAAGAAAAAATAAAAATTGTTTGGCCACCACTGTATTTCTACTCAATTCTATGTAACATGGGTATTTTTACTTAACTGTGAATAAAATTTAGATTTCTACATCAATTTTGAAGATACATGCCTTATTTTATTCGCAGCATTACCAGCTTTAAGATAAAGATGATAAACTATAACATTTTAGATGTTTTCATTTATTAAAATAAATTTTAGTAACAAAAAAATCTAAAATTTTGCATGAAAATAATTTTTTCGGACACTTATTTCGAAAGAACTCCGAAACTATTGAGTACATACAAAAATTATGTTTAGGGAATTTGAAGATATTTTTAGTACATATCTTTTGATCAATCGTACACACCGTTCTTGAGTTATGAGGAATTATACTAGAATAATGGCCTTACTATGGGCGAAATATTAGACACGCCCATAAAAAAAAAATCCAGACCTGATGGAAAAAAACTGAAAGCAGATTCGTGTTTAGCACATCAAAATATATCAAGTCCAACTATTCGTCTATGGGGGAGGATTTTTTTAGTTGACCAGTGTTATTAATATTAGTTCTTTGTGTTGTTACTATAAAAATCTATAAGTTCACATCTTTATTATAACCCCACTTAAGTAATACAAACATGGATCTGTTATACCCCTCATAGAGCGATAGTTTTTAGTTACCCTGCGGAAAATTTGTGTCAATTGCACTAACAGACCGGTCCATCTGTGCCGGTTTAGTACCGATTGAAACATAACTTATTATTAAAGTTTCACAGGCATGTTAAGTGCGCTGCATGGTTAAAGACTATAAAAATAAATCAGAAAAAAAAATAAAAAATAAAAAAAGTTAAAAAGTAAACACTTTTCTTTAAATTTTTATTGTATTAATCGACTCTGAACATGTCCTTTTAGACCAGTCCTGTAACCTGTCCTATGACCTGTCCCTTCAATGACAACCCCTTGTAAAAGTGGCAGGTTCCTCTCATATAAAGTTCCGGAACTGGAACCCATCACTAGCCCTGAGAACCTGTCACGTGACTAGTTTTGATCCAGTTCTCTTTCCTTTAGGGTATCTATTGTTTGAAATTTATTTACTTTCATATTATATCTTATTTAACATTTAATTCTGGAATTTGAATATAATTGATGAATCTTTTCACAGTATCCCAGGTTATATCGTTAAAAAGTAATTTCATAGTCAAATACCACACTAAATATTACCAAGTCACTTGATCTAATGTAGGGTACACCATCACTTTCAATCTAAATGCAATCACAGACATACACAAAGAATCTAAACTCATCCATCTGTAAATGCAACTTTAATACAATACAAAACGAAGAATGATCAGTTGGCTGGCTGGTGGGCGTGTCACAAAAATCATCGTTATGAAATTAATTTTTAGAAAAATCATTGTTACTATTGCTGTAATTTTTATTCATTTGTAATTTTACTTTTTTCTTTTTCATTTTTTCTTCTTCAGCTGCCGCTGTTGTAGTTTTACTCTATGTGAGTATGTCTGGTAAATTATTTGTTTTCCTCTATTTTTACTTTATTCATTTTCGATTTGTTAGTTGTATTTACTACTTGTAACTGATTCTTGTTTACCTTGATATTGCGTGCAAGGTACCATTAGTTTTGGATTCTTGCTGTGGTAATTTTGTTTTGTTTTTTTGGTAGATTTTCTTGTAATTGAGAGTATAGTATGTGTGTGATTTTTGTAAATGTCTATTGATTATAAATGCAATTTGTTCATTCCTGTACAACATGTTGTTAATCCTACTCCAACTGTTAATAAATTATTAATTTTCTTTCGATATTTTTCCCCCTTTTAGTTATAATTGAATTTCGCATGGGTTGATTAGAGGTTAATATTTTTTTATTTCTTTTTCAGAAATTGTGTAAATGGAAAATAATTATTGTATAAGTGTAACTTTAAGTTTATGAATCAAAATTGGATGGATTTTTCAGTAAAAGGTAAAAGAACTCAAAATGATTTAAAGTTAATAAAACTAAATATTTCGTTTGATATATTTTGTCTTAATTAGAAAAGAGCTAGCTAGAATATTCACCTTAAGGGTTTCGGCTATTTCTACATAACCCTCATATCAACGAGGTAAGTATATTTTATACTCCCCACAAAACAGAAGATTGTATTCCCAGCAAAAAAGGAACTGAAAACGAGCTGAAAAAGTTATGAATTTAACATTGCGTTGGCATTGGAAGGTAGTACTTACTGGTGCAAAAGAGCTGCAGAAGTTCTTTTTTTAACCCATGGTTGACATTGGTATGATATTCTTCTCATATGCTTCTTATTCATTTCTTTTGAAGTACTTCCTTTAAAGCTATATTTATGAATTTTTTTTTTAAAAAATTCAGTTTAAGCCTTATTAAGTGATAATAAAAATGCATTAAAATTTATAAAATTTTAATTTTCTTAAAAATAATTAACCATTTTTCCAGCTAAAATTTCATTTATTTTCACTTTTTTGGAAGTAATTATTAAGAACTTTCAAAAAAGTTTAAAATATTCACTTTGTTCTACTTTTAAAGTGGTGAAAACGTTCTTTTTTGGAAGCTCTTGATCGTTTTTTGCTGGGTTCTTGTACCTACCTAATAATCTTAAAATCTCTATTTATTGTAATAAAGGATAAGAGGAAATAAATTAGTTAAATAAAATGAGAGACATCTCAATATGTCAACAATTATTTGACGTAGTGGAAAGTACAAGTACAAGTACAAGTAATAATATCAATTGCAATTAATACAAATAAAACCTTAAAAAGGTTGAAAGTGCATCACACATTCTTTAACAAAATTTCTGCAAACGCATAATTCAAATTTATAATAAAAAGCAGCGTCGAAAAACCAAATCAAATGAAGTAAAGGAGTGTCAAGAAATACAATCTCCTAAGTCATAAAAAATGCAAAGACTTCACAATCACCGAAAAGGAATAACCAAAGATCAAGATGATTTACAGGCTGTAGGATCGCACATCGAATTTTAGGAGAAAATCTCTATATCTCTGGACGAGAAGCGACTTATTCATTAAATTTCATCTTGTCTTTTATTAAAGAAGTTAAAAAAGCTGGCCTGAAAACCTAAAAAGTAAACAATTTTTAATAAAAACGGTATAAAAATGAAAATAAAATTATTGCGACCAATTTTTATTTTTAATACTGACTTTTCCATGGATATGAAAATTAAATTGCTGAATGTCCTAATATTTATAAAAGCTTATATTTTAAAGTTTACAGTGCACAGTGGTTCCAAAAGGTTTTTATACCCTACACCACCATAGGTGGTTGGGGTATTATGCGTTTGTGCTGATGTTTGTAACGCATAGAAAAACGTTATCCAACACCCACCTTAAAGTATACCAATCGACTCAAAATCACTTTTTAAATCGATCTAACGATGTCCGTCCGTCTGGCTGGACGGCTGGCTGTCCATGTAAACCTTGTACACAAAGTACAGGTCGCAATTTTGAAGATAATTGAATGAAATTTGGCAGGTGGGACTTTTATGACACAAGAACGAAGCCTATTGAAATTGGTTATGATCGGTCCATTATTTCACCTACCCCCCAAACAAATGTCCCCCCGGAATTAAGTTTCAACATTAAAAAATGCCTTAGAAATAAGAATATTTTAATGAAACTCGGTACAAAGAAGTTTTGTATAAGTATCAAACTTTGTACCGAATTTTATGAAGATTGGTTCACGATTAACCATAGCTCCCATATAAACCCCTGTTCCGAAAATCACTTCAACGTGCATAAATCCCATACTAATGTTAGTATCAAGTTAAAATTCGACACAAATAAGTTTTATGTAAGTAGAAACAACATCGCCAAATTTTATTAAAATCGGTCCATAATTTACCACAGCTCCCATATAAACCCACTTCCGAGAATCGCCCTAAAGTGCATAAAATCAAGTAGATGTTAGTATCAACGTATTATTCTGTATTTGTATATTTTATTTTACATTTAGTAAAAGTGTTTATCTAATATAGGTCTCCTCCTCGAATTTTTATGGTCATACATAATGGTGTAGGGTAGTATATGGTCGGTCTTGACCGACTATACCTTTTTTTTCTCGTTTTTTTAATAATTCTGAAACTTGCTAACTGAAATATCTCAATAAAGTTTCAAATGGCTAGAGGTGAGTTGTTTGTCAGGTGATAGGGGTGGTGGTAAAGGCAATTTTGATACCTTTAATATGACATCTCAATAAATTTTCTATCATAAATCCTTTAAAAGGTAAAAAAACAAATTTGGTTATACAACTTTTCACATATTTTTAGCTATTTTATACGTTCAAATCGCTATATTTTGCGAACCACTTGATGAAATTGTCTGAAACTTTGAATTAGTTTTAGTTTTGACGTTTGTCAAACTCGAAAGAGGTGTGGAAATCATCTGGTTGGTTTTAAATGGAATGACTCAAAAAGTCCTTGTAAATCTCTATAAAAATATTCTTACATGTGTTGTAGAGTGTCTCGTAGACAAAAATTTTGTAGGATGACCCCTCAAACGATGCGTAAAAATTAGCATAATAAGGCAAAAATATTTTAAAAAATTTCTAAATTGATTTTCAGTTCCCTACCAGCGATTGAAAGTCACGGGTCTAGAACATTTTGCCCCAAAAATAGTATTGAATTTTGTCTAGAAATGGGTATCAAAAAATTCGTAATTTTTAGCCAATTATAAAAAAAATATTTAAAAAAATGTTCGCAAAAATGTTGGTCCATAAACTGTAATTTTTGTAAATCGTGGAAAAAAATTTAGAAATTTTTCTAAAAAAAATGGATAAGAATTATATAATTTTGTTCCCTTTATGGCTAAAATATTAAAAATTTGTATTGTTGATAATAATCCCATGGGAAAATATTTTTAAATAGTTTTCCCATAACCAGCATTACGAATTTTTTGATACAAAATTCAATTAAAAAATCAAAACTTTTTTTGAACAAAATGTATGGGACCCATAATTGTTTCAATCGCCGGTAGGGAACTGAAGATCAATTTTAAATTTTTTTTTTCATATTTAGCTAATTTTTACGCATCGTTTGAGGGGTCTTCCTACATGATATCTCGAAAAAAGGCCTTCCTCGGGATACTCTAATGTATAGACTACCTCTTTTAGTTTAATATATATTTAAGTCGAAATGATTTTTTCTCCCATTTTTAGCTTTTTTTCTACTTTTTTACTTGCCAGGATGAATAGTGACTCTTAAAATATTCATCAGATTTCTTACAAAATTCTAAATAATATTGCTGCATGAATCATATAAATATATGAATCCGATAAATTGTTGTATTAATCTGAATTTCGAACTTTAAAAAAATTTCATATTTTTATACCCACCATCAAAAAGATGGGGGGGTATATTGATTTTGTCATTCCGTGTTTAACATGTCGAAGGAATCATTTAAGATCCCACAAAGTATATATTTTCTGGGTCCTCGTTAGATTCGATCTAGCTATGTTCGTCCGTCCGTCCGTCTGTTGAAAACAGGATAGGGCTCGAACGGGACAACGTAGGAGGAAATTTGGTACAAATATTTATCTAATATAAGCTTTGTTTGGTATTGAAAATGGGCAAAATCGGTTAATAAATAAAAAAGTTATGGGCTTAAAACTAGAAACACAGGTTGTCCGTTGCATACTTTTCTGCTGGTAATTCTTAAACAAAAGCATGTACGACAACAAAATTTTGTATAAATAGTTTGAGGGACGATATAAACCTGGAAACCAAAAACGAAATTGTGTTCAAATGGTTCAAGGACCAATGTAAACTCGGAAACAAAAAATGGGCCCACCTTCCATATAACGTGCAATTTGAGAAAGTTGATGGTAGGTATATACATAGATTCGGCCGAGCCGACTATAAAATTCGCGCTTGTTTGTCCTAATATTTTTTTTTTTTTTTTTTTGAAAATTGTTCTAAAATACATGCAACTTGTTTGTTCTGAAAATTTTCTGACAAATAGTGTATGTTGTTCACTTTAATATTATGAAAAAAAAATCGTGCGCATATATAGCCCGATTAGAGAAATCACTCTCGTGATTTCACACAGAAACAGCTTAAGTGCAAACATTTTCTTTGATTTATCAAACATTAAACAGTGGGGCAAAATCGAAATAACCTAGGCGTAGCAGAGGACAGTAACATTTTTAGTTCAGAAATGGGTACATGGGACTCTTCAGGAGCGGTGCTATGAAGGTTCAAAATAGAGAATCAATGTCATAGAAAATATTTAACCACTAGCAAATTTTTCTCCCTTACCTGATTTCCAAGATTTTTAAATCACCTTAAAGTTCTTGATAAATCCTTTAAAAAATATGCTTACATGTACTATTTCTCTTATATATTCTTCGAGATATATTCATTTGATTTTTCAACAATATCAACTTTGAAAGATATTGGTCAAATCTTTTCCATATATCTCAATATTTTCAAACGATTTTACTTTTATTTTATGCAGTTTATTAACGAAAAAAATTGTCTATTGAATAAAGAAAATTTGACGTTGATATCTTTATTCAGTCCAAAAATAAACGATTTGTCAAGTTTGAAAAAAGTAATAAACAGACGGACGGAAGGACAGACATTTAAATTCGTAATAAAAATCTTAAAACTCCAAACGTATATTATTTTTTTATTTCTTGACCAATCTAAAAACTAAATATAAATATTAAAATATTGATATCCCATTTCTCTGAATTAAGTGCCATTTTCGACCCATTTAACCCAAATGTATAGACGGACGGACATTGCCATTCTTTGAAAAAATATTTTAGAATTCTAAAAATGCATTTTTTTAAATAACTAATAAATAGAAAAAATAGAACATGATTATCAAAATTCGGATATCACCTTTTCGTAAATTAAGCGCCATTTTTGACCCATTTAACTCAAATGTAGAGACGGACGGACATTACCATTCAGCCAAAAAAAATCTTATATTTCTAAAAATGCATTTTTTACTTACTAATAAATTAAAAATTAAACATGATCATTAAAGTGTTGAAATCACCTTTCCCTGAATTATGCATAATTTTCTACCCATTTAGCTCTAATGTATGAACGAACGGCCATCACCATTCTGCCAGAAAAAATCTTAAAATTCTAAAACTGATTTTTTTTACCTAATAATCAATAAAAAAAAAATATATATATATATAACGTGATCATTAAAATATTGGTATCACCTTTCCCTGAATTAATCGTCATTTTCAACCTCTTTTACCCCAATATGGAACGATTCAATAAAAAAAAAGTCAATTTTTGAAAGATATTTTTAAGGGATTGAGATTTTGGGCATTTTTATAAAAAAACTCTAGTTTTTTTTAATTTCAATTCAATTTTTCTAATAATTTCAAGTCAATTTTTCAAATAATTATCCGCCCAATAGTTTAGGAGATATTTCGAAAAAAGTTTCGGAAAAATTTTTTTTCATGCAAAATTCAAGATTTCTTTTTTTTTTTTCTTAAACCTTTTTTCTAAAAGTGAAAACGTCAAAAATATTTAAGTTTATTTCCTTTATCTCAAAGCTGGCCAAATTACGAGAAAATAAAGTCACGCATCATAAAAATTGATGTACAAATCTTGAATGGATTCACAGTTAAGTTTGGATACCCATGCATACCTCTACCTATAGTTGAAATACAGTAGTGAACAAAAAAAAATTTTTTTTTTTTTTTCGTCTTAAATAAAAAAGAATCAACTTTTACTTTTTTTCTATCACACATTGATTTTTTTTATGGGCATGACTACTATGACCACGCCTTTAAACAGTCACACTTTAATATATAGCGACCTAAATTGTCTTTAAGCTGAATTTATATAATTTTTTGTCCAGTTAATATTTCCGTAGTTATTCGGTAATTAGTACCGAAAATTTTAAAATTTATTTTCAAACATTCGTATTTTTAAGCTGGTTAACATTTTTTGAAATATTTTTCTCTGGCTAAAAATTACGATTTTTCTGATACCAATTTCAAGACAAAACTCAGTACTATTTTTTTTACGAAATATTCTAGACCCGTTTCTTTTAATCGCTGGTAAGAAACCAAAGATCAATTTAAAATTAGTTTTAAAATTTTTTCCATTATTAGGCTAATTTTTACGCATCGTTTCTACAAAATTTGTGTCTGCGGGATACTCCATTACACATGCAAACTTATTTTTTTGTAGAGATTTACAAGAACTATATATTTATACATTTTTTTCTCTCATATCATAAATGAATTTTTGGGGATTAAAAAAAAATTACATGACAAAAACATCTCACTTCTAGCCATGTGAGATATCTTCAATCGTTCACAAGTTACAGATTTAAAAAAAAATCGCGTTTTAGAACCACTGTGCAGTGAAGACAGAAAATTATGTAGACATTTAACGTAAACTTATATAAATATTAATTTTATTGAAATTCTTAATAATTAAAAGAAAATTGTCACAAAAATATACCCTATCTTAAATGTATAGTTTCAAATGTAAATCTCTTTCAACGAAACCCTTTCTAAAAACACTTACATTATCTTAATACACATTTTAGTTTAGCCTGCAGTAGTAATTTCAATAAAAAATTCAGCCAAAAAAATCAAATAAATTAAAATAAAAATTGAATATCACCACAAGTAATTTTAGTTTTGAGATTTTTCCTTCTTCTTTTTTTATTTTCAGAAATCTATCATTTAAAGCGGCATATGTTACTTTCATTAACAGTATCAACAACAGCACATTGAACAATATCGTTAAATTGGATCTGCATAAAGCACACAGCCAATAGCAACAACAACAACACCACAACTTGTCGATCGATCTTGCTGCAACATAAAATACTACAACGACAATAGCAACAATAAGAAGAAAGAAAACTAAAGTGGCGACAGCAGGCAAAGTGCCACATATTAATACTTAAAGAAATAAACAAAAACAACAACTGCAAAAAAACCTTAAACATTTATACCACAACAACAGCAAACGACAAAAAATATATCGAAACCGCGACAAGCAGCAATTGGGCTTTTAAATAAAACAAACGTATGTACGCTCAACAATAGCACCAGCGACAACAACAGCAACAATATTTAAGAGGCATAAGGATCACTTGAGATGGCACACAATAAAATTGCTTGCTACATGCTTAAAATATTTTTTTTGTTATTTTTTTAACTAATATTTTTCGTTTTCTTTGTTTATATATGTTTTCAGTTGTTCTTCTTTCCTTGGTTTTAGCTGGAATTGTTGTTAGAGCTTAAAGCTTCAAAACATTCCCACACGCGATCTTTAAGAGAGTGGGGTTTTTTGGCTGCATCAATTGCAGTAGCTTGAATGAATTATTTTTAGGAGTATTATTGAGGAAATGTTTTTTTTACATAAAATTTAGTGCAAAACTTTCAATATTTTCCTTTAATTTAGAAATATACTTAATACATTTAAACAGGTGTTTACCATGAAATCGGAAAATTCTAACAAATATTAGAAATGAAAACGATAAAAAAGTGATAGTCGGTCAAGCCCGACCATATAATACCCTACACTATTGTCTATATATACAAAAATTCCGGAAGGGGCCAATTGTGGACCGATAGTTGTATAAAAGTGTAAAAAAAAAACATACTAATGGACCGATCTTCATTAAATTTTGCACTGTCATTTATACTCATAAACAATTTATTTGTGTTGAATATTAAGTTGATACTAAAACTTTCGAGATTTCGATGTAGGAACACCCCTCAAACGATGCGTAAAAATTAACTGAATATGGGAAAAATATTAAAAAAATTTTTAAATTGGTCTTCAGTTCCCTACCAGCGATTTTAAAGTCATGTGTCCCATGCATTTTGATCAAAAAAAGTTTCGATTTTTTAATCGAAATGGGTATCAAAAAATTCGTAATTTTATGCTGGTTATGCAAAAAATATTTTAAAAATTTTCCAATGGGATTTTCGTTCGCTAGAAGACTTTTTAAGGTATTTTGATGAACAATTTTTTTTTTTTTTTTTAATCTGGAAAAACACATATTAGCAACAGTTCTTACAACAAAGCAATTTTTTAAAATTTTAGCCTTAAAAGGAACAAAATTATAAAATTCTTATCTATTTTTTTAGGAAAAATTTCGAAATTTTTTTTTGCATGATGTACTAAAATGACGATTTATGTACCAAAATGTTTACGAAAATTTTTTAAAATCTTTTTTCTATAATTGGCTTAAAATTACAAATTTTTGATACCCATTTCAAGACTAAACTCAATACTATTTTTTGGACGAAATTTTCTAGACCCGTGACATTCAATAGCTGGTAGGGAACTGAAGATCAATTAAAAAAAAAAAAAATTTTATATCTTTCCCATATTCAGCTAATTTTTACGCATCGTTTGAGGGGTGTTCCTACAAAATTTTTGTCTACGGGACACTCTAGTGTTCAATGATCACAAATCTTTCAAATGCAATTTCTTTAAATTATAATTATTATATAATTATATTATTATATATAATTATTATATTTATTTTATTCACCATTTTCAAATTAGTATTCATCATAATCAGCGCCGCACAGTGGTCACAAAAATAATTTTTTTGGAAATAATTCTGAAACTTTAGAACTGCTGGATGTATTTAAATGAAATCTTTTACTTATGAGATATTTGGATCAAAGTAAAATTTTGACCCATTTTTGATCATGTTTTTTTTAGGTTTTTTTAACTTGGCGGGCTCAATTTGAGTCTTACAATTTTCCTAAAATATTCTCTGGACTCTGGATACAAAATTCTAAACAATTTTTGTGCAAAGATAATATACCTATGAGGTTTATATAAAGTTATACCATTTTGAAATTGAAAATTTGAAAAAAAAAAAATGATGATTTTTTGTGATTTTTTTGAAAAAGGTGGTAAAATTATTTTTTATGTTTCTAATAGAATACTTAACATAAATGCATGCAAGATAAGTCCGAGGGCAGTTGGGGTAACAGTCTCTCCGCTAGCCCTATCAAAATTTTGTTAATTTTAATTTTTGTGTTTTTAGTTCAAGCTGATATCAAAATAAAAATACCATAGAAACTTAACTCCATATGTTAGCTAATCACTCAAAAAAAATTGAATAAGCCACGCCTCTTATAACGACAAGTGCCCATTTTACTGAAAAAAGTAAATTTTGGAAGCAAGTTTCCCCGAAGTGGAATTTTGGGTATTTCGGAGTAAGAAAATGGGAATCTAAATATTTTATCCTTTTAACGACAATTTTTTTAATATTATACTAAAATTTCACAATGATAGCTTTATTAATGTAGATTTCATTTAAGTTCAAATATTAAATTTTTTTTGGAAAATAACACTAAACACAAAAATTTTTCGTTTTTTGATTAATTTAATAAAAAAATTTAGTTCGAATACTTTAATATTTATACGTTATTATTTCTAAGTAATACCCCTTCTAATGGTACCAAATACTTGCATAAATACTTTACACAATCGTTTAAAAACTAACTGAAACTTTACCTCCTTCGGAAAAATTTGCACATTTTCCTTCAATTTCTATGGGAAATGTATTTTGAATAATTCTATATACATAAGTGCACAGCAGTTTCAACGTGTTTTTTTAAATAACTTTTTGTATCTTGTAGCACAAGTTTCTAGGTAGTCTTGGGACAGGGGGGAGGGCCGCCGAAATGGCGAGACTGTTACCCCAACTGCCCTCGGACTTATCTTGCATGCATTTATGTTAAGTATTCAATTAGAAACATAAAAAAAATTATGGTCCGAAGGAAAATAACGGATTTTAAAGTGAAAAAATGTTACCACCTTTTTCAAAAAAATTATAAAAAATAAAAATTTTTTTCAAATTTTCAAATTCAAAATGATATAACTTTTTATATAAATCTCATAGGTATATGATCCTTGCACAGAAATTGTTTAGAATTTAGTATAGAGTCCAGGGAATATTTTAAGAAAAGACTCAAATCGAGCCCGCCAAGTTAATAAAACCTAAAAAAAAAACATGTTCAAAAATGTTCGAAATTTATCTTAAAGTAAAAGAGATAACACACACATGTAAGCAGAGAATTATAAGGACTATCTATGTGCAAAATTTTTTTTTAATCAAATCATAAATGAAATTTTGGCAATTTTTTTTAAAAATTTGCATACCCGAGGTGACCAAATTTGGAGGTCCACCCCTCGTCCCCCAGACTAGGTAAGAACCTGTCCTCCTCCAAATCAATTGGTATGCATCTCAGGACTATTCATGTAAATTTTCATTTAAATACATTCAGCAGTTCTAAAGTTACAGAATTATTTCCAAAAGATTTCGTTTTGGGACCACTGTGCGCCGCCAAAGGCCGTGGACCCACTCTTGTAATAATTGTAATTATATTTCGGTATGTATCATAGTACTTAATTTGATAGTTAAATTATGCAGGATCTTAAATTAGTCCAACCTAAATTTTCAAGTGGTTAGTAAAACCAGTATGATGTAACCTTACTTTTTGTTTCACATAAATTTCCATGGAATTTCTTAGTTCATTTTAATATAAGAACCATTTTTTTTTTTTAAATTGTCTCCAGTTTTGGACATAAACCGTTATTAAAAGAATTTATGAGGTTTCATCACATATTGCAAGGTATCTCGAGAAGGATTCGTCTGACATGGTTTAGTAAAATACCACAATAATATAATTATAATTCTTCTAAAGTTATGTCGACAAACAATTTTAAATTTCTTAAAAGTTTCGGAGATATTAATAAAATTATATAGCGTATGTAAAAAACAAAAGACTTAAGAAACGTACTTGACTTTTTCTTCTATTAATAAATTAAAAAATAATAAGAAATTTAATTCTATAACACCTCTGTTTTTCAAAAAAAAAAAAAAAACTAAAATACCAAAAAAAGCGAAAAATCACCAACTAAATCGAAAAAAAAGAAACTCTTAAAACAAACCCTTCGTTTACCAACAAATATGAGTTCACTTACGACTGCAAGTCTCTAGTTTATAATACAAATGTTCTATGATCATGTGAATGTAGGAAAACAAAAAAAGATCGCGTTTAAGCGCGACTCAATTACATTTATTAAATGACTCTGTAAGCTTCTCTCTAGTCAAATGTGTAGACAGCCCAAAAGAAAAAATATACAAAAAACACACACAAATTGTAGCTGATTTATAACTTGGTAACGCCAATGTTTAGTTAAATTTTTATTTTTTTTTCAACTATTTTACACCAAAATTTAAAAAAGTAAAAAAAAGAAGGAGAATTTACAAATGTGTTGAATTGTTGAAAATAGTTTATGGTTGAAAAAAATTAAGAAAAAAAAAACATAAAACAAATGTGAAAAAAAAATTAAAGAAAATTATGTTAAAGAAAACTTAAATTGACGTCTGTTTTATTTGTGTAAATTATGGTTGATAAGAAAAAGTTTACATGTTTGAGCTTCGTTTTAAGTTTTTTAGATTTTTTATTTATTTAACATCTGAAGAATGACATTATTGTCATATGACAATAAAAGGTAAGTAAATAGGAGGTGGAAAAAGGTCTTTATTTCTCGTATTTTTAGCAATGTATAAAAGGTATTTAAAAAAAAAAGAGATTTACCCAGCTTTAAGAAGAACTCTGGTATCAACTTCTCTAGAAAACCCTATAAATTTTTACTGAAAATATTTATAGAGTAAAACATTGACATTATTCTGTAGATCTCATGTTTTTCTAGCTCACCAAACCAATCAGATAACAACTGTCATATTCTATTAATTCAATTGCTATAAAACGATTGATTTCTATTTGTTGCAAATATTTTGTTGTTAGACCTTTTATCTTGATTTTGATTGTGTCTTTTTAATTCTTATAAAGTTTTCTTATAGCTCTTCTTAAGACAAATTAATTGGAAACTAATCTTTTAAACATAAGATTGAAACAAATCCATCTAGTCTTTTAAAAATGATTTATGTGTCTCACAATAAAAAAAAAACACCCTCAATTAATAGAAAAGGTTTTTTTGAAGAATAACACAAAAACATTTAATAATTATAAGTCTCCAGAAAAGATTTAATTTTAAAGCAATGAAGAAAAAAAATTATATATAAAATCAAAAGGATGATTATTGTTGGCAAAATTATATTTAATTTACAGTTAAACGATCACGTAGCCAAAACGTTTTAACGCAAAAATACTCCAACATCAGATTGAACATGAAATGAAATCAAATCAAAAACAGATTTCAGACACAACAATAATAAAAATTAGATTTTGTTTTTTTTTTTTTTATAGAACTTCACACATATACACCAACAGCATTTAACACAATAAAAATTGACCTCAATTATCGATTTAAGTTTATTATTGGTTTTACTGGAGCTGAACTCAGAAAAAAGAGAAGGAAAAGAAGAAAAAAATATAAAAGGATTTAAACATGTTGTTTTCAAAATTTTAAGTTCTTTTTGTCGTTCTTTTGAATGGTTTCAATTCGCGTGCAAAAATATTTAAAAGTTTTATTATTTAAAACCAGCAAGGAACGAATATATTTTAAGCTACATGGCAACATATCGGATGAAATCTAACAAAATAATATATTTATTTCTCTTCAAACTATCGAAGTAATTTAAGCTATATGTTATTTATTTAATTAAATTTTAAACTAAAGACCCACCTAATGATAAACCTAGCAAAATGTAACCCTACTGTAGAGTATCCTCAAAAAGGCAAAGGCAACCTACAAAAAAATCAAAAAATATTTGTATGATTGTATGCTGTGTGATTTTAATGTTTTGTTTAAGTGGACCTTTTTTGGACAAACGGCATTAGATTATATGTTTTATTTAACAAATGCCAAAAAATTGTTCACAATAAAAAAAAACAACTCAAAATAAATGTTTGTTTCACATTCATTCAAACGTTTATAATTCTAGTTAATTTTCACAACGTTTAACTGATTGAAGGTTTTATGTATTTTAAACGACAAACTGGTATTTAGTTAAATATTATTTTTTATCTACACACAGTTATTTGTTTCCTTTTTATTAATATTTTGGATATTTCAAATTCATTTCATAAAAGTTTCTTTTTTTATTGGTTTGGAAAGACAATAAACTGTAGCTAACTGTTCATTTCAATCATAAATCAAACAATTAAATGAAGAGTTAATTAAAGGCAACAAAAATACATATTTTAGTAAAATACTTTGGAAATGAACATTAAATTTCCAAAAAAAAAAAAAAAAAAAAACGCTTAAAGAACAACACTTATTTATAAAGTCGGTAAACTTTGTTGCTGTGAAATGCATATATATATATCTGTATAAAATTATACATACATCTAGTGGGATGATATTAAAGTGACTATAACTGAAAATTTGATAAAACAACCATTGTACCAAATAGGAAAGCAAAATTTTTCAAACCAAGAAAAAAATGGAAAGTTTTTATTTGAAGTTTTTATTTTCCTAAACCCCTAGGAAAATATCTACCTTTTCTTCAAAATACTTTACATAAAAGTAAAACGATTGAAACTTTTAATATACCTCATAAAATAACAGCAAATTCGGATAGAATTCTCTTATAGGCATTAAATTCTCTGAAGGCTACTTCAGCTGAAAGTTTTTATGGAATTGGTCCACAAAGAGTTCGTCTTTGTTTTGTGCAATATTCCAATGTATCCCAGTACCCATATGCATTTTTTATATTTATCAATATGATAACGAGAAAAGAAGATATAGTCGGTCAAGCCCGACTATATGATATCCTACACCATTTCGATCCACATAATTACGTATATGTATACAACTTACTTGTGTTAAATATTAACATAATACTAACATTTGTATGGGATTTATGAATGTTAGTGATTTTCGGGAGAGGAGTTTATATGGGAGCTATGGTTAGTTATGGACCGATCTTCATGAAATTTGGCAGACAGATTTCTGCTGATATAAAACTTATTTGTACTAAATTTCATTAAAATATTTCTATTTTTAAGCCATCTATAAGTGTTAAAACTCTATTCCGGGAGGACATTTTTATGGGGGCTAGGTAGGGTTGCCAGACGGGCTTGAATGAGCTTGATTGTCAAAATTTTTTCTGTCTTGTCAAGTTTCAAGTTAAAATACAATTTGTCAAGCTAAAAATATTTTATACTACTTTAGAATATTAAATTTAAATTTCATTAAAAATATAATACATTTAGTCAGTTTTTCTTTGTTACAGATTGTATGCATTTTGCCCATCACTAACAATAAATGTAAGAAATAATTTTAAAAATTTATTTTATTGTGAAATTTTTGAGTACTTAATATCATATATATTTGTGAGAAAAAATTAAAATTAAAAGGCGGCATTGTCCCAAAAAATTTCCTTAATTCATTTAAAATTTTGTAGTACCGGCAGTATTATTGATGTAAAGGCTGAATTATTACTTGTTTTCATAAAATCAAATTATGTTCATACTTTACTATAATAGTAAAATTGCCAAAAAAAAAAAAAAAAAAATTAATTGTGGTCGTACTTAAATAGCAGCAATTGCAAGAAACGTATTGGTTTCATATTCACAAGAAAGCTTCTAATGACTTAAAAGAAAGTTTATTTTTTGGAATCTGCAGTGACGCATCAAATATTAGAAATATAAAGGCGTATCCATATGCAGTACAATATTTTAGTTTAAAAATGGTATTCGGAGACAAATTCTGATAAAGATCCAAAATATTTTCAAATAAGGCCTGCGCACGAAAAAATCCGTGCATGCAAATCTGCTTATAGAAACCAAACCAGTGAGCGAATTTGTATAAAGTGATATTTTTATTAATGACTGTTATGTTCGAGATCTAAAGATAAAATAATAAATTAGTTCCTGTTGGTTTTTAAGGAAATATCTGGTCTTTTCCAGAGTTATTATAATTAAATGTTTTATGTTTCGGCCAATTTTTTGCTTAAATTCCACTTATTTTTAAACTCCGTTTTATTTTATGCTGAGCTTTTAATGTTCTTTGAATTATTTTTTACTAGAGTGCAATATCTTTCAATTGCACGGAGTTTCGGACAATTTAATGGATTTACCTCTATCGATACAAACTCTTACAATTTCTTTGTTACAACTCCTTTGTTTTGTTTTTGTAATGAGATACTGAATTTTATTAGGAAAGGGAGAAATCTTTTCCAAAGGCACTCGTTCATGTATATTTTTGGCTTAATGCAATCAGTTTTTAAGAATGAAGTGCTTCACTCCTGCGTATGCATATGACTTCCCAAATCGAAACCTTTGTTGGGAATTTTGATTTCTTTGATACACGACATTTTTCTGCCATAATCCCTCTAGCAACTGCGATATAGAATTCCTGGCTAGAAAATTGAAAAAGTGACCTTGTACGAACGTTTCATCATCTACTATACAAAAACAAAATTTCCGAAAAAATTCGTCCGAAGTGCTTTAATACTTTAGTACTAAAGTACTTTAATGTTATTTTTTTCTTGCTTTATAAGTCTTCAGGCTATACTTCCTTTCAAATTTTCTGATAAAGATTCAAAGTAATTAATTTTTTTTGGTTACGTCAAGTTGATTTGTCTAAAATCAAGCTGAATTTTTCGAAATGTCAAGTTAAACTTCCAAACAATACTGGCAACCCTAGGGCTAGGTGAAATAATAGGCCGATCATAACCAAATTCAATAGGCTTCGTCCTTGTATTGAAAAAAGTATATGTACCAAATTTCATCAAATTATCTTCTAAATTGTGACCTGTACTTTGCGCACAAGCTTTACATGGACAGCCAGCCAGCCAACCAGACGGACGGACGGACATCGTTAAATCGACTCAGAAAGTGATTCTGAGTCGAACGGTATACTTTAAGGTGGGGGTCCGATGATTTTTTTCTCTGAGTTACAACTTCTGCACAAACACATAATACCCCAACCACCTTTGGTGGTGTAGGGTATAAATAGGACCATTTGAATTCAATTGAAAGCATTCCCAAACCTTTACATTTTCACCTCACTCTGAAACAGTCATATTTGTGAAATAAACGTGGAGTTCTTTTTCTACTTCTTCGGAAGTTGTTTCCAAGCAAATTAGTTTTTAATTTCGCCTTCGCGGACCTACAACATTAAAAATTTTAGCTAAAAAACTTTCAAAGTTATGAATGGGTTCTTTTTAGCCAATACAATAATCCTCCTTTCCGTTTCTGATGGGGTCTTAAATGGTTTTCTAACGTTTATTTTTTAGCAAAGTTTATTTTTGCGCAAAATTTGCCATTTCAAGCAACGATTTTGCAGTTTACGCTTGTTTTGTACCATTTTTTTTCCTATTTTCTGTGTCAGAATACTACTTCATTATAATAGTTTCAATCTAAATGCAACGAAAAAGCAGAGAAAAAATTCTTAATATGGTTGCCCCCACAATATTATTTTCATCGCAAAGATATAGTTTTTCGCAAACATCGTTATTTTTGAATATATTCTATTTTTAAAATAGTATATTTTGTTGTAGCAATTATACATTCGTTTTTAATTCACAGTTATATTGTTGGCACAACATGTTAGGCAATATAGAGGGCTTATATTCAAATTGGCTCATGCAAAACACATTTTTGTGTCAGACTCTTCAGTTTTCTATTTTTTATACTAAGTTTTTCACTTTTTGTTTTTGGGCTATCTACAAACAGTATATTTTTTTAAGGAAAAAACGGGCTATGTGCAAGTTTTTTTTTGATTTTCAAAGTTATGTAAAAATAAAAATTTGAAAATAATGAAAATTTTCTTTGCGATTTGAACTTTTTTAAACGTTTTGAATTAGAGTCTTAATATATCGCACAAAAATTTTGCTATCTCAATGCAGTCTGAAGAAAAAAGCCATTGAAGTTAGATTTTTAACCTTTTTTAGATGCTTATAGATCATACGCGGATACACCTATCAATATTTTATGAAGCTAAGTGGTAGCACTAGATTTAAAGACAGGAAGCAAAATATCTTAGATAAAAAAAAGCAGTTTCTTAAAAAAAATGATAATTAAATAAAAAGTGCATAAACATCGTCTTTACAGGTTTTAATCATTTTCTAGTTGTTGATATGCAATTTAATACAATTTTAATTGGTTCAAGAGGCAAAAGAGGCAAAAAATCAGAAATTCAAGTGTAAATATCTTTTTAACTGTAAGAGATAACTTAGGTGAATAAGCTTATTTCTTAATCTTGCCAAGCACTTTACAGAAATATAAAAATATTTAAAGTGGGTTAACTTGTAGTTTACTATTTTTTTAAACTTTTACATAATCGAAGTAGTCAACTTTGACACCCTGTAGTTTATCTTGCGTATAACGGGATAACTACAAGATGATTAGGTCCTCCTCTACAACTCTTCCATACAATTCAATTTAATCCGACCTGTAGTTTAGGAGATACAGATTTATTACCAAAGAAATTTACGCTTGACGCTACTGTGTGTCAGCTGATTCGATACATTTACATTTACGGTAGAGTAACGGAGTCTTTAGTCCTCTTCTACAACTTTTATATATTCCATTTTCTGTTTTTACGATCACTCATACTGAGTAGAAGAATCAAGGTCTTGCATCCTAGAAAACTTTTAAATATGCAAAAATAAAACAACTTTTAATTTCTTTTTTATTTTAATAATAATTTATTTATTTTTTTTATTTATTTCTGTTTTTCTTTTTTTTATTATTTTAATAATTAATAATAATATATGATAATTATACCATATTCTTTTTTATTTTACTTTGTAATAATAATATAATAATTATAATCGTAATATTAATAATAATTTATTGTTACTATTTTTTATATTTTTGTTGTTGTTGATTTAAATAGCAAGCATTAATATAACTGCATGTTTGTTTATTTGTTTAATTTTAAATATAAATTATTTACTTATTTGTTGTTCTTGCTCTTGCAGTAATATTATTATTTTTTTGTGTTTGTTTAATATGTTATTGTAAAATGGTTGTAATAGATACTAATTATTAATGTTGTTGTTATTATTTTATTTATTATAATTTGTGTATGTATTCATATTATGTAAATGAATTTTCAATAGATATTTGATATTGAATGTTATTTTTTTTTTTTTTAATTTGATTGCATTAATATATTTATAATGAATATATAGAAAATGTTTTGACATTTTTATTATTCATTTATTTTGAAATTTTTATTATGGTTATTTTTCAAATGAATATTTTTGTTTTTAGTATAGAGAGAATGAATAAATTTTGAGAAGGTTTAAAGTAAGTATAGAAATAACATATCGAAATTATCACATTGGATTATGTGAGCACTTTTTGGAACATAATATTTTATGAATTTGTTAAGAACTTTAAAAACTCCTAGACTTCTTAAAACTCTGACCGAGTTAAAAATAAAATATTAGATAGCTTTTAGTTAAGAGGACTTTTATAAACCAGCCTCAAACTTATTTATTACTCTCAATTTTTTTTTAAAGTTTTACTACAAGTAATTAAAAATTATTATTTTAAGTACTTATCTTATTATTAAACTATATTAAAGCTAAAAAACTAATTAAGCCCTAAAATACTTAAATATTTAATTATAAGTTTAAATTTAAGTTTCCTCATTTCATAATATTTGTGAGCTATAACTACTAAAGAGGATAAACTACATATTGGTAAAAATACTTAAAGTACATAATACATATAAATGTATAAATATTTATATTAAAGTAATATTTTTTAAAAATAATAAAAAAAACATAAAATATTTTAAAATATCTGCTTAAATATTTAATATATCTTAGAGGCCATATATTTATTAAAGTGGTTATAAATGTTATGCATTTAATGGTCTAAATTCTATATTATTTTATTTTATAAAAAAAACAAAGTCTTGCATAAAAAATCCTATTTACAATTAAAGAAAATAATTAAAAATTAATAAAAATTTTAATACTTAATGTTAAAACTTTTTTTAAAATTTATAATTCTTTTTATGGTCTAATGAAGCTTTTCTAAAAAAAAAAATCAAAACTTAAAATTTTTATTTACACCTTAAAATTATTTAAGATTTTTATTTACATTTTCCAATATTTTTAAGCAAATATTTCTTTTTATTTAATTTGGATTTTTTTTTTCTATCTTCCTTTTGGGGACTGTTTATATGAGATTTTTTTTAAATGTCCTTTCTTATAACAAATTAATTTTACTTTTATTTTTAAATCTCTTTTATACACCACGATTGCACTTTGAGATCATATTTCTTTAAGCATTATTTTCATTTAACGCCATCATTTCGTTTTTTTACTATTAGAATCTATTCTATTTGCTAAAAAGTCCTCGTTTTTGCTTTTTGCATACCTTTATATCATTTAATTAGCACTACCGAATAATACAGAATTTTTATAGTAGGCCGCCGCTTGTCTTTCAGCTAAGGGACTTTTAACATCACGTTCAGCATTGGCGGAACGAGTTTTACGTTCCAATTCAATTTCTTGAGCTAAAGATTCTGGAATTATAAGAAAAAAAAAAATAATAAAGAAAGGATTAGATAAAAAGTTTTTCAGTTTTTTTTAGGTAAAGAATGTTTCTATAGTCTAGTCCAACTATATGGTACCCTACACCGCTTAGGATTTTCTATGGAAACTGTGCTAAATTATAATCCTATTATTATGAAAATTTAAAATGTATGGTATACTGACATAAGACTTATTTTTATCAAAATATATTTCCATTTTTTATAGCTTAACCTGGTGAGCTTCGCTACCTTTTTCGATGCGATAATTAACATTTACTTTGAGAGCAGAATTTCCCCAGAATTTGAGAGCTCTAACTATAATAGCTATTTGAATAAACCATCAAGAATATTGGCTTTTTATGAGGGATACCATTTCTCTTAGTCCTACCCATCGCATTTGAATCTAGACTTTTAAGAATGTTATTCTTACAAAATTTTAACACTTTTGCTGAGATAGTTCCTAAGATATACGATATTTTCGTTGTATGGGAGACACCATTTCTCCTGGTCCTATCCGTCTCATATTCATTATGAGATTGGTAGTTGATGAGAGAGATATTTCCGTAAAATTCTAAAACGTTTACTTTAACAGTATTTAAGTTATCCGATAATTTGCACAAAGTTTAATAATAATTTAGTCTTTTGTTTATTAACCGATTTTACCCATTTTCAATCCCAAACAAACCTTATTTAAGGCAAGTATTTGTGCCAAATTTCGTCCCCCTACGTTGCTTCTTATATGGGGGCTATAACTTCCTCTGGACCTAACCAAATCTCAGGACCTTATGGACAATAATTCTGGAAATATGTGATAATAAATACAAATTTTGTATGGGGGCTATCATTCCCCTTGCTTTTATCGAAAAATAAAGTAGTATGTATTACTTTCGGGTACTACAGTTAAATTTTTATGTATATATAAGTAGATATAGATTTATACACCTTTGAGTGATTTTCTGAAGAGGTCATTGTTTTGTGACTATTTTAAATTATGAATCTGCTTCTCTGAAAGCCGAAAATGTGATTTGTGCTTAAATAAAACTCATCTGTGTTTCATTTTACATCACAAAATGAAATAACTCCCATATAAAACAACTTCTTGGAATATTTTATTGGGAGTTATTTCATTGCGTTTAGAACTTTTTTTTTATTAGATTTCTCATTTTTGGGTGATGAAAACCATTGGCTTTGCTAATGAAAGTTTTTCCACATACTTGTCCTTCGGCCTGGCTTAAGGATTTTCTCCTCTGTGGTATTTAAAACAAGGGCTTCGCTAAGAAAATTTTTATTCATAGGTGGTCTTCTATGCAGAAAAATTTTACTTAGTGCAGCTGGTGTTTTATCCCTAGAGTAAAGAGAACCGATTCAAAACTAGTCTCGTGATAGGTTCTCAGGGCTATTGACAGGTCCCAGATCCGGAACTTTATATGAGAGGATCCTGTCACTTTTACATAGGGAAGTCATTGGAGGTGTCTATTTAGGCCCTTGGGACAGGTCACAGGATAGGTCACATGACTGATCCAATAGGACAGGTTCAGAGTCGATTAATATAATAAAAATTCGGTAATTGTTTATTTTTTAAAAATTTTTTATCATTATTTTTATTATATAATGTTTATTTTTTGTTATGGCGGCATCTCGAATCGAACCCATATTCATCTAACTTATGTTATGTTTTATAGTCTTCAACGCTAATCACTCAGCTGCTGATTGTTATTGCTAATTGCGCTCTTAACAAGTATGATATAAATTAACTCTCAACTGTTAAATAGTTAGTGTGTTTGTGTCAACTGGTTCTCAATTGTAACTTTGGTGACGAGTTAGGTGTCAATTGGTACTTAACTGGTACTGAGAAACCGGTCCATTAATGCAATTGCCACAAATTTCCCGCAGGGATATTAAAGCCCTTTTATTCGGCCGAAGTCCTGCTATTCAGAAAACTTATACTTAGCAACATGGCTTTATCTTCTGTGCTACCAGCTTGGCTAAGTACTGTTTCTTACAACCCCACAACTTCAACTTTCTAGTTATTTTATTTGACAATTTTTAATCCAGACTTATTTATTTTGGTACTTAATTCATTGGGTACTAATTTGGTACTAATTGTTCTTATTACGACAAAACTCCCAATTGCTGGAAATTATTTCATTTATCCCTTTAGATGTTATTTTATTTGAAGTCAATTCGGAGCCAAATAAAAAACTAACAAAATTCAATCAACCGCAAATTAAAGCGAGAAAGTTAAAGTCGGTCAAGACCGACCATATGATATCCTACACCATTACCTATGAGCATCAAAATTCGGGAAGGGAACTTTTATCACACTTGTGGCCAATTGTAGAACGATTCATTTACTAGGTGTAACATAACATATACGAATACAGACTAATGCGTTAATACTAATATTTATATGAATTAATGCACTTTTAGGGGATTCCCAAAAGTGTGCTTTATCGATGGTAAATTATGGACTGATATTCATTAAATTTGGTACAATCATTTATACCTATATAAAACTTATTTCTGTTGAATATCAACTTTATACTAACATTTAAATTAGATTTGTAGCCGTTAAAGTGGGAACCATTATGGACCAATATTGATGAAATTTGGTACACAGATTTATAATTATATAGAGCTTTTCTGTACTAAATTATGAGCTATATTAACTTTAAGACTTGTTCCGGGAGGACATTTGTATTATGGTCCGATCACAACCAATTTCAATAGGCTGCGTCCTTGTGCCAAAATAACTATTCGTGCCAAATTCCATTGAGATATCTTAAAATTTGTGACGTGCACAAAGTTTACAAGGGCTGCCAGTAGGGTGATCGACGCGGTTTTCCAACCGGTTTTAAAACCGGTTTTTTCAGTCAATGTACTGTCGGTTTTTTCAAAATGTTTATTTTTCGAATGTCGAATAGACCGGTTTTTTTAAACACAAAAAACCGGTTTTAAAAATAGCATTTTATTTCAGAAAACATGTAACACAACACCTTTAAATGTGTTATAGTGATATTTGAAAATCTAGGAATAATTTTTTAAATATTCATAAAGACTGATTTCTTATGTTTTTAAAATATATTTTAAGTCTAAATTGGAATTTATTCTGTAATATTTTGATCCAATATTTCCTTTATTTTTTAAAGGTGTTGTGTTAAAAAAGTTTCACCTACAGAATCGTGTCAATTGAAACTTAATTAATATACTATCTCCATATTAAGCCATGGTTTCTGTTTATGCTAACTAAAATTTAGATGATTTTTTCTACAATTTTGAAACATAATTATCTTCTAGTCATCTAGATATATAATTTGCTTAGCATTTTTTCTCTTTCCAGAGCTTTCTGAAGCTACCAAACGACGTAGAAAATTGAAATTTGGCTTAATTATAAAACTTTTTGTCCAACAAATCCTAATGGAGCCATATTTTGAAATTTTTATCAGGGAGCGGATATAAGAGGATTTATGTGTCTTTTTCTAAGAATGTTTTCTCTTTCCAGAGCTTTCTAAAGCTCCCAGAAGACATAGAAAATTAAAATTCAGCTTAATTATAACCCTATTCGTCCTACAAATCCTAACGGAGCCAGATTTTGAAATCTCTATCAGGGAGCGAAAATACGTGGATCTATATATATGAATTTAAATATATCTTTCCTAAGCAATGTTTCCTTTCCAGAGCTTTCTAAAGCTCCCATACGACGTAAGAAACTAAAAATCGGCATACTTATAAAACTATTCGTTCAACAAATTCTAACAGTGCCAGATGTTTCTATCAGGGACCAAAAAGTCTGTTTTGGTATTAAGAACCTTTGAGTTGCTATACTTATTGTTTGCTCTCCAAATCCTATAAAAAACTGATTCTGTATTTCGGCCAGGGAGCGTATTTACGACGATTTTTTTATTTTGAAAGGTTTTTTGATTTAAAACTTTAATCAATATTATCCCAATAAATTCTAACAGCATCAAATAATTGACTTCGATTATATATTTTCATTATTATATATAATAATTAATATTTTCATAATTATATTATTTTTCCTGACATTGTTGGGCTTTTACGCTTGTATTTAATAAATTTTAACTTAATTATAAGAATTGATTTTTTTTAAAGAAATGTAGTCTTTTGATATAAATATTAACTTCTGCAAAAAACCGGTTAACCGGTTTTTTCTGAATTTTAAAAAGTGAAACCGGTTTTTTTAAAATACCAACTATTCGAACTATTCGAAAACCGGTTTTTCAAAAAAGTCGAATAATCGATCACCCTAGCTGCCAGCCAGACAGACGGACAGACATACATCGTTAAATCGACTCAGAAAGTGATTTTAAACCGATTGGTATAAATTAAGGTGGGTCTTGGACCTATACAGTTGGCTGTTACAAACATCACTTATGGTGGTGTAGGTATAAAAATGTGCCTTTTTGTTTTGGGCATAAATAATTGGTACTAATTTTGAAGTACTGTGGAAATGGTACTTTTTGGGAAAATAATTATTTTTTTAATAGTTACTTTTTTTTTTTTTTTGTTTATTTGTAATTTTGGTTAATATATCCCTTAAAAATAAATTTTTATCTTTCAATAATACTTTCCCTAGAAATGTCGTTGAAAATGTGTACTTTTTGTTAAGACATATTTTTTAATTGTAGTTTTTTCATAATAAAAGCATTTCTATACACACTTGATTTCTACAAAATAATGATAAAAAAGTTCAAACTCCCTTATGCTAAAGTTACAAAGTACTCATGTTTATTACCCTGAAATAACCTTTATTAAGTTGGTTTTCCAAAATTGTAACTTAAATCAAAAACCCAAACATATTCAACTTAAATAAACATTTAAAAAAATATATATATATTAAACTCACCCGAATAATTTTGCCAAAAGGCACCAGTGGCCATAAGATCAATGCCCGGATATTGCCACTGGCCTTTACCGTTGGCCGCAGCTGCTGCCGCTGCTGCAGCAGCAACAGCTAAACTATTTTCAGCTTGAGACGAAGGAGGACGATTACTTTCTCTATCACTAGAGCGACGTTCATCATCATGATCACGATCATTAAGACGATCGCTAGAAGAATGGCGGCCACTATCGCTAAGAGCACGTGTATGCGAATGATGATGGGCCGAAGAATGATTATCACCTTCATGATCTGAATGAGGTTCACGTTTGAAACTAGGACTTTCTGAATGATGACGAAGATGGCGTTGATGTTGTTGATGCAAATCATCACTCTGTTGTGGAGGAAGTAAAGAATGTTGTTGCGATTGTTGTTGCTGTTGTGACTGTTGTTGCTGTTGAGAGTGATGCGAATTTATTGAGGACATTGAAGATTTATCAGACTTTTCACTTTGTTTGCCATCATTATCTATGAGGTTAAAGGGAAAGTACAAGAAGAAGAAGAAACAGAAACAGAGGACGCTGTGTTGGTTAAAAAGGAGGTTACACAGAGAGAAATAAAAATATTAAACACGCATTAGGTGGCGTATTAGTTTTAAAGAATTTATTTTTTAATGTTAAAGTATTTTTATTCATTTCATATAAGTTTTTTTTCTTTAAATTAATAAATCTTAAAGTAAATACTTTAACATGACATTTATCATAATAAACAAAAAATACAGGAGAGAAAAAAAAAACTGCAACAAAAAACAACAACTTACCTTGTTCTGATTTTCTTGTTAAATCCGAAATACTGCCACTGTGTTTGCTGTGCAATGAGGTGGAATCTATTGAACGGACATCGTCATTAACACTATTATTGGAATTTGTTGATGATGTTGTATTGTGGTTATTATTATTACTGCTACTGTTGTTATTATTATTGTTGTTGCTGCTGTTGTTGTTATTATTATTGTTATTGCCGCTGGTATTTGAGGCCGTATTACTGGCATTTACACCACCCGCATTTGGTGATTTACGTTTGCCACCCTCAATTTGTGTTTGAAAACGTATACGCATTTTACGCTCACGTCTATAACGTTTTTGATATAAAACTATAAAATAGTAGAAGAGAAGAAAAACAACAAAAAATATCAAGGAGATGAAATATATTTTATTTATAAAGAAAGAAATTTGATATTTCATGAAAGACAAAAGGAGAGTTAAGAGTAATATTTATGTACATGTTTTTTTAATTAAAATCTACAAACTCAATCGATCATATTTCTATAAAAAAAAATATTATTAATTTTATTTAATATATTTTGTTGTTTTTATTATGGCCAGCATAATTTATCATTTAATAATATTGAGATATGTGTGTGGTCGATCGATTGATCGTTTGAATGATCGGTTGGCATGAAGTTTTGTTGTTTGTGCTACAATAATTTTAATAAATGCACTTGAATCTTATAAACATTTAATTCAAGTAAAAAAGTAAATGGTATAATTATAAAATGAGGTTCTTAGTTTCAAAGTTGTAAAAATATTAATAAAAATGTATGCATTGCAATCCCTATGTGCTCAAGTACTTACTATAAATCTTATTCTATATGAAATAAATTTTAGGCAGAAAAAAAAGCTTAAAAATTATAAATTATTTCAAATTATATCATGCAAACATTCTTCCCAAACCCACATACAAAATAGGCTTTGAAAAGAGGAAAAAACAACCAATTGCATGCAACAAAATATAACCCATAAACATAACAAAAAATTAAATCAACATAACTCTGCTTAATAAATCTTAACTCAATTTCTATTTGCTGAATGAAAAAACTATAAATTTATTTATTTTTTTTTTTTCTTTCAATTCTTTTCTAAATATTTATTTGCCACACTTGAATGATTATGGCGTTTAGGTGTGTCATTTTCTATCACAGAGGTTGCCATCAAAAATTCATTCATGTACAAAAAGTTTAACAGAAAATTAAGATTATTTTTTATTTATTTATTTTAAAGGATTTTTTATTGACTTTTTTAAAAAATTCTAAAGGAAATTTTAAATTGAGTTTGGATTTGAAAAATCAATAATTATGTGACAGTTTTTGTGGAGAAACAAAACTTCCCACTTATTTATTAAACTTTGTTGCTTTCAATTATTCAGCTACCGGAGTAATTCACTTAATTACCAAATTAATAGAATAATTTTGGAGAGTAATTGGATCAAATAACTGACAAAATACCTCAAAAAATAGTTGGAACAATTAGCTGAATTTCACGAATAATTGTCTTAATTACAAGTTTTATTGACTCAATTACAAACCTAAATGATTTATAAGAATTTTTACTGAATCAGTCACAAGAGAAATTTGAGTAAATACCAGAACAACAGATATAATTACAATTAAATACAATTAAATGAATAATTGAATCAATAATTGTTTTTATTTCAAGTGTAACTGGTACAAATTCAAACACAACTGACTTAAAATTGAATTATAAGCGAATAATTGAATCAATTACTAGGTTAATTGAATCATTCTTGAAAGTATTTGAATTAATTACCTGAGCAACTGACGAAATTACAATTAAATGAATAATTAAACTAATAATTGTTCTAATTACATGTGCAACTGGCCCGAATTCAAACACAATTGTCTTAAAATGGAATTATAATTGAATAATTGAAGCATTACTAGGTTAATTGAATCATTTTTGAGAGTAATTGGATCAATTACCAGAGCAACTGACGAAATTACCAATGTAATTGACTAAACTACAAGAACGCCTGAAACAATTATATTAATAATTGAACGTATCACAAAAGAAATAATTTAATTACAAGTGTTACTGACTCAATTACAAAGGTAATTGACTTAATTAGAATTTTAGTTGAATCAATTACAAGAGAAGTGGTATTAATTACAAGTGTAATTGACTCAATTACAAACATAATTGACTTAACTAATAACAAGAGTAATTGGATCAATTACCATGTTAATTGAATCTTTTTTGAGAATATTTAAATTAGTTACCAAAGTTATTGAGAACGGAGTAATTAGCTAAATTACAATAATATTTGAACCAATTGAAGTGTAATTAGCTCAATTAAGAGTTTAAGACAATTAATTAGAATTGTAATTGATTCAATCGCAAAAATAATTGACTAAATTTCAAGAACAATAGCAAAGTATAATTGACACAATTGCCAGTACTGAATTAATTGCCAAATTCAGTGAATTATTTAATTATTAAAATAATCACCTAAACGATCAGAAAAAATAAAAGTAATTTAGGCAATTTCTAGTGTAATTAACAAATTACTAAAGTAATTGAAATAATCAAGAGAGACATTGACTCAGTGACACAATTAAATAATAAAATTATGAAAGTAATTAAGTCAATTACTAGACTAATTAATTTTAGAAACAATAATTGACTAACTGAAAAGAAGTAGCAAAATTCCTATATATTATAAGTAATTGAAAAGTAATTAACTCAGTTATGAAAGTAATTGACTCAATAATATGAATTGACTAAAGTAATTTACTCAGTTTTTGAATTAATTACCTCATTTACTAAAGTAACAAATCATTTAGGAATTAATTGAAGCAATTAGGAGAATAATTTATAAGTTTTTAGAGTAATTGATTAAATGTTTCTATTAACTTGTATTTAAGGGAAGAACGTAGACTATTGTCAGTGTAATTCACTCAATTATAGGAGTAAATATATAAATTTCTGCAGTAATTGTCGAAATTTTTAGAGTAATTAACACAACTAAGTGAACAATTGACCTATTTATGGAAGTAATTGTTTTATTTATAGAAACAAATACTCAATTACAGAATAATTGACTTAATTATTAAATTATGTTTTTCATTTACTATTGAAATATCAAAAAAATGTATATAATGATCAGAGTAATTGGAAAAACTTCTAAGGTAATTGATGAAAATGCTACAGTAATTAACTAAATTGTGAGAGTTATTGGATTAGATATTTTATTGACCCAATAATATGAATAACCCATAATTCTACCAAAGTAATTGACCCAGTTATAGTCAACTCATTTGCTAAATTAATTGGTAAATTATAAGAATAATTAATTAAAGTATAGAACAACTTTTTATTTCAGGAATAGCTGAAGTTATTTTATAAGTATTTTACTTAATTTCAGGACTAAGTGACTCAATTACGGTATTAATTGACCCTATTAAACAAGCAAATAATTTAATTACTGCAAAAATTTACAAAATTATGAGATTAAATGTCAGAATTATTAAGGTAATTGAGTATTTCAATAACGTGTCATTGACTTAGCTGCAAAAAAATTATGAACACAATTAACATAATAATTAAATTAATTAAAAATATTTGACTTAATTACAACAGTAAATAAACCATTTGCGAGAGTAAAATAGTTTTATGTTTAGGCTTTTTTTTTTAATTATTATTCTGTTTTTGATATTCGTTTTATTCCCTTATCATTTAATAAATCTTAACTCTATATTTTCTCAGAAAAAAAGGGGTTCAATCACTTTTAATCAAAACTTTGTATCTACCTTTGACAATTTATTATTATTTTTTTTTTTTTTCTTTCTTTAAACAAACGTCTTAAATTTCATTTAATATTTTTTCTTTTACCATTTAAATATACAATTCAATGCTACAAAATAATTTCCTTCTTTGCGTTTATTTCTTTAATAAAGCAAAAAAATTCTTATTCTTATTGTCTTTCTTAAGAAGAAAATATCATTCAAGTGTTATGAACTAATCAAATGATATTAAATTTATTTGAATTATGATTTCTGTTGAAATACAAAAATATATGGGGAAAAATACAAGACAAATAAAAACAGAAAAAACACAAGACAACAGCAAAAGTTAATCAATGAAAAAAATAAAATAAAGGACCTCATCAACCTACTATTCATTTAGGTTTTACTTAAAGATATTGAATGTCAATCTCCAGCTCTAAATGCATAGCAGGAGGGAGGAGAAATTAAGAGATATAAAAACTAAACTAAATATAAAACATACAAACTCTTTTGGATATTTAATGTTTTTATTGTTACTGTAAAGCCCCAATGATATCAGGTGTCATTATGGGCCAATACTTGAGTCATTTCGTATTATAAACACTTCACTAGAGAAGGAATACAATGTTGAAAAAATAATTTATATAAATATAAGATTTTTTTTTATTTAAACTGAAATTAAGAAAAAATGTTTTCTAAGAGTAAAAAAAAAAAAATATTATCCAATAAACATTTATTTTGAATACACTCAAAAAATTGGGTTAATAAAAAATTTACTCGAAAAATTTTACAGAAAAAAAAAATGTTATAAACATTTAAAATGCATATTTAATTATTTAAGCAATTATTTGTTTTAAAATTTTATTACAAATTAAACTCTTCCTAACTTTGTTTAAAAAAATAAGGCCATTGCTAGCATCAAAGGTTTTAACAGTGTCGGTGGAACGTTGCATAAGACGCAAAAAGACATGTGCTTAAAAATACAACAAATGTTTGTATTACTTATATTACTTTTTTCACTAAAACCTTTGTTAGATCTAACTTATCACATCGTTTGGTTAAAATGTTAATTTCTTTACTTTGTTTTAAAAAAATATATACAAAGTCAAAACCCTTTAGGCTAAACATAATGGTCATTTATTAATTTAAATGGCTAATTAATCGCATTGATCTTAAAAACGTGTCTGTTTATTTTTTGTGTGTCTCTAACTCTCCTTTTCGTTTTTTTTTTTTTTTTTTTTTTTAAATGCAAATCAAAGTCTTTTTGAACTTACCTCTTAATTTCCGCTCATCAACTAATTGCCTTTCTAATGAGTCTTTAACTTCACGTTCGCGTAAAACGTCCATTTTCAATTCAGCTAAAGAAAATAAATAAAAAATAAAACAATACAAGAGAAAGTTAGTCAAGTAACAAAGAAAACATCATTCTAAGCTTTTAACTTTAAAAAAAAAAATCAAACAAAAAAATCACATGCACATACAATCTCAAAAACTTACCTTTTTCATAACTTATGGCCCGTTCCTGTTGACGAGCATTATCTGCTGCCACTTTTAATAAACTTTGTATATTTCTTAACAAAGTTTCGGTGGAAGATGGTACACCAGGATCCATAGCTAAAGGACCTAAAGTAAGACCTCCCGCTGCTAAAGCAGCTGCTGCTGAAGAAGCATCACTTGCTGCTAATAAAGCTTCATTGGGTGTTAAAGCACCACCACTACCTGATCCTGGTAATGAAGGACCATTAGCACCACCATTTGCAGCCGCTGCTGCCGCCGCTAATGTGGAGTAATTTAAAGCACGTTGATGTTGCAAAACTGCTACTGCTGCATTATGAGAAGGAGAACCATGTTGTAGGGCAGGATGATTGGGATCATGATCACCTAAAACATTAACGGAGACACGATCAACAGCACCCACCAGCGAGGCATTGTGATGGGGCATATTGTGGGCGCGTTGATGACGTTGTGAGGCGGGGGAATTGTTATCGCGTTCAACATCACTTAAATCTGAAAGGAAAAAGAAAAGAGCAACAAGGAAGTTTTACAAATTAGTTTAAATGTTTTCATAATAAAAAATATATCTAATAAACTAGTAAATGGTAGAACTATAATAAGTTCCCCCAACCAGTTAAAATAATTAAATTTTTGTATCTAAATCTAATGTTACTCTTATTCCTATGTATATGCTTTCTCATACCTTCATCATCTTTGCCCATTCGCTCATCTGCATCCGAAGCATTATCATCACTTAAGTTTTCAATATCCTCATCTTCATCGACATTTGTGCCATTACCGCCACCCATTTCACCAACACTACGACCACTGTTACGTTCTATACTATCATCACGTACTGAATGGGCTGGGGAATGCATATCACTACGTTCGCTACGTTCATCACAATTACTACCCTGATCGGTATTACCACCCGATTTGGAAAGATTTAACACAGGACTTTGACGATTGGGAGAACCTTAAAATAAAAACAAATAGAAGAAAACAATTTCATAAAAATATATCACATTTTTCAGTTGATCATTTTTAGATTTTATTTAATAAATTAATGACAATGTATCTAAAGACTTGAAATCTAATTAAAAAACTCAGTTGAAAATTGTTAGACTAATTTCTGATTCATAATACTAAATTTTACTTCAAAAGTTCGTTATTATACTTACAGTTACGTGAACTTAAATCGCGGGGTTTTGGTTCACCACCCATAACTCCTCCTCCAACGCCACTCATTTGCTGACGTTCATCGGTACGTTCTTCACGAAGTCTGAAATTAAAATGAATAAAAGTTGTCTTTTGAAAAAGTTGTTACAATGAAAAAGCTTTTTCGATATTTATATTCTGTATAAAATATTAATAATTTGGTAGAATAAATATTGACAATTTTAAATAAACATTTCCCGCACAATTTTTAAGGCTAAATATTCCCAATTATTGATCAAGAGAATATTTAAAAATTTTTAAGTTCACTTACGAAAACGTTCTTATGCTTATGTTATAACTTGAAAGCTTTCTTAGGTTAAATAAATTCAGTGTTGCCAATTCAGCGCTTTTCGCGCTAGATTTGGCGCTTTTCAGCAACCCAAAAGTTGCATTTTATTACATCAGCGCTTTTTCTTAAAAAGGCGCTAAATTGGCGCGTTTTGTGTTCGGCTAGTTTTAGTTGCAGATTTTAATCATATGTTCTTAATTTTTTTTTACCTACGTAAGTAGTTATTGCTAAACAAGTAGAAATTTTGTTGTTTCGATGCAAAATACAGTATAATCTCGATAATCCGAATAATTGATTGCAGACCCTTATCCGGATTATCAAATTATCAGGATTAACGAGGTTTTTTCCTGGCCACATTTTGTTAAATAAAAACTATTAAAATATAATAAAATATTAAATTAATTTGTTGAATTATAAAGATAAAATAGATTTATTTAAAAAAGTTTAACGATTTCCAATATCTTAAAAAAATCCTGCAACCGATTATATGAAAATTTATTTTATTAGAACTTTTGAAACATTAATTTTTGTTATCTAAAACACCAATTATAGCATTAATTTATTCCAGTTTTAAATTACAGAAACAAGCCCTAACTTTACATTTATTTTCAAGAATTTCTGTAACAAAAAGCGATAAGATAACTTTCTAAGGATTAGAAAAATCCAGAAAAAAAAATCAGAATTAGTTTCACTCCTTGTTTTGAATTAATGCATAATAACTTTGTTTGTATCTAAAATTTCTTTGGTTTTATTCAGTTTTTTCCTTCTCCTGTATAATTACGAAAAGTCGAAATACACATTTTCTATATTCTGCCATCGATATATATGTATTTTGATTTCTATTTATTTTAAAAAAAATATTTTTAAGAGGTCAGACAATTTCTATACTTAAGAAATGCTTAAGGGATGAAAAAAAAAAACAAGTTTAGAAACATAAACTATTTTTAAAAATTAGGATTTGGCCAGTAAATTAGCAGTATAATGCCGGACCTAAGACCTTCATACTTTAATTTAACATATTTATTAATGTAAGATCTTTAAACTTAAAGTTATTATTAAATGTATACATTTCTTTGTGTCTTAAATATTGATTTTATAAAATGTTAATGTTCAAAATTGCATAAAACTACTAAATATTTGCACATGAACTTAATATACCGTAATAAGTTGTTTTCTTTTTAATAAAAAATACATATTTAACTAAAAAATTAAAACAAATTTCATTTAAATATAATTTAGCGCTTTTTAGCGCGTTTATGATTGATGACCGGCGCGTTTTGGTTCAAAAAAGTTGACAACGCTGAATAAATTTAAGATAAAGCTTTAAACTCTTATAACAACTCAAAATTAAGATTTTTAGTATTCTAAAGCTTTTGAAAAAATAAAAAATTAAGAAACATTATTTCCAAAGTAAAATCAATAAAGATAAAGATAAAGCTTTAAACTCTTATAACAACTCAAAATTAAGATTTTTAGTATTCTAAAGCTTTTGAAAAAATAAAAAATTAAGAAACATTATTTCCAAAGTAAAATCGTATAGAAATTTCTTATTAAGGGAGCTTTTTACAAAGCTTTATTATAAAAAAAATTTAAAATAAGTTGTTTAAAAATTTAAAGCTTTTTAAAAACTAAAATATTAACAAAAATAAAATTTTTCAGTTACATCTGTTCAGAAGATTTGAGGGAAATAAAATATGAAGATTGTATATTCATCTTCAGAAAGCTTTTCCATAAATTTCATTATTGCAAACAAATTGTTAAACATATTTTCAATAAGCTTAGTCGTAAGAGAAAATGCTAAAAAGTGCTCAGAAATTAAAAGCTTTTTGGAAACAAAAATGTTGAATAAAATCAAGTCTTTTATTTGTTTAAGTAATTTTACATTTAATCGAAAAATTACAGAGAATAAAATTTTTTAAAACATACCTTCAGCTTTAGAGAGATTTTCTATAAACTTAATTAAAGTAAAAAAACTGTACAAAAATTCCTAATATGCTGAATTATTTGATAAAATGTATAGGAAAGAATACAGAAATTAAAGGCCTTCTAAAAATTAAAATAATAATAATAAAACCTAAACTTATTATATTTTAAATTAGCTGTTTAAAAAGCTTATTTAAAGAGCTTAAATCTCTTTAAAGGTGTTTTTTGTTATCTTTTAAATAATCTTCATCGTTTAAGAAATTGAGAAAAAGTGTTCCGAAATTTATAGCTTTCGGAGAATTAAAAAGGTAATTAAAATCGAATCTTTTTATTGTCTTTGATAAACTTTAAATTTAGCTGTATATCTTCGACTCAACAACAGTTTTTATTGAAATTAGGGTGTCAATGACTAAAAATATAGTTGTGTTAATAAGAGTAAAAAAAAATGCACTTAAACAAAATATGGGTTTAATAAATAAAATAAAGTCAGTTATACATGGTGTTTTATTGTTTTTTAAAACTTATTTTTTATGCACTTTCGCTTTTCTTACCCTTAAATTTATTAATATTGTCATAAAATATAATAATCATTCCTCCAAGTTTATCCTAAAACATTAATATTAGCGAAATTTATTACCAATCAATTAAATTTCAAAATTTTTTACAGTTTTGTACTTTTTGCACTCTCAGCAACGATTAAATGAAAGAGCGTAAGAATACGAGTGAACTCAGCCAGCACAATTGTGCTATGAAATTGACATCCCTAATTGCAATTCTAAAGAGACTTGAAGTGAGCTTAATTTGATAATAGATTTTGAATATTTAGTCAGTTAATTCCTTAATAATTAACTTTAAAATTTAAATTTCACAATTTTTTTATGAAAAAGCTTTTCAAGAATTAAAGCCACTTTAAAGTTTTTAGTAAAAATCTCTTAAGAATAAGCTTTTAATATATCGAATTTATCATAAATTCCGCCATAAAGTTTTGTCACATTTGTGTTCATATTAGTAATTTACAGTATCGTACTTTTGATACCCTTTGTTAATGAATTTAATAGAATTCTTAAGCAATTTAATCATTTAATACTGAAATGATGTCAATTTGATGCCCAAAATTTTATGTGCATTCTGAAAGCTTAAGTAAAATTCATTTCCTTCAAGCCTAAGTACTTTCAATTTAGATTTTTATTTATATCCAAATTTCTTATTAAGCTTACCTTTCCAAATGCTTAACAATATCCTCATAAGCAGCTCGACAATTCTCCCATATACCCGATCTGGCTAAAGCATCCATATTAGCCGCTGACATGCCACTTTGAGCAGCAGCCTTTAACATTTGACTATCGGGGCGTGCATGAAGACCATGAGGAGGCATACCGGGTGACATTAATGCAGAACCAGGATGATGATTCATTTGCATAAATGCCATATGATTAATGGGCGGGGGATTATAGCCATTAGCTAATAAAGGTGATTTTTCCAAGCGATTCATATCTAAAAAGAGCAAAAGAGAAAATTTTTAATAAAACTAAAAACAAAATTTAAGAAAATAATGCATACACAGAAAAAATGATTGCGATCTTTTTTTCAATTAATATAGTTGTTTCATTTTGCATCGAAATTTAATAAATTTATTCAAGAAAAAATTAAATAAAAATAAAATTTAACTATACTTTTATATCCTATATACATTTTTAATTCATCCAATCAACTACTTGATTGATTTAATTAATTTATTAATTGGGAATTTTTTTCTGTTTTGTATTTTTTAAATTTTTTAGTAATTGATAAAATCATTTTGGTGAGAGGTGCAAATTTAAACAAGTTTTTAATTGAATGAATTATTTTCTAATATTTTTGTTAATTGGTGACTTTTTTCTGTGTATGTAGATTTAAATGTATTTAATTATTTTCCTATTTTACATAAAGAAATTTCGTGTCCAGAGTGAGTGATTGATACAAAAAGAAAGATCATTTTACTAAAATGTTTGTAAACAGGACACGTATTTACATGTATTTATGCGTAAAAACCAAGCTCCTAAGATATGTTTTTGGAAATTTACATTTACATAAGTGTAAATTTTTAAAAATAGGAAAAAAAAGCTAAATTTTTAAATTAAAATTTAATTTTTTATCATTTACACTTATGTAAGTCAGGGTTCACACACACAAATATTTCTTGCTGCAATTCTGAGTTCGGAAAAGAGATAGGGGAAGGGAATACTAAACTTTTACATTCTCTTTACCTCTTTCGTCTACGAACTAAGTATTACAGCAATTTAAATTTCTAAAAGCCTATTTTATAGGGCTTAGTTTTTATGTATAAATACATGCGTGTAAATCCACGTTCTTTTTATACAATTAGAAATACAAATTTTTTGGCAAATATTTAACAAAACATTGTATCGACAAAGATTTCTTAGGTAATCGGGTTCTTCTGTTTCTTTTTTAATATAAAATTCCAAATTGTCCCACTTATATTTTACCAAACAACATAATAAAATATGGGTAATCACATCTACAGGCAAAGCAAGAAAAACGTATTTATTATTTTTTTTTTTTATTATTTTTCTATTCCAAAATTTTTGTTTTTATGTCTAATACATGTCTGAGTTTTTGTTGGTTGTTATTATTATTATTTCTATTGTTTTTAGCATTTATTTTAGCCATATTATTATTATGGCCAACTTTTATATTGTTCTTGCCATCACAACTATTTTTTTTTTTTTTTTTGTTGAGTGTAAATACAATATTTGTCACATTTTTGTTGCTGTAATTTAAAATAGATTTTGTTGACATTTTTGTTAATTTCAGGGTTACTGCAACCATTACTGTTTTGCCCCCTAAAGAACCATTTTTGTTCAGTGTGTCCGTCCTGAATATGCGTGTTTTAGCATTTAATACGTCACTCCTTTAGTAAAATTAAAGTTTCCCAGCTATTTTTCGTTATGGCTGGTTTTCTTTTTTTTTGTGCAAAGGGTCTCGTTACTGAAAAACCACATAAGTATGGTTGAATAGTTTTGAGCAAATTATTTTTATCTTTATTTAGAAAAATAAAATAATAAATATTAAAAACATTGTGGTAATTACATTTAAATTATATTTAATTTGTTTTGGTTTGTCGATTTAGGAAAATAGGGAAAGGAAACTAGCTCAAATGGATTTGCTAAAATAAATTAATATTTAATTAAGGAAAACATTTTAATTATGAAGGAAAAAAAATTTGAAATATATAGTGAAGTTAAAAGTAATTTAAGCTCAAATCAATATTTAGCAAGAAAAAACTTTTAAAATACCATACTTAAGGCCATACTTTGTTAGCAACAATCATCAATTTGATGGCACTATTGTTTGAAATTATTTTAAAATAATCTCACAATCATATTGCCAAGTATTATTGAAACTGCCTTTAAGTAATAAATATCAAAATACCACTAAAGCTCCAGCAATCATTATCTTAAGACTTCCTTTTTTTTATTGAAACAAACAAATCACTATAAAAATCATTTTAAGAATTAAAAAAAAATTAAAAAAACAAAAGAAACTAGTTTCCAAACGTGGCATTGGAATGGCATACATTCAAATAAATAAAAAGCCAGAATACTGATTCTGTACTTATAGCCCAACAAACGCCGAGACAAAAATTTAAAGAAATTATCACAAACAATTTTTAATTAATTTAAAAATAAGTTTACTATAATCCAAAAATAATTTAATTTAATTTTATTCAGACTCGAATTCAATCTAATGTAATAATTATTGAAGAATATATTTTTTTAAAAGGTTTTTTCAGACATTAGCAGAATGTAATGCATTTTAATTTTTGTTTATCTTAAAAAATGTTTGTTGGGTATTGAAAATCTAAAGAAGATTTTCGTATTGTTGCTGATAATGGTTGCAAGTTACACACAAGTTATTTGCAACCATAACCTACAATTGTCGTAAACAACAATACAAAACAAATCAAATTGTTGCATATTTCATTATTATTTCTTTCTTTCTTTCTTTCTTTATTTTTATTATTTTTCTTCACTCATCTGCTGATTTTTCGCTGCTTCACTTGGCAGCATGTCTTTGTAAATTTAAGCACGATTTCTTTATTTCTCTAAGGTTTAAACTTAAAAATATAAAAACTCTACTTATATACATTCCTGTTTTAATTTTCAATACAATGCCATACAAAAATCATAAGAAACTAAAATTATTATGTATTTGCCAGTCATATGGTTCCAATATCCTCAATGGTTGAGTATTAAACCCCCGAATTATGGTTATATTTCATTATGTTTAAAGCAGTTTGATTCTTTCAGGAAATATTTAAAATCAACCATTCAATGTGTGTATGATTTGTATGATTGTCTGTCCTTCCGTCTGTCTGTCTGACTTGATAATGGTTGTATTGTAATTTGAAATAATTTCATTTTCTTTTTTACTTTTGATTATTGGTTTACGAATGTTTTTACGTCTGTTCAATTCTCAGTCACTGTTTTTCTTTTTATTTTTAGTAAGTTTCTTGAGAAAAGAAATCCATGATGATTTGTTAAATATATGACCCAGTATTTGAGATTTTTTTTCTGTTCAGCCTTTAAGCAACAATGTTAAGATTTTAAGGCAAAATGTGTGTGGTTTAGACAAGTTTGTTTCTTCTTATATGATTTGGTGTTATTTTATGTAAATAATTGCAGAAGATTTAGAGAATATAACAAACATTTGCAAAAACTGATAAAAAATTTTCTAAAACTAAACAATTTGAAGAAAATTATTAAAATATAATATTATTTTATTTACATTGCTAATCTACAATTTTGATTTTTTCATAAAACATCATACTAAAGGTATTCATTCAGAAGTTGCAAAGTTGGTAGATCCTTGCAAAGTAGCAAAGTTGCATGGATTTCTGTAAACACAACAACAACCAAAGAAAATAATGCACAACTTTTGCAAAATTTTTACAGTAGAACCAATTACAAAGTTATCAGAATAAAACTAGTTTGGAATTTAACAACAATTAATTAATTAAATAATATAAAAAGAAAACATCAATAAATTAATATAAATTGTATAAATAAAAAATATATTTGAAAAAAATATAAAAAGAAAGATGCTTTTACATTTTTTTGATAACTTTATCAAATTTTTTTAAAATTAGTTGCTCACGTGAAGTTAAAACTGTGCAAAATTGCAAGGGTCGAAAAATTTTGAAGTGAATACCTTTACTAATAGTCATTTAAATATTTTGCTCAACAAGGACAAATGATTAGTGTTTAATTTTGATATAACAAAGTTGTCACCATAGCACACTGACATAGTTTTTTACTATATTGGACAGTAGAGCAGTAAAATTTTTTGGAAATAAATCTGTAACTTCTAATCTGCTGGTTGGATTTGCGTGAAATTTAAATTAAAAAAATTAAGACTTTTTTTGTAAAAAAGTATCTACACTCTTTATTCTCTAAAATAAAATTTTCTTTAACAATATATAATAATTTTATACTTTTCTGAAAGGTATCTTTATAGAGATTATTTTGAAAAAGAAAACAAGCCCCATAACACAAGCGGTAAAGGTACACACTCTCCCGAATTTGACCCATTTTATTTGGAAGTTTTAACTTTAATGTATATTTTCTAAAATCCCTAAGCACGATTCTGCAAACGAAATCCATTTTAGAAATCCACAATATGTTGTTAAAAGTTTTCAATCAAAATCTACGTCACTTCGGAAAAATTAGGACTTTATAGCCAAAAATGTGAAAAAAAAAACCCATTTTTGGTATTTTCGGCGTTTTTTTTTTAGGAATTGTGGGATTTTTTTTATAAAAATCTTAAAGTTTTTTACACTATCACATTTTGTTCGATAAAGTCTACAATTACCGCAAATTTTGTTGTGATATTTTTAATAACAAAGATTTTATTACAGATAAAATATTTATAGTTTCTCAAAAAAAAAAAAAAAAAAAATTTTACAAAAATTGACTAAAAATTATTTTATAATTTAAATGTAAAAAAAATTACTACACATAGATTGCTCTTGTAAATGAACAACCTAAAAAACTTGCTACTTATGTAGATTTTAGTTTAGGATAAGCAAATGTTTAACTATTTCAAACTTGGCGGCCTTAATTGGCGACCTAAAATTTTTGGAAAATAATCAACAGAATCATATATATCTGTGCAATAAAAAATTATGTAAGTCTAAATTTGAAACTTAATTTCACATTTTTGAGATTTAAAAAAAAAAAAAAAAAAACCGGGAGGTAATATGAAATATTTTCTGAGTCACGCCTTTTCCAATCTCTGAGAAATTATTTTACTGAAAAAGTCCATTTTTAAAACAAGTTTTCCCCGGATTGGAATTTTACATATTTGGGAATATTTTTAATTCTATGATTTTAGATCAAGTTTGTCTATATTGTGCCAAAATTTCAAAGGAATACCTCCACTTCTTTAAAATATATTTACGTTCAAATATTACTCAAAGATACGCTTAATATTCAAATTTTAAGTTTTACGTCTGGAGAAATTTCATTGCATCACATTGGGGAAAAATGTGTCAAAAGTGGCGATTAATTGAATTTTGAAATTTAAATTTTTGTAATAAAGTTGGGTACCGAATAAAAATAGATAAAATTATGTATTAATATCAATTAAAATCCTCAAGCTACGTTTTGTTGTTTTCTTATAAGGAGCTGTCAAAGTTAAAAAGAATAAAAAATTCTATATTCATCAAGTTTCAGAGTATTTATTTTAAATAAAAAGTGTTTTAAAGTTAAAATTTAAAATGGAACCATCAACTTCAGATATTTAAGTGTTCTTTTCTTCAAGTATTTGTAAATTATATTTCGTTTTAATATTTTTGTTTTTTTTTTTTTTGGAAAATTGTCCTAAGATACACTAATTTTCAATTTTAATGGAATGTAACTTACTTAAAATGTTACAAGATGTTTGTTCTGAAAATATTCTGAAAAATAGTACATATTGTCCACTTTAATATTATGAAAAAATTTGTGCGTATATTTAGCCCAATTTGTGATTTATATTTTTTTTACCGAAAAAACTCCAGTAGATTTTATACAAAAAACTTCTAGTCGGGTAGTTGAATTTACATGAACGTAGACATAGCAGAGGACAGTAGTATTTCAAGTTTAGAAGCAGAATACCATATACTATTCATGAGCGGAGCTATGGGGATTCAAATAGGGTACTAACGTCATATGAAATGTTTAACCATTAGCGAATTTTTGTTCTTTATCTGATTTCCAAGATTTTTATATCACTTTTAAGTTTTTGATAAGTCCTTTAGAAAACATGCTTGCATGTACTATATCTCTCATTTATTCTTCGAAATATATTTATTTGAATTTTCAATAATCTCAACTTTGCAAGATGATGGTCAAATCTAGTTTGTTTAATAACAAAATTGTCTATTGAAGTCGATATTATTGAGTCAAAAAACAAACGATTTTAAATTGTCAAGTTTGCAAAAATTAATAAAAAGGCGAACGAAAGGACAAACATTAGAATTCTTAAAAAAAAAATCTTAGAATTTCAAAAATATATTATTTTACCTTTTGGCTAATACAAAAACTAAATCTAAATATAAAAAAATTGATTAAACATTTCCCTGAATTAAGTGCCATTTTAGACCCAATTAACCCAAATGTATAGACAGACGGACGGACATTGGCATTTTACCAAAAAATATTTTAGAATTCCAAAAATACATTTTTTTACTAATTAATAAATTTTAAAAATAGAACGTGATCATCAAAATTCAGATATTACCTTTCCTTAAATTAAGACGGAAGGACGGACGTTACCATTCTATCAAAAAACATCTCCTAATTCTAAGAACTAATTTTTTACTAACTAATAAATATAAAAATTAAATATGAGTATTAAAGTGTCAATATCGCCTTTCCCTAAATTATGCATAATTTTCGACCCCTTTAACTCTAATGTTTAGACAGACGGACAATACCATTCTGCAAAAAAAAAAAAAAAAAAAAAAAAAAATCTTAAAATTTTAAAATTTAATTTTTTTACCTAATATTCGATAAAAGTAATAAAACGTGAACATTAAATTATTGATATCACCCTTCGCTGAATTTATCGACATTTTTGATCCCTTTTACCCTAATATGTGCATTAATAATTTGTTTTGAATAGAAAACAGACAAATTTTCTACAACATTTTCAGACAAAATTATAAAACTTCTAATAATATTATTAAAATCAAGCCCACAATTGCTATCATTATAACTAATATCTGGAGAATATAACCAATATCTGACCACAGATTAGAATTTTTGATAGACATAAAGGAATTATAATAAATATTTCAATTCGTTTATGACAAAATATCTTTTATTTCTTTCTCTAATATTTATTACAAATCTTGAATTAAATCTTTTATTATTTAGTTGCTATTTACAATACTTTTACAAACATTAAAAAGAAATAAAAAGATTTTCAATTATTTAATGGATTCTTTTAGAATCTTGCATTTATAGTTTTTTTTACTCAAACTTTTTGACATTTCAACCACGCCTACTTTTATTTCAGTTCGATCAATAAATACCAACATTTTGTTTTTTTAACACTAATGTATTCAATGATTTGTTGAAATTTATATTTCTCTTTTTTTATTTTCAAAACCTTTTACTGATTTATTTCTTATTGTTTTTATTATTGATTTACAAATTACAACATTATAATACTGGTATAAGCAACTGTAAGAGTAAGATTATGAGTTCTTAAGAAGTCATGAGAGTGAAGAAAAAACTACTTAACACATATTTATGAAAAATCTTGAAAAGAACAAAAATGACAAGTCATGGAGGCTATTTGGCGGCATAAATATTGAAACTGGCGTTTTGATTTTGAGATATGATTTTTTTCTTTTCTGCTTTTTCAATTTGTAGTTTTTTTTAATAAAAAAAGCGGCTTCTTTTTTGTTAAGGTTCATAGTAAAGTAGGCGTTAAATTTTAAATGATATAGCAAGTTTTTTTTTACTTCTTTTTTTGAAATGATATAAATAATTTATTAAAGGATTGTTGTTATTGTAAACTTACCACTTATATGACCATTTTCATAAGGATAATCACCATTATCCAGACGATGTTTTTTCAATTGTGGATGCTGGCTAAGATGGGTGGGTGGCAAGGATAATCCCACTGGTCCTCGTTTAGGCGGTCTACCCGGTCTGGAACTGCGGAATTGCAGAGAGTTACTGTTTGGATTAAAATTAATTGTTTAAATAAAATTAGTAACGCAAATAAGCCGTACTACTATCTGTAACAATTACAATCTTATGCAATTTTATTAAAGTGAAAAGAATTTATAATAAAAATTTAATTTTAAAAATTAAATTTTTTTAATTTTTTTTTTCTTTTTAGTTAAACAACACACAATCATACATTCTAATTTGTTTTTAAAATAAAATATTTTTACTTATATTCAAAGTTTGAAATGCAGATTTGCGTTACTTTTGTTAAAAAAAAAAAATAATAAACAGAAAGTTTGTTTATTAAGGCTATTCCTAGATGAAGAAAAAATTTTTTAAAATTTATTTAAAACTAGGAATAACCTTCTTATTTTTAATATAACTTAAGAGTTTTTAAAGCCTTTTCATTGTAAATTATTTTAAACTTGTTTTATTATTTATTCTTAATATAAACTTTAATAGACTGTGAATATCCTTTATTTTTCTTTAACAATTTAATTTAATTTTTGTTATTTCGAGTTTTCCAAATGATTTATTATTTTTTCAAATTAATTTACGTAGACATTGTTTTGTATTTAGTTAACAAATATTATTTTAAAATTTATTTAGCTGCAGGAAATTATGAAAAATATATACAGATTCACTTTACCAGACAATAGTTTATTTATTTGTTTATATTGAGATAATATTTTATTTTAGTTTTTTTGTTTTTCAGTTACTTCATCTAATATTTATTTTTTTTTTCTGTTCTATTCTAATATTTATTTAGAGATTTTTACGTTAAACTATATCTATACGCGCACCACATTTTTTGTCTAAATCTTAAATAAATAATAATAAAAAACAAATTTATGACTTTATTTAAAAGGTAATTTTTAAATAAATATGCTACTGTTTTTATTCTGTTTATTTTTTATTGTTATTAAATATTTTTTATTGTAGGTTCTTAAATATTATTACCCAGTTGTATTTCATATAGTAGTGGGTGCTGTTGTATATACATACATATTTAAATTTATTTTTGGCAAATATTTTAACTAACTACTGGCTACAAACAAAGATTTATAAAGTTTATTTAGTTTGTTTTTTTTTTTTTTGTTGCTGTGGTTATGTGAATCATTAAATCATTTCGTATCTTTTCTATACTTAAAAGGTAGAGGGAAAGATAAGGATTTTATTTAAACATTTTTTTAGGGTTTTTTCTATTATAGCGCCTTTGTTTGCTTATGGTTACAATTTACCGAGAATAAAAAAGGTCAAGTTTTTAGGCCAACTAAATACTATTTAAATAAATAATAAAAAAATATTTACCTCAAGATAACAGATAAATTACAATTCAAATTTTGTAATAAAATAAAAATAATTCTCATGAGTCTAAAAAAGCAACTTTATTAGTTTTAAACGCAATGGATTTTTAGTTTTAATATAAAAATTACCTAATTAAATTAATATGATAATATTAAAATATTTTAAAACAGTATCGGCTCTAGTAATGTAGATATTACAAACAAGATTTGTCCTACCGGACTTTACATAAATAATATTCTTTTTCAACATATTTCCACACAATGCACTATGGTTTCAATGAAAGCTTTTCTTGGCCAAAATTGCCAAAATGGATAAAAAACAGATTTTTTTGTTTAAAATATAATTTGGGTGAAAATCAAAGCAATTTAATGTATTTATTTTGTATTTCAAAAATTTAATTAATTTTTACACTTTTTATGTGTCAGAAGTAAAGTCATTACAAAGGAAATTTTAACATATTTCACTTATAACTCAACCCAAAGGTGTGCATTTTCTTTAGCAGCATTAATTTTGATACACAACTATATTTTAGCAATATCTGCTATTTTATTTTTTAATCTTGGCATTTTTATTCATTGGTTAGACCTGTGTAAATGATAAGAATTTCCAATGCTAACTTATACGGAAAAAATGAATTTTCTCGAAAATCGCAAAACGAGACAGTATGAGAAATATAGCCCAGATATATGTTTATTTATTTCTGTTGAGTTTTTCTCTACCAATTTTCACCAAAAACTTAGAGGTCTAATTAAATGTAAATTTTTTTACGAATCCAATTTCATTTTGGGTTTTGTAAAACAAACTGTATTTTTCTAAGATGACAACAAGTTCTAACTAATTTCGTATTCAATTATAAAAGTACTTATCCTAAGTACTATTTTCCATAATAAACTTATTTAAAAAATTATTGTATTCAATAATTATAAATTAATGAAAACCATTGAAAAAAGTCAAATTTTTTATTCATATTGTATTATGGCGACAAATTACTGAAAGTAAGAAAAAACTCTATTTTCTGGCATTTTAAAGTGTTTGCTATAAAACTACGATAATTAAAACACAAAAAGAAAATGTTACCAAAATTAGTTTTGGCCAAGAAAAATGGTAGGCGAAACCATAGTGCAATGTTGACGTTTTATATATTCTTAATTAAGTTGAAATTGGTAGACTGTAGTGACTAAAACATTACATTTATTTATTAAGCCCTACATCTGCATAGGTGGTAGGGGCATTGTGGGTTCATACTAATGCTTTTAAAGATTTAAGGATGTCCGTCAGTCTGTCCATATAAACGTTGTAATCAAACTACAAAATTTTTTTAGATAATTCAATGAAGTTTCGTATATGACCTCCTATTGGATCAAAAAATTACCCTATTGAAACTAATTACGATCAGTCCATTATTTCATCTTAGTCCCATACAAATGTCAAATAAGTATTATATGCCTGAATGCTCGAGTCTGAAGTCCCTAGTACCTGGATTTTACTATTTATTTTATATATTATATTTTTATTTTATTTTATTTTTATTTTATTTTTATTTTTATTTTATTTTTATTTTATTTTTAATTTATTTTATTTTATTTTTATTTTATTTTATTTTTATTTTTTTTTTAATTTTATTTTTATTTTATTTTTATTTTTATTTTATTTTATTTTTATTTTATTTTATTTTTATTTTATTTTTATTCTATTTTTATTCTATTTTTATTTTATTTTTACTTTATTTTATTTTATTTTATTTTTATTTTAATTTTTATTTTATTTTATTTTATTTTATTTTATTTTATTTTATTTTTATTTTTATTTTATTTTTATTTTATTTTTATTTTATTTTTATTTTATTTTTATTTTATTTTTATTTTATTTTTATTTTATTTTATTTTTATTTTATTTTTATTTTTATTTTTATTTTATTTTATTTTATTTTATTTTTATTTTATTTTTATTTTTATTTTTATTTTATTTTATTTTTATTTTTATTTTTATTTTTATTTTTATTTTATTTTATTTTATTTTATTTTATTTTATTTTATTTTTATTTTATTTTTATTTTATTTTTATTTTCATTTTATTTTGATTTTATTTTTATTTTATTTTTATTTTTATTTTATTTTTATTTTATTTTATTTTATTTTATTTTATTTTATTTTATTTTATTTTATTTTTATTTTATTTTATTTTATTTTATTTTTATTTTATTTTTATTTTTATTTTATTTTTATTTTATTTTTATTTTTATTTTATTTTTATTTTATTTTTATTTTATTTTTATTTTATTTTTACTTTATTTTTATTTTATTTTTATTTTATTTTTATTTTATTTTTATTTTATTTGTATTTTATTTGTATTTTATTTTTATTTTATTTTTATTTTTATTTTTATTTTATTTTTATTTTATTTTTATTTTATTTTTATTTTATTTTATTTTTATTTTTATTTTATTTTTATCGTCCGTCTATCCGTCCTTGTGAACCTTGTAATCAAACTAAAAAAAAAATTTGAACATAAATTAATGAAATTCGGCGCATTATTGCGCATCAAGGACGAAGCCTATTGAAATTGGTTATGATCGGTCTATTATTTCACCTAGCCCCCATATAAACCACTCTTCATAAAAACACTTTAACGAGCATAAATCCCATTAAAATGTTAGTATCAAGTTAATATTCGACACAAATAATTTTTATATAAATATAAATGATGGTGGTAAATTTTACAAAGATCGGTGCATAATTTCACCCAGTCCCCATATAGGGCCCATTTTCATATATTACTGATATAAAATATTGAATTACATTTGAATTACATATTACATTTGATTATTATTAAGGAACAATTCATCAGAAAAAAAATCTGGATTTTGAAAAATATGAAATTTAAAATTTTAGAAATCAAATGAAAAGCAATGAAAAAGATTATTTACTTTGAAACACAATAGCTTCGCTGTTTGAAGGTATTTGGCATTCACCTTTAAAATTTATTTACTTTGAAACACAATAGCTTCGCTGTTTGAAGGTATTTGGCATTCACCTTTAAAATTTAAACTAAAATGTTGATCGGCTTTGATATTGTAAATTGTAAATTGGACCAGTAAATTAAAAACTACAAAATTATTTCCAAAATATTTTGATTCTGTCGCAATATGGCATTTGTTCTCGACACTTATTTTTTGTCCAGTTTTTTAGTCATGAATTTGTTAATCAAATATAAAAAGTAGCCTTCATTCATCCTTCAAAATTTTATGAAAATTTTGTCAGCAGTATTTATAATGTAATTTATTTACAACTGTACTATTTCATAGACTTAATTAAGTATTTAAAATAAATCACTTAACAATTTTCTAACATTTACAACATAATTAAAAATGACTCTATATACCATTCTATATAAGGCCATTTAAACTACACAAATAAAAAAATAAAATATTTTACATAAAATTATGATTAACATAAATCACAACATTAACTTTTAAGAAGTAAAATTTAAAGTTGATATAAGAGTTTAGGAATAATTAAAAAAATAAATTCTAAAAAAAGAAGGAAAAATGAAAAGTATAGAAAATCGTTTAAGAAAAACAAAAACTGATAATTTAAATTTATAAAGTTTTTTAAGATTTATTCAAATTTTTTATTAAATGTTACTTTCAATGGGTGATAATTTAATCTATAGACTCTACCTCCATTTTATAATTAAAATTTAATTTTCAGCAAACAAAAAATTTTACCTTAACTGTTAAATTAATTATTTAAAACTGTTAAAATATTTGCATTTCTTGTTTTTCCTTAATTTTGGCAAATTAACAGTTTTTTTAAATTAAAAATTTGTATTTCTCCTTTTTTTTACAAAAAAAAAAAAAAAAAAAAAAAACATGTTTAACGTTTAACTTACATAAATAAGTTTTTCCAATTTTTTTCTTCTTTTTGTAGCCCGACTGCTTAAAATTTAATATTAAATATTAACCACAGCTGCTAACAGGTTTTACAGTAGTCTGTGTAGTATTTTTAACCAAAAAACTAAGACAAAAAAAAACTTCATATTTACAAGTTACATTTTACTAGTACATAGCATTTTATGGGGGGTTTTTGCTCAAAAAAATATTGTTGTATAACTAGTAATTTTATTAATTTATTATTACTCTTAAGCTGTTTGTTGTATTTTATTATTATTATTTTTCTTTTTTTTTTTTTTTTTGTATTTTAGCTCTCAGCAGACAAATTAATGTGGTTGTCAAATTTGACAGGTTGTTTTGTCTTTTAGAATTGGTTATTTGTAATTGAAAATGTTTTCGTTTTGGGGGTTATATTTTTACAGATATTTTCTTTAAAGAAAATTTGATTATTTTAGATTTTAATTTTTGAAAAAATACTTAAACAAGCTTTTGCTTTTAATTAAGATTGAAATAATCTCTCTACTGAAACTAATTAATATAAATTGAGATCTATGTAGTCTGAACAGCTCAATTAAAATATCAGAAGTTCTACACTACCAGACTTGTCCTCATGAAAGCTGCTTGACATTTCTGCTGATGTAATTAAAAGAGAAAACACTATTTTAATATTTTTTAAGATCGAAATAAGGAGTTTTAACCTCACTAACTTCTGCTCTAGTTGGGGCTAATAATAAGCATAAATTTTATGCAGTCTGAATAGCTTATTTAAAAAATTAATTGCATAGCCGAGAAGATTTAAATAAATTCTTGTTTAGGATGCCCACAGTATCAACATTACTACTAACTGACATGTCTGATTATAAGGTTTTAAAAAATAATTTTATTATTTTTTTTTATTTTTCTAACCTTAAGGTTATTGCTCCTTTTTTCCTGAATTCTTAACCTCTAGATTTCAATATTAAACTTTATTTTAAAAAATAATTCAAATGCTTTAGAATAATTACAAACCAAATATTTATTAATATATAAATTATACATTTTATCTCAAAACCAATATTTATTTACAAAGAGAAAATAAACTTAAAAAAGATAAAAAAAAAATCTATATAAATAAATTGTAACAAATGCCAGAATTATGTGTAAATATGTATTATAGCAATGAAAGTAAATTGTAAATATACTTAAAAATTTATCAGTAACAATGAGAACAATAAAATGAAAAGAAAATTAAAATTTATTTAAATTAAAAATATATTTATGAATACATACAGTAAGAAATAGGCACACTTTAAAGAAAATTAAATTAAAATATACCATTTTTAAGAGGTTTTGCCAAATTTTGGTTAATATTTTATTTTGCTACTAAACAAATTTAATTGATTTTCAATAACAAGCTGCTTATATTAATAACAAATATTATAGGGTACGAAAATATTATTGGAGTTTAATATTTAAGTTATGAGAGTGTTTTCTTCAGACATTATATTGCTAAAACTACTCAAAACAAGAGTAAAGGAGTTTAAAAAATAATACCTAGCACACTCAAACATATTTATATGTATTTTAATCAATACAGTTTCAGAAGGAGTTAAAAATTTTAAGAAAGAAATTTACTTTATAATAACACTTTCTGTTTCCTTAAAATCTACCTTAATCTTAAAAAAAATATTCAAATTCTTTCATATTTTAATAACAGGGTTATTTAAATATTTTTTGTTGAAAAAAAATCACAATAATATTTATTAAATACACAATTAGCAAAAATATGAAAAATAATTTATCTTTAGCTTATATTTTCAAGTTGAACAAACCTAAGAATTTTTTTATTTTTTTAAATGAGCATATAACAGTTATTTATAATTTATTATATTATTTGTTATAAATTCTTTAAAGAAATAAGATAACCAAGATATTGTTGTTTTTATTTCATTTACTTTTAAATCCCTACACAAATTCAAAGAATTTTTAATCTAAAGAGTAACAAATAAAAACAAAAAATAAATAAATTTTAAGAAAATGTTACGCAGTTTTTAAAATAAATATTAAACAAATCACTTGACTTGACTAAATAAATATAGATGAAATGAAAAGTGCTATAAATATTAGTTTAAAAAAGTTTTAAGGGAAAAATGAGCAATTACTAAGAATTATAAAATTCTAAGGAAATTTTAATAGAAATAAATAAATTATAAAGAAAATAATATGATAGAAAAAAAGTTTAAAATTTCGAAACAAAAAAGGGTGCTAAATTGGATCTTCACAAAATTGAAAAATAGCTCCTGCCATTTGCTGTAGTGCCAATACGTTTAAAAAAATAATTGATATACATTTATGTATATACATAAGTACACACATAAAAAAGATTGATTGAAAAACGTTTGTGTCTATCATTACATTATAATATGTAACGACTTTTTATTACAATTGTTTTATATTTACCAGTTTAACCGATTTTCTGTCCCCATGCTCTAAAATTCTTCACGTTAGTAAAACGTAGCTCTTTACTACTTTAAAATAGATCATGTTAACCATATTAAACGGTTGCAGAAGTTATTTTGACTAAGCCGATTGGGACAATTAAATTAAAATATGAATATTATTTGTCAGTATCATTAATATGGTATTTTTAATTACTAAGCTATAAATATTACCCGATTATTAATTCAGAAAAGTTTATCAGTGTGGTTACTGTATAAAATTAAAGTAGATTTATTTGCAAAAAAAGCAGATTCAGTACTCCCGACCGACAAATAATTATAAAATTCAAAAGAAGTTTATTTATAATTTCATATTCTAAATTAAATAAAATAATTTATATTTTTATTAAAAAAATATTTCAAATACGAAAAATATGGAAATTGAAAATTGTTATTAGAAGATAAGAGTTATCCGTTAATGTTTATATACTTTCTGCTCAATCATTTGTAATGTTTTCTTATAATCAGTTGCTACAGCCGAAATTATACAGTAATTGCAACTGAATGTCTATATAGTACGCAGAACCAAACAAATTCAGTTGGCTAAAAATTTGGTTGTGACAACGAAGCAGTTTGTGTCTATGTATGTATATAAAGCACTATCAAAACTTTTCTCTTTAGCAAATTACACCTTAATATCTTCAAGATTTTTAGTAGCTTTTCATCAATCTTTGAAAATCTCTTTTGGAATTATAGAACCGTGAAAAGTTTTAAGGAAAATGTAACAAAAGGAATTTTAAAGAATTAAAAAGAAAAAATAGTAATATAATAATAAAAAAGTATAAAATAAGAAAATATTAAAAAAATTAACTGGAAAGGTTTTCTAAAAAAGCTTCTTTTCTCTTCTGTAATGCAAATACAATTTAATTGTAATATCTAGAAAAATATTTATAAAAAACTCTATTTAAATTTTGTCTTAAGCAAATTAAGGCGTAAAACCTTAAAACTAAGGACTGCGCTCGAAAAAATTCGTGCATGCAAATCTGCTTATAGAAACTAAACCAGTGGGCAAAATTTTTTAAAGTGATATTTTTGTTAAACATAAAATAATAAATTAGTTCCTGTTGGTTTTTAAGGAAATATCTAATATTTTCCAGAATTATTCTAATTAAAGGTTTTATTATTTTTTGTTCACTTTTTTGCTCGAATAAGTCCACTTATTTTTAAATTCCGTTTCATTTTATGCTGAGCTTTTAATGTCTTTAAAATTATTTTTTACTAGAGTCCAATATCTTTTAATTGCAATTTGATAGATTAGTATCTATCGGTACAAACTCTTACAATTTATTTGTTACAACTCCATTGTTTTGTTGTTGTAATGAGATGAAGCGGGAACAGGCCAGAAAACAGGGAATACACTGAATTTTATTAGGAAAGGGAGAAGTATTTTCCAAAGGCACTCATTCACGTATATTTCTGTGTTAATGCAACCATTTTTTAAGAATAAAGTGCTTCATTCAAAAATTTTCTTGGGATTTTTGATTTCTTTAATACACAAAATTTTTCTGCCATGATCTCTCTAGCATCTGCGACATAGAATTCCTGGCTAGGAAGTTGAAAAAAGTCACCCTGTACGAACGTTTCATCGTCTACTATACAGAAACAAAATTTCTGAAAAAATTCGTCCGAAGAACTTTCATGTTATTTTTTACCTCCAAATTCTTACTTGCGTTTCTATTAGGATTTCTTCTTGCTTTATAAGTCTTCAGGCTAGACTTCCTTTCAAATTTTCTGATAAAGATTCAAAGCAATTAACTTTTTGTGACACTTTTTTTCCAGAAATGAGGTGAATTTCTCTCAAAATCCTTTCTATTTTGCCTGAGTCCTACAGCCTGAAGATACTATTTGTCTTCCATTACCAGGTTACCATTCAGTGATCATGACTTCTTTGTATAATATTATGACCCAAGAAACTTTATTTTGCGGCACAACAGCCTTCCTTGCAATTATTTTATATGACCAATGCAAGATTTCATGAAAAATTTGAATTACGTGTTTATGTGTTTTTTGTTAGACTTCCATTTTAAGAAAAAACCAATTTTGCTATTACCATGAAACTTAACACATGGCAAGTGAGCATAGTGGCAAATACAAACCAGTTAACAGAATTATAAATTTTTCACCACATCAAAAGTTATAAACCCAATAGAATGCACGGAATTTTTCGTGCGCAGTACTTATTTAGAAATTTTTACGAATTTTTAGAAAACCTCTTTCGGATTTGAATTAAAGAAACGGTCTTAAAAGTTTTTAAACACATTTTTTAAATTTCCTATAATATAATCTAAACATTTCCACCATTTTCTATTACAAATTTAAATCTTTAACCATAAATTATTGACACCAAAAATGTCTAAAATCGATAATAATAATTTATAATGCCAACAAATACAAGTAGCTTTTTAAATATAAAGAGAAAAAATAGCAATAATTAAATACCTAAGGCCATATAATTATATAGACAGACAACAGCAACCAATAAAACTATAACAATAATAATAAAAATACAAAAAAAAAAAAAAAAAGTATAAAACAATTTATAACTAGACCAAGTAATTTTAATTTAACACAATAAATCATAAAAATAGATATTGAAAAAAAAACTCATGTCACTACTGGTCAATAAAAAGCTAACAAAATAAAATTATAACAACCAGAAAACTTTAAACTTAAAATGAAAAATATTAAGGAAAAATTAAAAACAAGCCCTATTTCATGGCATAAAGCAGAGATCGGCACAAAGAGATTATGTTAAAATTGTAATGTAAGGAAATATATCTGATTAATTGAAAGCAAGTGAATGATTTTATTTTAATGATGCTCTATTTTTATGGTGAGAGTTTTGTTGACATTCTTATTGTCAAAGTTAAAATAATGAAGAACATTCGGCCCCTGACAGCTATGGATGCCGCTCTATACTTTAATCAAAAAACAGCAACATTTTTAAAAGTCATACTTGTTATTTAGAGCCTTCAAAAAAAACTTCAAAGATCTTTTATATTTAAACAAATTGTTTTTATATGTAAAAAATAATAGAAAAATTATTTTTAATAATAAAATTAAAAAAAAAAAAATAAAAAACTTCTATATACAAATATTTTGTTCTCCTCTTATAAAGTAACTACTTAAGGTGTGATTTATTCTGTTATTTATTTATATATATATTTTATTAATTTACTTACTATCTAAAGGTATCTCTATTACAGTTCAAAATTAATTGAGCATAACAACAATTTGCCTTAGATGGCTGTATTATGTTTTTGAATAAACTATGGTATAAGCAACTAAGTACATTTTGTTAATTTTGTTATTAGAAATAATAATTATAAATTATAAAAAATTAAAATTTTTTTATTTCTTTTAATACAAAACAAAAACATAATATAATAATATAAAGAAAAATATTAAATTAAAATAAAATCATATTCCCAGCTGGTAAATGAAAATAAAAAACTAACAGAGTTGCAACATTTAAATTCATCATCAATTATAACTAGCAGGTAGCAGTAGCAGCAAATAAATAGTAGACGTTGCGCACAATTTTACTGCAACAAATTGTGCATGAATTGTTAATATTTTTTTTTTTTTATTATTATTATTTTTTTTACTACTATTTTCCACGAGTAGTTTTTCAGTTGAGGTGTTGTTTCAATGATTAAATGAGTTACAAACACGCTAAATTAAATTAGGTTTATTTGATTTTTTGGTTTTTATTTTTTTCCACAGAAATTATGAGTTTGTAATATTTATAATAAGTAGGTGGGGGGACCTGGCAAACAAATCAATTAAAATTTTGTTTGAAAGAAAAAAAAAATTGTAGGTTAAGAATATAATTTAACAAAAAGCTTTAGCAAGAATTTGAAAGAATTTTAAAGCTTAGGAAATATTAAACTAAAAAAAGAAAAAACTTACAAATTATGTCTTAAATATACTAATATGTCTGCGGATCAAGTTCCCAATAGAAAAATCGTCTAATAAATGATTGAGTTATAAACAGATATAATAAATATCTAAACAAAAAATTGGCTTATAGATGAAAAAAAGCTCTAAATGTTTTATATTTATAGCTTTCACTAGAAGAGTTTATGCAATTTTAGAAAATTTAAATATGTCCGTCTGTCTGTCTTTATTTTAACCTGTTGAAATCAACTTCAAAAAAGTTCAAGTTCGAAAAACTTATAGTCAAATACAAGCATCGAAATTTGAAAATGCTTTCCAAAATTTTAAATTCCATAAAATTTTTCCATTAATGCAAATATTTTCAATGAAAAATCGATCTATAGAAGATACTACTTTGCGGTGTCGTCAATATTGGTTATAAAAAAAATTTTTATCTAATTTTTTTCTCTTTCTTATATGGGGAAAAGTGAAGAAAATTTCCGCGGATATTTAATTTTAAATATTGTAAAGATATTAGTTACTCTGAATATACTTGCTCTGACTTTCATTCGTTCTTTAAAAAAATATTCTAAACTCAAAATTAAATAATAATAATAATAATAATAATAATAATAATAATAATAATAATAATAATAATAATAATAATAATAATAATAATAATAAGAATTAGAAAAATAATTCAAACTAATAAATTGTGAACTTCTTCAATATTATGATTGGGATTATTAGCACAATATAAAAATTATAAAGATTTCGTTTTTCCCTGCTAAAATTATTTTGAAAACTTATTTAGTTTTTTGTAATTTAATTTTCAAAATATTTCAAATATTTATACCCTACACCATCATAGGGGTATTATACGTTTGTGCTGATGTTTGTAACGCATAGAAAAAACCATCAGATCACCACCTTAAAGTATACCATTCGACTCAGAATCACTTCCTGAGTCTATTTAACGATGTCGGGCGTCTGACCGTCTGTCTGTCCATGTAAACCTTGTAATCAAACTACAGGTCGCAATTTTAAAGATAAGTCAATGAAATTTAGCACACGATCTTCTATTAGGCCAAGGACAAACCCTATTGAAACTGGTTACGATCGGTTCATTATTTCACCAAGCCCCCATACAAATGTCCTCCCGGAAAGGGGTTTAAAGATCATAAATCCATTAAATATAGCAATATTTTAATGAAATTTGGCACATATAAGTTTCATATTAGTCTAAATCCGTGTGACGAATTTCAGGAAGATCGGTCCATAATTGACCATAGCTCCTATATAAACCCCTCATCCGAAAATCACTTTAAATGGCATAAATCCCATTATAATGTTAGTATCAATAAGTTTTATAAAAATATAAATGATAGTACCAAATTTTACGAAGATCGGTCCATAATTTAACATAGCTCCCATATAAGGCCCTATTTCGGGAGTCACCCAAAAATGAATAAATTCATATAATCGTTAGTATCGACGTTATATTCTGTATTCGTATGTTTTATTTTACACTTAACAAGAATATCGGTCCACAATTGGCCCCAAGTCTAATAAAGACCTCTGCCCGAATTTTGATGTATGGTCGGGCTTGATCGACTATATCTCCCTCTCTCGTTTTGTTTTTACTTTGCCAGATCAAAAAAATGCTTTAGAAAAGGCATTATATCTAAACTTTGGCCACTAATGTAATTAATCGTCATTTTTTATTAATTTAATTGTAAGGTCAAAGGTCAAGTTTTTGAATGTTTGAGATTTTCTTAAGAAAAATATTTATATTTTTGGAAACATTTTACAAACCTGGTCATTGGTTTTTGAATTTTGCTTAAAAACCATAATTTTTATTTAATTGGATGCTAAGGTCAAAGGTCAATTCTTTCAAAATGTTTGACTTTTATGATCATAAAGTTGAATATTCTTTATTCTTAATCATATAATTTTTTCCAGGAGATTGTAATACTTAAATTCTTAAAACAGGACATTTTTAATTCATTAAGTGCTAAGGTCAAAGGTCGAGTTCTAAAAAATTTTAAATTTTTTAAGAGTTTTAATTCAAATATATTGATTTTTAAACAAAAACTACAATATTTGTTGTTGTAAAAGTTGATAAATGGTGCATTTTGATTCTTTTAAAGCAAAGGTCATAGTTCAAATTTCTAAATAATTACGATTTTTTATGAAAATATAGTAAAATATTACAGAGAAATTTGTCTATCATAAATGTAATTTAAAATCCTTAATTTACACAACTTTTAAAGCTAAGGTCAAAGGTCATATTTTTTAATGTTTGCAATTTATTAAAAAAAAAGGAACAATTAGTTTTATTTCTTTCTAAATTGCTTGAAATTTAAAGATTTTGAGAACTTTATTTAGGTTAAAAAAAATGTCACAGGGAAGGTTTCTGAGGCAGATCTTAAAAAATATTAAATTTATTGGACAATTCTTTCTGAATTAATTGATGAACAGTTTCTTATTATACTGGCTGCAATGAGGACAAATTTCCATAGAAAAATTGTCAAATTTGTGATCACATTAACAACATGTGGGGTCTTTTTTTAACAACTTTGTTACGGAAGTGAATTTGTAAAACAATAGAGTAAAGGCAGCTATATTTTACAGTTTAAAGAGATATATTTTCTCTTTCAAAAGAAAATAGTCACACACAGCATTTTTTCTAGCCGCAATTCTGAGTTCATAGGCAAAGCAAGAGAAGGAGATACTAAACTTTTAAATTCTCTTTACCTCTCTCACCTACGAAGTCAGAATTGCGTCAAGAAAAATTGCTGCGGTGAACCTCGATAAATTTAAATTCATTACTAAAAAAAAAAAAAACAATTTCTCACACTTTGAGAAATTTTGCTCATAGTGTACCAAACTTGTCAAATTGTTACTCCTCCCTCCTTAAAATAATAAATTATAAGTCAAGTTTATGCGACAAATAAATATGACGACCTCAATATGTCATCAAATGACTGATATAAAAGCTGTCAATCACAAGCAAATTAAATTCGCAATTTTAAATAAAAAAATAATAAAAAAGAGAAACTTTAAGAGATCATATATACAATTTTAAATATAATTTAAAAAAGGAATACACAAAAATTAATGCAACAGAATTTAATGATTAAAACAACCTAAAAAATAATAATCCACTGTGGATTTCTAGGCTTTATTTTTATTTTTTTTTTTTCAATTAATGAAATTAAAAATAAATATATTAAAATTTTTTATTAATTATTATAATTAAATTTAAATAAATTTTATATTTTATACATACGCCTCCATCAAACCTCCAGCATTCGCAGACTTTAACAGCTTTTAATAGCTTTAAACCTTGACCCGTTTTTATTATTATTTTTTATTTATAGAGAAAAAAATATTTCCATTGGACGAAAAATCACACTTGTCATTATAAATTTATTGGTATTAAACATCATTTGTCACAATTAATGTTTAACTAAACATTTTTTTCTGGCTTTTGTTTTACTTAAAAGTAATTTGCATATTTTTTGCGGTTTTTACTTATGTAGCCAACATTTTTTCTCCATCAAAGATTTTATATTTTGTCATTTAACAAATAAAGAGACAGACAAAAAGAATTACACAAAACAAGACATTGAAGCAGGATGAAAAACTCAACAAAAAAAAAAACATAACAAGCCTAAGAAACATTTAACCAGAGTATTTTTAAAGAAAAAAAAAGTACATGCAACAAACAGTATGTACTCGAAACATTTATGACCATTTCGCATAAACAGACCGACTGAAGAACCAACCGTCCGACCACAAAAACATTTAAGCCGGCATTTAAACTTAACAAAGTGTAAAGACATCAGAGCATAATGATAATGACGATAAAATAATAATAATAATGATGGCAATCATAATGAAGTTTATTATAGTTGTTGATGCTGATGGTGATGATGGTGGTCCAGAATAAATGAACCTCAAGCCATGTGTCACTTGTGATCAACAAACAGATCAGCTGAATGATTTTTATTTCATTTTACAAAAGAATAAAACAAAAAAAAAAAGACTTGAAATGCAGCACACGACAAAAATTTTATTTTTCTTGAATTGATCTAAAGGGGCAAAAACAAAAACATAAAATAAAATATAACAAAATTGTGGTTATATTTTAAAAGGGGGAGCAAAAAGGGGAGAAAATTGTAAATAAAATATTTTTAAAATAAAAAAAGGAAGAAGAGTGGAATTTAACCAAGTTAAAGTCTTAGAGTACAAGATTTTTTTTATCCAGCATACCACACAACAAAATTAGAATAGATCAAAGAGGATTGTAACATTAACTTATTGATATTTCAACATTTATTTTTTCTTTATTAATTATGTTTTCCTTCCATGTAATTAACTCAATTTTATTTTTTGTAATTTTCCATACCGATATCAATTATTTTGCTTTTCAAAATTTAAATTTAACAGTTTTATTTTAATTTTAAAATCCTCCTTATAAGATATTTTATTTCCTTTTCCATATAACTCTTTTATGCTCTAATTATTTGTTTTTCATGTTTTTTTTTTTTTTTCTCATCCTTCAAATTTATGTTTAACTAATTTAAAAACTCCCTCTTTAAACAATCGATGTCAACACCTTAACGCCCCATTTTTTGGCCTCTTTTTACACTTTTATTTTTAGTTATTTGTATGTATGTATTTTAAAACGCATATAAGTCTCCCTTTATATTAGCGGATTACTTCCGGTTTTGAACTTGTTTATCTTGATATTAATATAAAATTTTATGTTTCATTTAATTAGTTTGCGCTCTAAAAACTCTTAAGTATTTTTATTATTAAAAAAGGACTAAGTTTTTTTAATTGTATTTATTTTACCTCTCTGGTGGTTTGATCGATAAACATCTGTAATTAGAGAAAAGAAAAAATATATTAATGAATATAGTTTGTTTGTTACAAATATTAATACATATGTAATAAAAACATGAAATTATATAAAAATCAATATTTAACTTTAAAATAACCTACAATACTTTCAATACCTTTTAATTTTAAAATCAAAATAGATCTTAAATTAACTATTCTATGGACTTGTTAAACTCTATTTAATTTTTTCTCTATTATTATTTATAAATATAAATTTTACTATTTTTCCTATCGTTCTTTATTTTTTTACTTTAAAAATTTTATATTTTTAGTTAAATTTTGTTATCTTTCACAAATAACCTTAATAATTTGGTCAACCACAATTATTAGTCAAATTTTATATAGGATTTTAATCTCACACTTTTTAACTTATAAAAATGTACCTTTTAAACATAATAAAATTACTCTGGAAATAAACAGACTGACTACACTTGTGTTTAAAAAAAAAAAAATTGTTTTAGAATTTTCCATTTACATTTAGTTTTATTGTAGCTTTTTACCCCAATCTATTGGTTTGTGTTACTTAAAGGGGTTAATATAATTTTTAGTTAATGGAGCTTAAGTTTTCAAAAATACAATTTTATTAGTTTTCATTAAATGAAATTTAACAAACTTTGTTGGCAACCACTTTAAAATTTTAATAAGCCCAAGTAAAAGTGAAAGTTTTTTTTTTAAATTACCCAATTCATGATTTGAGAATTAAATTCATGAAATTTAGTTTCTTTTTTTGTTATTTTACTTATATTTTGAGAATTTTAAGTTGTTACTCAATATAGTATAAAGCATACTGGCTAGTACTTATTATTGATTATGCTTTTTGGAACACGACTAAACTTTCAATACTAAAACACCTACAATAAAATTTCTTTCTACACTGCAAAAGTCCTTCGATTAACCCCATTCCTTGACTAGGAAGAAGCTCTTGATTATAATAATAAATAAACAAGATATCAAATGATACCTTACCGATCAAATGATACCTTACACCATTTTTTTTTTTTATATTCCGGGAGGGATATTATGAGGTACCTGCTGCCAATTGTGAACCTTTACTTATATTAAGTGTAATGTATATTTCAATAATTTATATGAAATTTATTCACGTTAGGGTGTATCCCGAATGTTTGCGATCCTCATAAAATTTAGCAATGTGATTTAAAACTTATTTGTGTATAAGGGGATGGGGGAAATGATGGACCGATCATAACCAATTCTAATAGGCTTCCTCCTTAAACCATAAAAGGCCTTGGTACTAAATTTTATTATATTTTATTTTGTAGTAGTTTGATTACAAAGTTAACGTGGATAGAAGAACGTACGGACGGGCATCGCTATATCAATTGGTATACATTTAGTTGTATCGTAGACCGATATTTTTGGATGTTGCTAACATCAGCCAGCACAAACGCATAATATTCTGTAGGGTATAAAAAGATCGCAATTAAGATATTAACATTTTTTATTTCTTGACCAAGATTAAGACTTTACTTAGGCTAGTAAAATATTCATGAATTTATTTCATTCTACAGAACGCATAATAATTCTCTTTAAGCTCACAATTTTATTTTATGTCATAATTAAGCTTTTACGCGCAAAGAACAAATATGGTGAATAGCAACCATAATCGAGTACTGTCATATTATGGTTGGATTTAATGGCTGTCTGTAAATTATATTATGGTTAGATGTAGCACCGTAATATGGTTAAATCACAATAAAAATATTGTTGATCTGCATTCATATCTTTGTTGTATATGTATGTGATTCATGTACACAGCAATAATATGGTTAAATTGCAATAAAATTATTGCTGATCTGCAACCATATTTTTGTTGTATATGTACTTTATTCATGTATACAGGTCACAATAAAATTATTGTTGATCTACAACCATATTTTGTTGTATATGTACTTGATTCATGTATACAGCAATAATATGGTTGATTCACAATAAAAATACTTAATTAATATAATTTATTTTAAATAATACACTACTTTACATATACATTCAGTATATTTTCTTATATTTTTAACACGTCGACGGATAACTAACTCTATGCAAGAAGCACACTAAACTGAATTAAAATCAACAAGTATACTTATTTTCAAGTACTAATAATGTATATTGTTGCCAATACAAAATAAACATTTTGTTGTCAATTCAAAATTACAAACACAATAATATATTCAGGTAATGAAAATAATTTTTTTGCACATGGAATTTTAACAACAATAATATGTTTTCCAATTTAAACATATTGCTTAACATGTTGTGCCAACAATTTAATTGTGAATTGAGAACAAATGTATAATTGCTATAACAAAATTGTTTTTAAAATAAAATATATTCAACAATAACAATGTTTGCGATGAAAATGTATCTTTGCGATGAAAATAACATTGTTGGGGCAACCATATTGATTAATGTTTTTTCTCTGCTTGCACGTAGAATATGAAAATATCGATGACTAGAACTTTTTAGGCCTCAATAAAAGCTTTAGTTAAAGTACTAAACGATTCAGTTTGTTTCTAGAACACTATTGAGAATATTTTTTTACTATTACAGTTATGCTTTTAATTAAGTATTATTAAGCTAAAAAAAGAGTCTCAACTATTCTGAGACTACTAAAATACTCACAATTAAGCTTCATTTAATTTTTATTAGGACTACTCAAAGGTTCTCGGATTTTTTCCATTATTTAGTAAATTTTAAAGAACACTGCGATTAAACTTTTAATAAGCGGTTTCTTCTTTTTGGATCTCTTTAAAATTTAATCACCTAACTTTGTTCGGACACAGATAAAGTTTTTCTAAGACTAAAAAAGTTCAACAATTAGGTTTTATGTGAGCAATAATTAAGCTTCTTCGGGTTTACTAATATCGAAATTAAGTCACTGATTAAATTTAATAGGATTACATTTATTTTCTTAATCATAGAAAAACTATTTTATTCTTATTAAAATGTATATTTCTGTAATACAAATCTGGGGTTTCTCCCAAACTAAAATAGCTACGATTAAGACTAAAATAAGTTCTTCGTAAAGGCCAGTAATTAACATTATTTACTGACGAGAACTAAGTTTTTCATTATATTATTCTAGATCAAAACAATTAAGCTTTTAATAACATTTGACCTCATTAAAATTAAGCTTTATGTAGCTTACAATTTAATTTAATTTTAGCCTACTCAAAGCTTCCAAAATTAATCTTTATTATAAATCTGAAAGATTATTTATAAACTACTAAAATTGAGCCTTTTACCCAAACTACAAAAGTATACATGATTAAGATTTGTTAGGCCTCAATTTTCAAAAAGTCATAATTAAGCTTTTCCCGATTATATTAGGCTTCTCAGTAGATCAATTATTTAACTTTTAAACAATAATTAAACTTTATCTTAAATGTCAAGAAGATTAGGAATTTATTAGGCTTATAAGTTTTATAACAGATTAGTTTCTAATCTAAATAATAAAGCTTCTTCTTACAAATGTATATGACAAGGCCAAAAGTTTGAGCTGTTATTAAAATGATATTAGACCTGATTTTAACATAGACTTAAGCTTAAGCTTTTCTAGACTACTAAAATTAATAATTTTCCGAAACTAGTAAAAGACACAAAATATGAGTTTTGCTCTACTTAAAAAGATTTTAAAACCACCCACGACATCATCTCCTTGATATCTAATTTAAAACTTTTTTATGTTTTCTGTCAAATTTGAATTATTTATTAATTAATATTTTGCTTTTAAAAATTCATTAAATTTTAATAGTTTTTATTTGGCATTAAGCATTTTAATAAAAGTTAAAAGTTATTTTCAGGAAAAAAAAGGAAACACTTTTATTTTGTATTTAGATTAGAAAAGTTTTTCATGATTTGATTTGTCTGTAATTTTAAACGCACAACAAAAAAAGGTTGTATGCTTGAAATATAAATTATATTTAGAGAAAATGAACAGAAACAGGCAGTGGTCAATTTAAAGGTTATAGAAAAATAAATTCAAAATAATAAATTAAAAGTTTCAAAGAAATTTCTTTTTACAAACTATTTGATATAACTTTCTTTCTATATAAATACATTTATGCATGTTGCTAACATTGGCCTATCCCTTTCACTTATAACCTTAATACAATTTATTTAAAGTTTTTCAACTTTACTTAGTTTTTTTTCACCCTTTCCCAAGTTTTTTTTATAGTTTTCTTTCGTAGGTTTGTATTGCGTATTTCCGTTTAATGTCATCGCAAAATGGCAACAAAACAATAATTATTGGCAAAATTGCAATTTCAAACGCAGTTTTAAATTTTATTTTAGTTGCATTTCAACCAGTCACAAAAGTTTTACATGTTAAAAATTGTACTTGTTTTTTTTTTTCTCTTTCTGTAACTATTTTTGCAGTTATTTATAAACTCAAATACTAACATCAATAAATGCAAATGTACATACAAACATTTGCTTGCCAGTTTAATATATTTTACTAGTACCCATTTGTTTTTAAATAAAAAGTTTTTTTTTTCTATAGACATGAATATAGATTATTAAATGTGTAATACACCCAGTTATTTGTTTGTGCTACGATTTAATACATTATTTGCTATTTTGTTTTTTCTTTCTTTTGTGCCATAATAGTTGTGTCGTTTGCTATTTATTTGAAGCAACAACAAAAAAAGGTTTGATTTGCTTTTATTCTCCTTGTGCTTTCGTTAACTTTTGTAAAACTTATTGATTTGCTTAGAGTTGTAGAGTTTTCTATTTTTTTTTTTTTTAACAGGAAACCGGAAATGAGAAAAAATTACATCGGAAGAGTGTATTGTTTTTATTAAAAGTTGAAATTGTCTGAAATAATTATTTGTGCTAACGCACTTGGTTATTGGAGAGCAGAGATGGGGAAATATTTAAAAATTTTTTTTAAATATTTTTTTTTATAAAGTGAAATAATTTTTTTTCTTTATTTTAAGTTACTAATCTTGGTAAATCAAAATAAGAGAAATTATGGATTTTTTTATATATTACAGTTTATATTCCGAGCTTTATAGCCAATAGTCTGAACATTATAATTTTTAAAATTTCGGACTTTCTTTAATTGTTTTTAAATAAATTAAAAAAACACAAACCTTTGGTACTTTTTAAAGCAAAAAATACAGTTTTATATCGTAAATTTTTTATTTGTAATAGTTTACTTATATTTTTGTATAAATTGACTTTCCAAAAGAATACAAGAAAAATAGAAATATTAACAGCAAAAAAATAATTGCTGTGTGTGAACCCCGACTAATGAATTTCTTTTAGAAAAGTAACATGAAATAATTTGGAAACTATTTTAAAAATTTTTAATTAGTGTTGCATCGAGAGGAATCTTTATAATTTGAAGAAGACTACAGGTAAATAGAAAATTTAAACTTGACTTATAAAATTTTTCGTCCTAAAAATCCCTACGGAGCCAGATTTTGAAATTTCTATCAGGGAGCGGAGATAAGCGTAATTATGTGGCATCTAAATTTGTTATACTCATTGTTTGCTCTCTAGATCCTATAGTAAACTGGTTTTGAAATTAGACCTACGAGTCTAATTTCTAATTCTCTTTAAAAATGTAAAATTTAAATCACTTCTTTTGATATTTGATTTTTAATGGTTATAACTCTATTGAGTGGTATTATACAGTATTTTTTTTTTTTTTTTAGCCGTCCTTCAAAATAGTTCAGACCAAATAGGTTTTAGAAAGCAACTTTTGGCTAAACTTTTCCAATATCAAAAGAATTTTTTCAGCTGGCTCAAATAATATCGGCTTATAGGATGATGCTATAACTTGACGGAACTGAGAATTCAAGTAACATTTATTAAAATTAATTATATCTACCAAAAGTCACTTTACGATACATTATTTAGACTAAAGAAAATGTGCTTTCAACAAGACAGAACAGCTTGTGACACTGAGGAAAAATTACGTTGCAAAATTGAGAACAATTGTGGTCACGTTGACAAATTGTGGTATATAATTTTTCACACTGTTTGATTACAAGTTTTAAACAAACGGAATGGAATAATGAATGTTAATAAAAATACGGTATTAATTCATAAATTGGCAGCTGCCGGAACGTAGCTCACTTGGGTCCAAAATAGGTCCCGTTGTGTTACCGTTTTTTCTTCTCGAGCCATAGCCCTAAGTTCTAAGTTTCGTGGCTATTATCAGTAAGCCATCCTGTAGCTTTGATAAAGCAGTGAATTCTATTCAGATCACTATCTGCTAAACAAGTTTTGTCAGTTAATCTTCGATGACCAATAGATCATATCGTAAGTTTTCGAATGCTGGGCAATGGCAAGGAAGATGTTCAATAGATTCCTATTCTTTCTTGTCATTGCAACTTCTACAAAAATTGTTGTATGGTAATATTCTTTGAGCATGCCTTTCAATGGCCCAGTGGCCAGTGATCACCCCAATGAGATTTCTAATGTGGATTCTGCGACTCTGACTATCCATATTGAGCCAGATTTTCCTGGACTCAACGCAAGTGGGTTCACTTATCCATCTTGCTATTGCTTTATTATAGAAGTTGTGTGACATTATCTGCTTACTGCTATAAGAGGTACACAAATATCACTAGTTGGTTCGATATGATCCAGGATGGTTCTTACAGTTGCAAGCATGTCTGTCTTACAGTTACCATCTATGTCCCTATGTCCGAGAACCCATATAAGGGTAGCCGATAAATGTGGATTTGACGTTGCAGAGTTTAATTTGAATTCAAAGAGGTCGATATAATATGGACATTGGTTTCATTGGATGGATACTCTATAAATGATACGATTCCATTCAAATTTATGTTTTAAGTTTGTTGAAGTCACACGTTTATATTAATAAGATACAGTTTCTGAAACCTGGCAAATACCGACAAGAAAGTAAAACGTAAATAGTTTTAAAGGTCAGACAGGTATGCAGATGCACTCAATGGTAATTTGACTGATTCAAACTTCCTTTTTTGGTGTTTTTTTTTTTTATTTTTCAAAAAGTTTTGTAGCCGTCAAAGGAAATATCTGATTGAAAATGTTATAAAAAGAGTCCAAATGTCTTTGGCAATGATTCTAAATGTCATTGGCAATGATTCAACATTGAAAATTTTTTTTCACTTGACATTTTAGAACTTTTCAAATTTGTTTCTTCGCGGTATATTATAGGCACTGATCCACTGATGTAAGCCACTTTCTTGCACCTGTATTTTATTTATTAACCACTTTTTTGGTTATTTACAAAGACTACAAGTTTGTAAAATTCAAACGCTCCCTACTTTTTTTTACTATATTAAGGAAAAGGGTCTACATTTAAAAGCCACATACTTTGAAAACCCTAATCGCAATATCTGATAAGAAAACTACAACTTTCTTATCTGGGATTCTTGCTAGAATATTTTAAAATACAGAAAAAAGGAGCTCTAAATACTAACAGCACTGAAATTATCACTAAACGTAATTGAAAAGAAACTTATTGTTCGAATATTTTACAATATTTCATCAGAGATTGTAAAAAGCGATCAAGTGCTTAAAAATTCACAGATTTTGAAAACTGTAAAATAAAATATCTGACAAAAGGCGACAACTTAGTTTGTGAAGTTTTCGCCAGAGCAATAGAAAAAGCGATAAAAATAGCTGAAATGATCAGCGGAAACGAAAGGATTCACTTGACCGACATGTTCCGAGTTTTTTAAGGTCACAAATCTGTGTTAGTAAAATATAAAATCTCATAGCCGTCAAAAAAATTAACAAAAAGTTTCAACTTGAAATTCTCGCTAGAAATTTAAAATGCCACAAGCATCCAAATGATCATCGGCAGTACAGCATTCACTTGACCAATATTATATTAAAAAAAAAATCATCGCTGAAGACTTTTTTCTTCGGGTTATTTTAAACACACGCAGTTTTTGCAACAAATTACGTATTTGAAAGCTTTAAAGAATATATTTGACCAAAATGCAAGAACTTGACATCAAAATTTCTGAAAAAACTGTTCAAAAGAGTCTACATCGATATTGGCAATGAAAGTACTGGGGCTTGACAAATTAATTATCAAATATTAAATACCTAACTTCACTTAATTATTCGACATTGGACGTTGTATCTCGTTTATCGTATTATCATTGCCAGGGCCCCTGAAGATCGTCCGATTATAGAACTCCAGATTTTTTTCTTCAGAGTTTAAGGAAGTCATAATTTTATTTTAACAAACCACAGACTCAGTATCATTTCTATTCGAATTTCTTTGAAAAAAAAATTATAAGAAAACTAATTTGCCGAACCTGTGGTACAACACCATCAATTAGTATCCGGTTTGAAGGACCAATGGGTAATAGAATTTATTGTCTTATTTTAGCGCTGCCAAATACATGTGTTGTTTCATTGACAAAACATTTGGTCATGGTACAAAATAATGACGTTACATTTTAAAGATATGAACTATATCATCAGATTGCAAATTTTGGAACCCCATTGAATATAATTTCTAATAATTTGCTTATAATGCTATAAATAAGAACATTTACCAATTACCGCAGCTATAAAAAATGTATAACAATTCTTAATAACATTTTAAATTAATAATTTTGAATTAGTAACTTAATTTTTGTCTAGTAACTGACACTATAAAAACGATAAGAACAAAAGATGTAACACTCTTCAAACACCATGTAAGTTTTATCATGACAACCGAATTATGTTTAAAACATAAGTCATTGAAAAAATTATAAAAAATTTCCTGAGCCCTTCTTATGTGAAAAAAAAAAAAACTTTTAAATCTAAATGTTTTATTTTAAATAAAGATAGTAGCTAAACTGGCAGCTAAAAACCAATTTAAATAATTTAAATTAACTTTAAACTTAACGTAAATAAGACCTTCAAAACCAAAAGAAACTTAATTTATTGTGACAAACGTATTGTCTTGCCAAACATGTTAAAAAAAAAAAAAAAACTCTACAAAAATGTTTCTTGTTGCTATTACAAATAATTAACTATTTCAACACAAAACTAGTGCAAAAAAAACTCCCTGGATAACATTATTTTATTTCATCAGCCACACAAACCTAAACATTTTAAAAGAAAACTACAAAACACAACTCTTGCTCTCACTCCATCACTTACCTGGCAGTTGTACAGTCACGATACAGCACATCAAAGTCTTTGCACGACAACAGCTTACAACGATTCACCCCTGGTTGTATGGCACCCAAACCGCGCAATATTCGCACCTGTTCAACATTACACACCAACGGTACAATGTCCAAACGCTTCAGTTTCGTATATACCGTATGTAGGCCACCGACTAAATGTTTCAAAAACAATTCAAATGCCTGCGGCAGACATAGCATTGTCTCACCGCTTATTATGAAAGCGGCCACTTTTTGACCACGATACTCTACCAATTTACATTCATTGGCACTGGGATCTGAGGTCGATATAGGAGGCGGGCTATTATAGGTTCTGGGTGGTACATGATGATGTGCGGCTGCCATAAGTTCTAAAGGTGAGGCATGATGCATCATTTGTAAGGAATTGAGCAGACCCAAAGAATGTGGTGGCAGCCCGTGAGGCATACGGGGTGGTAGACCGGCGGGTAAACCATTTGGTGTGGGTACACCACCCACATGGGGTGGGGGACTTAATTGATGATGTTGTTGTTGCATTTGTTGCATCATCGAATGATTGAGTGAGGTGACAGGACTTACAGCGTTGGGATGACGTGTGGGTGAAGAGGCTGGTGAACAACTGGAACCACGACCGGTATGAGAAGATCTACCATTAGGACGATCATCACCTCTGTCAGTACCGCGACTACTGCTATTGTCACGTGCACCATTTTGTTGTTGTTGCTGTTGATGTTGTTGTTGCTGATGATGCATCAGCATAGTGGCTGAATTCATTGTAAGACTATTATTATTATTATTATTGTTGTTGTTATTGTTGATTATGTTACTATAATGTGAAGGACTATGTTTTTGATGTAAAGGACTTTTATTATTGTTGTTGTAGTTATTATTATTATTATTTAAAATTGTATTGTTGTTATTATTATTATTGTTGTGGGTATTATTGTTCATTGCCGCTTTCTTAGTGGCGTTATAAAGATATTCTCTTTTGAAATTTATTAATGCTGTTGTCGACTTTTCATAAACTATTTCACTTTTACTATTATATTTTTCACTTGAATGCTGCTGATATTTTGTTGTATCACAGTTTGAATTCATTATATTTTAAAAATGCCTTAAAAGACATTATTTTTTTTGTTTATTGTGATTTCTTTAAATTTAAAGTGATTTTATTTTTATTAAGCACTGTTTATTTAATAAATTTTAGTTATTGTGTTTCAATAGATTCCTCTTTTTTGTTCAAACACCTTTTAGATCTGCAAGAAATGAGTAAAATAAAGCAAATTTAGTATAAAATGGTTAGGAATTAGAAAATTGATATGACAAAAACAGTTGAGTTATTTTTAACCTTGACTAAAATATCAAATTACTTTTAAAAGAAAATTAAATAAATAAAAAAAAATTTTAACACATTTTTCAAAAATAAAACTATAATTGCAGCAAAATCTTTAAAGAATTAATTTTTAATTAAATAATAATAATAATTATAATAACATTTATGGAAAATTTCCCGCTATGTGTAAACATTTCTGAGATGGTTCCCTATTAGTGTTTTAATTAATACGCACATTTTTTAGAAAAACAAATTATAGCAAAGTTTCTAACTTTCATTCTCATTCGATTCTGGCTGGCATAATGACACAATTTTTATTAGTTTAATTCAAAGAAAACCATTATCTTTAATTACCATTTAATTATATTGTTTTGTATGAATCAATCAATCAGTTCAAAGTTTTACACTATTTTTAATTTACTTTTAATAAAGCTAAATAAGTTATTAAGTATTTAAGCGTGTTAAATTACACAGGTCAACAAAATCGCAAAAAAAAATTTATAACTGGAATAATTCTGCAAAATTATTATTCCTTAGGTTTGTTATAGTATAGAAAGTTAAATGAAAATTGTCCATCACGTCACATTTTTAACCCATTGATGACCAAAGAAAATATGTTTCCATGATGAGTTTTTAGGTTATAAAAAATTCCAAGTAATAAGTGGAGCAGATTAGTTACTCATGTTTTATAGCTAAGGTATGGGGCTACAAAAATGTAGTACTACTCAAGTCTCTAACTTGTCACACATAGCCCCTAGAAATCTTCAAAGTTCTGAAAATCGAGAGTTTCTTAATTAAACCTCATAAAAATATGGAAAATGATTTTATGAGGGTTAAATGAGGGTTTTCCCAAAACGCTATTACTGGGAAATTATATCAACGAATATAGAATCCTACTTTGGTGACAGACTATTGCTACTTCTTAATATGAGTAAAAATTAAAAATAGTAAATTCTTAAATCCTAATTTAAGAAAAAAACTATTCATATATTTTTCAATGAAGTTCAAATTATGATGTCTTCCATTTAGGAACTTTCTGTTATTTTTAGAACTTCAAAACTGATTTTTTTTAACATTCCTCACCAAAATTTAAGTTTTGAGTGAGCTTTTCTTTTAAGAACGTTGGTTTGTTTTCTTAAAATTTTTATTATCAATTATATAACACTAAGCAACAGTATTTTGGGGGCGGAATCATTCAATTAATAGCTCTTGATGGGTTTAGTAAATCCTCCAAAGGATTTTTCGCTGGTAGGCAAAATTTTTGTTTTATGACCACTTAAACCAAAATTATAAAAACTGCAAAAAATAAAAAACGGAAAATGTTTGCCAATTAAAAAATTGATTAAATCAATCAAGAAGATTATTGAGTGAATTAAAAATTTGTATAAGAAATAAAATCTTACTTAAATTTTATTCTCAGTTTATTTTCACTTAAATATATTTTATAAATTTTGCTGGAAAATGTAACAACTGTGTTAATTGAAAAATATATTGTAAAACAAAATTTTGCTTACTTTGAGTCTACATTAGAGAAATTTGTATCAAGACAGACGTTTGAGTTGCAGATAATTTTTTATCTGTATCAATTATAGAGGAAAACGTTTGTCATAATAAACCATGCAAAAAGTACCAACAACAATCAAGATGGCGTCTTTTACTAAGCATTATAAAGACAACGTTGTCAGAGCTCGAGCGCTGACAATTTTCTTTTAACGCTGCAATAACACTGACAAATTCAGTCTACATTAGACAAATCTTTATCTTGATAAAATTTTGACGTTTGTCTTGATAAAAATTTGTCTAATGTAGACTCAAAGTTATAGTTACTGAGAATATTGACAAATGTAATCAAGATAACGGTACTAATTTTTTTAATGTTTAATAAAAGTTATATGCCGTAAAGTGTGTACAAATTTCTTCATGCACACTCCTTAACTTAGATCATTTCGTTTTTAATCCGAAAATATATATTTAAAATTAAAGTAACATATAATTTTTAAACTATCAAGAGGCAAATTTAAGACTTTTTTTTTTAAACAGTAAATGTTTTTCAGGTAGCTCAAATATTTATCATATAATAACCCACCAAAAAAGAACTGAAAAAGTCATGATTTTAACATTGTGTTGACATTGGAAAGAAGTACTTAGTGATGAAAAGGAGCTGCAGAAGTTCTTTTTTAACCCATGGTTGTCATTGGTAGGATGTTATTTTTTTTTTTATACTTCTTGTTAATTACTTTTGAATCACTTCTCTTAAAACTAAGTTTGTACAATTTTTTAATGAAAATTCTGTTTTTGCCCTATTCAATAATAATAAAAATGCTTTGAAATTTATATAATTTAAATTATGGTAGAAATTATTACCATTTTTTCGCGCTTAAAATTCATTTTTTTCACTTTGTTGGAAGTGATTATTAAGAACTTTAGAAAAAGTTTAAAATTTGCACTTTCCACTTTGGAAGTAGTGAGAATGTTCTTTTTTTGGAAGAACTTCATCGTTTTTTTCTGGGAAGTAATAATTAGACTGTTAACTGAGACCATAATTTTTATATAAGTTTTTCATTTAAATTAAAATAAAAATAAATTTTAAAAACGTTTTTAAAAATTGAAAGCTTAATTTCTAAAAAGCAAAAAGTAACAGTCATTATATATAAATCATATTTAAACATAAACCTAAGGAGTGAGATCGAAAAAAATCTTAACACACGTTTTGCCTCTTAACTTTTTTCGAAAGCAATATTTAATTTTTTATCTAGTTATCTTTGTAAAATATTCGTATGTCAATTATTATTTTTATTGACAACCATGTTGATTTGTTGTGAATTTGAGAATTATGTGCTAAAATTATTAAAAATATGCACAATTATTCAAATTGGTCCTACAAAATAAAGGTCTGCCGTCAAACTGTTTCCATTGTTATTATACAGTATCAGAAGAATTTAACCATTGATAAGAAACCTGGTAAGGGAAGAAAAATAGGTTCACATGATATTGTGAAGGCCAAAAAAATTAAAAGCATATTCAAAAGAGCTCCAAATACATCTGGTAGAAAAGCAGTACGGTTAGCTCAGTAAACTGACTATTTGCTGCGAAAAGTTAAAGTTAATGCAGACTTGAAAACATACAAAGTCCAAAACGTTCTAGACAGAAATGCAGCAAAAGTTAAAAAGCCAAGAATAGGACACGGAAATTAAAATCAAATTTCATGGAAAAATACTCATGTTATATAATAAACTACGAAACGTATGTATTGGCAGATTTTTCGTAGCTTCCGGGTCAAAATTTTTATGTTGTTTATGATTGAGAAAATGTTGAACATAATTTTAGGACCCAGAATAGAATAAATTTCATTGTATGGCAAGCTTTATGCAATTGCGGAAAAAGAACCAAGTCATTTGTTACAGTGAGCACAATATGTCCACATATTTTTGGGCCGATTTGGCATCATGGCACTATGGTAAGTAAGCTACGGAGTGTAGCAAATTCTCCGGAGCATGTAACATGATTTTAAAAATTTATGAGTCAATTTGGAACCAAACAAACCATATATCGTAGAAATATTTAAGCCAAAATTTTGTATCGCTAAGTGAACGATCTTTAGCTCTTTTCTGCTTTTTACAAACAGACAGACGGTCATTAGCTAGATCGTCTTCTTGAAGACCCAGTGTATTATTTTTATTTTACACATGGAAAACCTAATATAACCATTAGGGTGGGTCAGTTCTTTTTGTAGATAGGCGTATAGCAAAAATGTAATCTACAATAAATTCTAAGAAAACTTGTCTAAGAAACTATGGGTCTAAAATCAAAACTTAGCCTCCACCGTGAGACATGAAAATTGGGGAAAATCGTTCAATTTCTTGATATAATTGCTGCTATCTCGAAAACTACTCAAGATACAGATCCAAATTGGGTTTCAAATAATAGGTAATGAGAGCATCTTCAAAATGACATTTCAAATTTTTTTATAAATAAAGGTTAAAGGTCATTGGTCATACTTTAAGTCTTGGAAAGCTATATCACGAACGCTATTTTCAAAATTTTGCCAAAATCCGTATGTTAAAACAGATTTCCTATACCACTTAAGATTTTAGAATAGAGAGTTGCTTGGTTGCTGAGATATATGAAAACATAGTTGCAAGTAAATAAAACATTGTATTTATTTTATTTTTTCTTTAAGACTTTTTTAACAAAATACACTTTTCTAAATGTTTTTTTTTCTGAATTGAATTGACCCACCATAATATTATGTTTGGATTTAATGATAACATGTTGTTTTCCATTAAATCTATGAACTTTTTTTTTTTTTTTTGAAAAATCTTAAAATAAAATCTTCATGTCTCTTGGGAGCTAGGTTTTCATTTTAGACCCATACTTTCTTTGGGAAATTTCCTTAGAATTTTATGTAGATTTCGATTTTGCTATACGCCTGTTACGTTTTTTCTCACTCGAACAAATTGACCCACCCTAATAACCATCCTTTTTCTTTGGTGTGTATAAAATTGAACTCTTAATTACGGGTTCTTGAAAAAGACCCAAATTTGGATTGTTATAAAATTTATAATTATTTAATATATAATAACTATTTGCAAGTAGTATTATGTTGATAGAAGTTCATGTTAATCTTAAGACATTAAAGTTTAAATATTATTTGTGAAAGAAAAAAATAAAAATAATAATAATTTAAGCCTTGTTTTAACAATAAAATCCTTTAAACATTGATAATTTAAAAAACACTTAAAATTAAATTCTAGGAGATCTTTCTCATAAGCATTTTTCGAAAATTATACTTCAATAATATAAAAATGAATACCAAACAAAAACACAAATATTAAAAATATTTCAACTGAAGACCTTTAATAATTTAGAAAAATATTTATTCACTTTTGAATGCTATTTAAATTTGAGTAAATCTAGCTTTTGAAACCAAAAACTTTTTTTGAGTTTTGTATTAAAATTATTTTATTTCTAATTTTATTTCACAGCATAACTTTAGGGGCCACAATATGAAGTGTTTGGAAAAATTTATAGAAGTTGTTACAGGTAAAATCGTGTAACTTAATGAATTTTTATTGTATCTGATTAAAATAAATTTTGTTGTATTCTGTATAAAATAAGTTGTTTAAAAATGAATTTATCATTATATATAATTTCAAAGAATAATTAGTTAAAAATGTATAGACAAAATTTATTAAAATTATCAAATATTTTTAGAATTAAATTATTTTATACAATTCATTTAGATATGACTGAAATTGTAATACATATAACATGTTTGGAATTTCATTTTCTGTCCAAAAAAAGGTAGTTCAAAAATTGAGAATCAACCTGAAAATAATTTAGTTACAGACTTTACGGAAGGCTAATAAGAAACACTTTATTAAGCATAAATCTAGAATTTTAGTACCTAAAATATTTTACAATTATTTTAATGATTTTTTTACTTCTTATAACAACTGTAATTATTAAGGGAATTTTTCAAAACTGGTTCTTTTTAAAAGTTTTAATTAAAACTGGGTGGAAGCTTCTGCGTTGATTGAAATCTATAAAGTTAATTAAAAAAAATTAATGAACATTTTAAGTAAAAAAAAAAAATAGGAACATTTTCTCCAATGTCATAGATGTGCAATTAATTATGCACAGAAAAAAGTAAAAATGCACTTCAATTACGAAATTTGTAATATTAATTAATTTTTAATTGATTTTGCTCCAATCATCAAAATGATAATATTAATAACTAGAATAATTGATATTATTATTACTTCTTTTCCTTAAATAGATGCAATGAGCTGAACATTTTACTTAAATCTATTTTATTTCTGTACTTCTATAGACAAATATTTAATTTTTCTTTATATTTTATTAACAGCTGTCAATTTATTAAAAAACAAAACTGAAAACCAATTAGAAAATTAATTATATTAATAAATCATATAATTAAATTCCAATATAAAGTTAATTAATAATTTTATTAAAAAATTATTTGAAATCTTTTTTTCTATGTGTATAGTTTCTTCCACCTGAACCTATTTGTATAATTAATTAAAAAAAATGATTTTGTGATCTTTAAATATTTTTTTGTAATATTTAAATGAGAATAAAATCCATATTTATCCATCGATTTGTATGAATTATGTCTTATTTTATTTGAAACAAATTTATCTTTATGATTTAAGAATAAAAATTTTAATTTTTGACACTTTTAAATTTTATTTTTTTAATTTTGTATAAAATTGCATCTTTATTCAGAAAATGGACTTAACATCTTCACAGCTGTTGACCTTATTAAAAAGTAATATAAAAATGACTTGAAGACAACTTTAATTAAAATTTTTTTGTACTTTTTTTAATAAAATCAGACAAGTCGTTTTCGAAATATACTTCAGTATATGATGCAACCTTCTTATTTTAACAAACCCCGATTTATAGCGAGAACTTGAATCAATTTAAAAAATGTAGATTAGAGGCTACGACTTATTAAAACCATGTATTTGAATTGACTGAAAAACCCCGTGCCGCAGATTTTTTTTTTTTTTTTTCACTTTTGTAAACCTGTGTTATGCTTAATTAAGAGTCGCTATTGAATTAAAATTCTTTCACTGAAACTAGAAAACTTAAATTCTGAAATGTTGAACAAAAAATCTTAAAAAATACATACAAATTATGGAGTTTTTCAGGTTGAAATTTGAGGTTTTAGTTCATATACAGCACTCAAAGAATTTATTAAAATATTAAATTTCTTTTATTAGAAAAATACCAAATCTTTTAAATTGTTAAATTCGTTAAAAAAAAAATTATATATTTCATAATTAAAGTAAGTTTTTTTTTCAATAAAATTAATTTATTTTTCTATTATTCTTTAATTAAAAAATTAATATTATTAATTACAAATATTTTTTTTAAGTAAGATTAAAAACTTTAATGCATTTTTATAACAAAATAAAATCTTTTTTTAATTTATACTTAATATTTAAATGTTGTTCTCAAAAATATTTAATAATTTTCAATAAAAAGAAAACAAAACTTTATTTAATGCATATAATTTTTAACTATTTATTTTTTTTTTTTTATAAATAAAAAAGAAACACACACTATTTAATTTGGAGAACATATGTTGATTTTTTAACTCAACTGTTTTGTTAATAATAAAATTATTTAAACAAATTTATATATTCACCTTTTTTTAGTTATTAATTTTTTAATTTCAGTTTAATTCATTTAATATGTTTATTTAAAGTTAAATATTTCAATATTAAGTTACACTTTTCTTTTGTTTCTTTCTTTTATTTTCACAAAATAATTTTCAATTACACTTTAAAAAGAAAATAAAATATTGTATTTGTATTGTATTTTTCTTTAATTGTAATTAAATAAAATTTCCATTAATTTATTTCTTTATTTATTTATTTGTATTTGTGAGACAGTTTGTTTTGTATAATTGTATTTTAAACACTTTTCATTTTTTTGAAACGGAAATGAATTTTTAAGCAACCGTTAGTTTGAGGCGTTTACAGGCGACGACAAACGAAACGACAAGCGTTATAATAATGTTGTTAACCGACGGCGTGTCACACGACGTATGATTATTGCTAGAAAACGTTAAGCAATCGTAACCGAAAAACCAAACCAAACGTAATGGAAATGGAAAACAACAACACAATTGTACAAACAGAAGAAAAAAATTACTTCTACTTTTTTTTAGCAAATCACACACACACACTTAGTATTTAGCTCTTGCTATGTGTAAGTGAATGTGTGTGTGTCTATAAATGTTTGTAAATGGGGAGCAAAGACACTTTTACAAATATAAGTAGAAATATATATATATTTTTTTTATTACTATTATTCCATTTCAACTTGTAAGCTGTATTGATACATACTCAAACTCATACACACAAACACTTTTATATTTATTATGTATAATTTTTTTTTTTTTTTTTTTCTTTATGCTTATTTTATATGTACAATTTCTTTTTTGGTATTTATTTGTATATATACTTTTTTTCACATTTAATTTCAAATGAAATGCGCGCGCGTATGATGAATTTTTCTTTCTTTTTTTCCGTTTTATATTTATTTGAAAAATATATTTTTCATTTGTTCAAATCCCGACGACAATTGTTTTGTTGAAAACGTATCGAATGTGTATTTGTTTACGTCAGTTAGTAAGCAATAACAACCAAATACTACGACTACACACAAAAATTATGCTCGATGGCTGGCTGACAGGCAGGCAGTCTTGGCTGGTTGACTAAATGAATGACTGTCAGCTATAAGCTGAGTTGTTTGTTGGTTCGTTTCGTATGTACGGTCGCTTACTTGCTCTTGAGATCTTTGTGTGTTTTGTGAATGTTGTACCTTCACTTACGAATGACAAATTCGTAATGAAAAACGAAACATTGCTACGATTATCAATGTGTTTTTCAATACTCACACATCTAGCAAACACTCTCAATTGCACACAGATACATACACTCATACACCTAAACACATTTGTACAAAAAAGAAAAACAACTATTAAATGTTGGTTTCATTTGGTTTGCTTTAGGTCTGGCTGTTTGTATTTTATTTTTTTATTACGATTCCTTCTCTGCTTACACACATTCATACATATTATGCCCCATTCAAATACTCACCATATACATACAACTCAAATGAAATGAATTGAATTGAAAACAAAAAGAAAATAAAATAAAAAAAAAAAACAAATATAAAAATAAAGAGAGTGAGTACAATTGTTAAGTTTTATTATTGCATACATTCGATTGTAGGTATGATTGTACGTGTGTGCGTTTGTGTGTTTGTTTTTTTTTTATTTGTTTTATTGTACTCCACCTCCTGCTGTTAGCGAACAAGAAGAAAAAGAGTGTATTTTAATGCTGCCTCAGTTTACGTTATTGAGCAGGACATTTGTGTGTTTTACTCATTTATTCGTTTTATTTTTTTTACGATTCAAATTGAAACGAATGTTTTTTTATTTGTTTTGTTTAATTTTTTTTCTTTTCTTTTGCTCTTGCTGAGTGTAACTTAATGTTTATTTTTTCGTTCTGTATTTCCAATGTTTATTGCTTTAAAATAAAGAAAAAAGGGGATGGTTTGTGTTGTTGCTGCTGTAGACTAAACGAATACGAAATAGAGTAGAATATTTTTTTCTTTATTTCAAATTAAATATTAAACGAATACAATTGTTAAGATTGTTGTTGTTGTTGTCGTTATAACTAACAAATAAACCCCCTAAAGCAAAATATTTGTTATTGTATATACCCACACACACATATATACACATACACATACATTTAACCAAAAAATACAACTCTCTATCTATATATGTGGTTGTTGAAAAGGACAAATGGCAAATGTGTATGATATGAATTGTATTGACACAAAACTGAGAACTGTATTTACAAATACATTTCGTTTCAAATTGCAACCCCAATTGTAATCATCATCAACATTATATTATCATTGTTAACATAATCATGTTTTTTATTCAAAATTTATACTCTTTCTCTCTCGCTCTTTATAGGTTCCTTTTTTTTTCTAAAACCGGCACCACACAGTGACAATCGTATATATTTATGTAAATTTTTTCCAGTTTATTCTCACTCCTTTCTTTCAAAACTCCACTCAGAGACACTAAAATAAAAATAAAATCCCCCAAATGAAATGTATTTTTTTTTTTTTTTTTTAGATTTTTTTCTTTAATTTAAAATCTTGTTTTATGCTCATACTATTTGCTTAATATATATTTTTTGTATTAAATAATGCTAAAGCAACAAAAATATTATTGAGAAAAATAAACTGAGAGCTGATACTGTTTATTCCGTTGTACTACATTGTGGGGAGAGTGAAAAGAACAACCTGTTTTTCGCAAAGGGGGCCTTTTACTTAACATAAGTTATAAGAAAGAAAAATCATGCTAATAAAGTTTAAAATTACTTTATAAATTAAGTTATTTAACTTTTTTATTATGTGACATTTACGAATTTAAGATGCTAAATTAAAATCTTTTATTAGTTTGTTCTTATTAAAAATAAAGCAAAACATTTGTTTGACCTAATATTTTAAAATCTCATCATTTAAAAGTAATGTTAAAAAATTCCCAGGTAATCACAAATCCCTGCACTTTAATTAAATATTTCATTGTTGGTTGAGAGGTTAATATAACATTAGTGCTGGAACATATTCTAGAACTATTGAAATGGTCCAAAATACTCTTAGACTCATCTAAAAAAATACGAGAAAAGTTTATTAATAAAGAAAGGATTATAAGATAGGATATAAAAGCCAATTCCTAAGGAGCTACCCATGAATGTAAATTCTCCGACGAACAAGGAAAGTGTTTAAGGTCATTAATATTCTCCTAATTTGGAGGTGGCCGGAAAGACTTCATCAGGGAGTTTATTCTACATGGTAATGGAACGGCTAAAGAATGAATCACCTTTATAAAATATTGTGCAATCCACTGGCCAATCGAAAACAAATGGATGTCTTCTTTTGGATGAACATCTACTAAGAGAAATTAAATTTGTATAGGGAACAAGTTCTATAAATTCGTCAGAACACGTGTATGTACACTAGACTTCTCCAAAATTTACCAACTTTCGAATTTTGACCGTAACTCCCTTCAGAATCGTTTTTTGATTTATAAAAAAATATTAAAGGTATTACGAGTTCTCCAGACCCATAATGTGTTTTAGAACACTGGTGTAAGTGTAAATTTTTAAATTTTTTGATAAACGTTTAAATAAAAAGCAATATTCAATTAAATTTAAACCATAATTACGGAAACTGTTCCTCAAAAGTTTTGAAAATGATAGCATTTAGTGTCAAATTCAACATAATGAAATTATTAACGAAAATTGATACCAACTGGCACTAAGTTGACATCACTTTAATGTCAAATTATTTGTTTACTATTATGTTAATTTGAAATTTGTAAACGAATGATATCAAAACAACATAAATTGTAAATGTGACGACAATCGCCGTGGAATTTGAATCAAATTTATTCCCTCAGTGTAATTATTATAGAACATTGAATCATTTTAGAAACCCCAGGCATGACCAGCTTCTCCATTCAGCTCATTTAAAATCATAAACATCCAACAACCTTGAAAAGGGAGAACTAGTCAACGAGTATCTTCAAGTGGCCCTAATAATAAGGTGATCAGTTCGAATCTGTGGCAACCACTTAGTAAATTCATTGGCAGAATCGCTAGCTTCGATAGAAAATCAAGTATTACTTAAGCACGCGAACTGGGTAATAGGTGACAATAATGTAAATTGTGATAAAATAAAATCAATAGAATCCTTTATTCGGTGCTTCAGAGCTTCCAATGCCACCAATAGCGACCAAAGTGGTTTCACCACTATCAAGAACTATATTGGCGGTGCTTATGAAAGCAGAATAACAAAAAATTTACAGGATCCACAGAATAATAAGATAGAATTAGTCAATATAGCAGGATATGATATCCGATTTTTTTTTTATTCCTAAAAGCTTCCGGATAAATGTTAACTATTTTAGACAGAATTTCTTGCAGTCTTAAGAACATTTCTATTTGTAACCTGTTATATGAGAGGTGTGCGGTAAAGTGGGCGGACCACACCCATTTTTTGTTTCCGCGTTTATATTGATCCTTGAACTATGTACAAAATTTCGTTGGGAGGTGGACGGTAAAGTGGGCGGACCAAGTTTTCAAGTTTATATCAACCTTCGAACTATGTATCTGTACAAAATTACGTTATCGTACATGCTTTTGTTTAAGAAATATCAGCAGAAAAGTATGAAATGAAGCTACAACGCACACCCTGAGTTTCTAGTATTCAAGCCCTATCTTGCAACAGACAGACAGGCGGACGGATATAGCTAGATCGACTCAGAATCTAACCAGGACCCAGAAAATATATACTTCATGATTCATGACAAAATCAATATAACCCCCATATATTTGATGGTGGGTACAAAAAGGGGACTGAAAAAGAGCCAAAAAAAAGTCATGAATTTAAAATTGTGTTGTCATTAGAAGGAAGTACTTAGTGGTGAAAAAGAGCTGCACAAGTTTTTTTTTAACCCATGGTTGTTGTCATTGGTAGGATTTTCTTCTTTTATACTTCTTGTTTATTTCTTTTGAAGTACTTCTCTTAAAACTATGTTTATAATTTTTTTTTTTAACAAAAATTCAGCTTTAGACTTATTAAAAGATAATAAAAATGCTTTAGAATTTTAATTTTCTTAGAAATTATTAACCTTTTTGTCTGCTAAAAATTCATTTATTTTCACTTTTTTGGAAGTAATTATTAAGAACTTCCAAAAAAGTTCAAAATATGCAGTTTGTTCCACTTTTGAAGTGGTGAAAATTTTATTTTTTTGGAAGCTTTTGATCGTTTTATTGCTGGGTAATAGATTTACATTTCAAGAAAAAGGTGCAGAAACACTTCGTATTTTATTTGGACAACCTACTAAGTCATGAGATGTTTGTATGTAAAGGTCATTGTGAACAAATGCGGCATCCTTCTTTCGGACAGCTATGGCAATCCCTCGCACTCACATTTGGCAATTGACCATTCGGAATATGCTTTGATTGTACAGTAGAATAAAATGCAGCAATTGAGGAATCTATAGCTGACAACTATAAAGTTTTTTTTTTTAGATAATCAACTATGTTTTATTAATTAGCTGTGTGTAATACCACAATAGGCATTATTTAAAAGAGCGATCGGAGGTCAGTGCGATTTTTCATCATTACAGATTTTTGTTGAAATTTCTATAGGTAGAGATTTTCCTTTAAACTGTACAAAGTTTTATTAATGCAGTTAAATCGAATCTGGTCGAAACAAACTACTTGCCTCTATTGAGAATTCCGAGAATTATTCAAATCCAGTGATAGTTGAATGAATTTAGATGCGATAACAATTCAATTATTTTATTCATATGAATTTAGATGCGATAACAATTCAGTTACTTTTATTTATACACTTGCCAGAATAAACATTCGTACACTCCAATATATAATTATAAAATAACTATAAAAAAATGATTAGAATAGATTGGTGCCACAATTTAACATTATTTGTTCAAATATACCAAAATTAAAGAAAATTGTCTTTAATTTTGGTATATTTCCCAAACTCTATGCTCACACAACAAATTTTTTTAGTAAAAAATGCAACATGGCAACGCTTTCCTACCAGAAAAAATATTTGTACACTTTCATTTCGCGGAAACCCATGCATTTTTTATAAAGCTAAAGTGTGTCAAAATTACAGAAAACAACAGAACAATAAAAGCTCTACTTAATTTGATTTAGTTTGTCTCAGTGGTAAATTGTTCCGAATTAGAAATCAAGATGAGTCCTAAAACAAAAGAAATTTGTGCTGATAAACGTGAAATTATTATAAAATTGAGCAATGAACGAAAATCTTTGCGTGAAATTTCTAAGACTGTTGGAAGAAGTCATTCTTCTATCCAATATGTCATCAAAAATTTTAAATCTACCGGTTCTATTTTGTCCAAACAACGTACAGACCCATCAAAATTAACCAAAAGAGAAAAGCGATCTATTTTGGCACAGGTAAAAGAAAATCCAAGGATTACGGCTTCCCAAATCAGTAAAAATATTATAGAATCATTTAATAAAGACATCCATGAAGATACTTTGTGCAAAATATTAAAAAAAGCTGATTATCATGGCTGTGTAGCACGTAGGAAGCCGTACATATCGGACATCAATAGAAAAAAAGGATGGAATTTGCCAACAAATACGTCAAAATGCCTCCAGAGTTTTTGGAAAAGGTCCTGTTTTCGGGCGAAAGCAAATTTTGCATTTTTGGCATCAAAGGAAAAAAATTAGTTTGGCGAAAAAATGGAACTGCGCTTAATAAAGAAAATCTTGTTCCAACGGTTAAGCATGGAGGAGGTAGTGTTATGGTGTGGGGGTGCATGGCAGCCGAAGGGGTTGGAAATTTGACATTTATAGAATCCACAATGGACCAGTACGGCTATTTAAATATACTAAAAGAAAATTTACAACAAAGTGTCCAAAAACTGAACTTAGGACCAGACTTTTGGTTCCAACAGGATAACGATCCTAAGCATTCGGCGCATAATGTGAAGTTGTGGCTACTCTATAATACAAAACATCAACTGCATTCCTCCACAATCACCGGATCTAAATCCTATAGAGCATTTGTGGGATTTATTGGAGCGTAAGATCCGAAAACACAACATTACCTCCAAGGAAATGTTAAAAAGTGTTATTATAGAGGAATGGAACAAAATAGGCAAAGAAGAAATATCAAAACTAGTTAAATCAATGTCAAAACGAAGTTCTTCAGAAGTTCTTCGACGTAAAGGTTATCCAATTAGTTATAATAATATTTTAAAGCTATCAGAAAAAATAATAAAATTGTTAGTTCCTAATAAAAAGCAAATACAACCTACATTACATCTTTGAAAAACTTATTGTCCAAATCGGTTTTAAAAAACATGATTATTTTTTGTGATTGCAATTTATAACTAAAGGTGTACGAATAGATTTTCTGGCAAGTGTATTTCATTACAATACAATTACAAATTATATCCTAACCCAATTTTAACCGAGATCATCAGCCTATTGTAACGAAACAGAATAGAGTCTCTGTTGGGAATCGAACCCACGACATCCAAACTGTTAGACAAGCTCACTACCAACTGGCTACAATTATTAGATTTCCCAAGTTACTTTATAAACTTATTTAATATATAAGGTATAAATCAAGAACAGTATAAGTAAGCTAGGGCCAAAGTTTTCTCGTTCCCCGCTACATAACAACAAACATAAACCCTGAGAAACTTTTTCTCAACAACAGAGAGTAAGCAAAAGTGTGTTTTAGCAAATCTTATAATTTATTTTTAGTATTTGTTTTCATCTTTTTTTCTCCATTTTATTTAATTTTTTTCCAATATAAATATATATATTTTTTTTTTTTGCATTTCTTTAAAATATTTAGAGAAGAAAAAATACAACAAATTCAATTCCATAATGTTTCCATTTGTGTCTATAAATGTACTTGTGTGTATGTGTTGCATTGTATAAGCTCTTTTGGTTACTACTACTCACACAACCGACGCAATCACATCATTCCATCTCATTCGAAAAATAATATGTGTCGTTGTTGTTTCAATTGCTTTACGGCCATTGCAGGTGGGTTGCACCAATAACAATCGTCATCGGCAGCAGCAAAAACAACAGTAGCAGTTACAATTGTAGAAACATACACTCACAAAACATTCAAATATTATTCGGTAAAGTTTTTGTTGTTTTTGTTTTTTTTCATATTCTACTTCTTATTTTATTACAATTGCTTGAGTATTCGTTTAATTGTATTTTGTACAATTCACAAAATGTAAATACACACATGCAGACATACTTACAAACATTTCTATTTTGCTCAAAATATTTCATACTCTCTTTACTTGCACTAACTAACTCTCTTGCTCTTTGCATTTAAATATTAATGTTGTATTTCTTTCTGTTAGTTGTTTTTTTTGTAAGAAAGAGGGAGGGAGTTTCATGTGCTCTTGCATTTCGTTGTAAATTGCTCATACTCACACATTTAAATGACAATTGTTTTTTTTTTGTTTTGTACGTTTTCTTGTATTATTTTGATTTGAATTGAAAATAAAAATAAAAGAATTGTTATTTTTCTTCTCTTTTTTTCTAAAGCAAGCCATCCTTGTTATGTTGATTTTATGGTTTTGTTGTTGTTGGCGTTTTTGTAAACATTCTTAACATTTTAATTAAATGATTAATTTGTCATTTTCGTTGTTGGTTTTCCTTTTTTCTTTCTACCTCTTTTTGTCTTTCTTTTTTTGTGTATTTTTATATGAATATAAAATTATATGTATTTTTTTAAATTAACCGTTATGCAATTTTCTTTTTGTTAGTATTTTCTTTTCATTTTGTCGTGTGTGTATGTGTATGTTTAGTTTTGTAGTATAAACGCGAATGTCAACATTAATTTTTTGTTATTTTGGTTGGGCTTTCTTTTTTAATGGAATTTCATTTATTACTTGATACTTTTTGTTATTGTTTTATTTTTCATAATGGCTGTCACTAGAGGAGGGAGGAGGTCTTTTAATTTAACCTTAATATTTATTTTCTTGATTTTATTATTAATATGAACTCGTCTCCTTGTATTTTGTTTAAACACTATAGTATAAGTAAGATCTTCCCAATCAATTTTTTATTGTTGTTGTAATCATATACATACATATTGATGTATTTAGCATTGACAGACAGTGTGTCAAAATGTGTATTTTGCTTGTAATATTTGAAGCGTAAAATTTTGAAAATTAGCAAAAATTGCTTCATTGTAAATAATTTTTATGTAAGTGTAAATACAGTTTTGTTTGGTTCGATCAATAAATTGGACGCGAGTGAATTCATTGACATGAAACAATCATCAAGGTCTAAAAACAAATAATACTACAAAAAACTATGTATTTATACCCTACACCACCATAGGTGGTTGGGGTATTATGCGTTTGTGCTGATGTTTGTAACGCAAGGAAAAAATTATCGGACCCCCACCTTGAAGTATACCGTTCGACTCAGAATCACTTTCTGAGTCGATTTAACTATGTCCATCCGTCCGTCCGTTCGTCTGGCAGTCTGTACATGTAAACTTTGTGAACAAATTACAGGCACAAGGACGGAGCCTATTGAATTTGGTTACGATCGGTACATTATTTAACCTAGCCCCCATACAAAATGTTGTGTAAGTGTCAATCTTTGTGCCAAATATCATCAAGATCGGTTCATAATTGACCATAGCTCCCAAAACCCTCTCCGAAAATCACTTTAACGTGCATAAATCCCATACAATTGTCAGTATCAAATTAATATTCGACATAAATGAGTTTTATTTAAGTAGTGCCAAATTTTATGAGCTTCGGTCCATAATTTATAATAGCTCCCATATAAACCCACTTTCGGGAAACATCGTAAAGCGCATAAATTCATATAAATGTTAGTATTAACGTAATATTCCGTAGTTGAACATTTTATTTTACACTTGGTAAAAGTATCGATCCATAATTGGCCACAGGTCTAATATAAGACCCCTCCCCTAATTTTGATGCACATACATGATGGTGTAGGGTATCATATGGTCGGGCTTGACCTATGATACCCTACACCTAATTTTGAAAATATGTCGTATCTATAACATAGGTCAACACTAAAAATGTATCTTGAAAAATACGTTGCAGATATTGTAACTATAGTCATCCCAATCACCAGGAACATTTCGTTACATTTTAACCACATTTTTGACATCTCGAAGTATATTTATTATGATAAAAAAGATCCCCGAGAAAGAGCATGTAGAGGATCGATCATTCCAATAAAAACCCGAATTAAACACTATCTAAAGTGTTATCTTTGTGAAGTTTAATTTTTGTGTAATTTTTGCAAAAAAATGATAATTTTCTCAGGCTCATATCTTGCAAACCGTTCGGAATTATGATTTACTCTCTGAACCAAAGTTGTAGCTCTTGTCATAAAGAACAAATGACAAGAGCTACAACTTTGGAATGATTCTTAACACCGTTTAGGTAGCGCTAAGGTAGCAGCAAAAGTGAAAAATTTTTTAATTTCATTTGTTTTTTCTTTACTTCAACATTGAGATACTATGCTATCTATTACAAAAATAATAAAAAAAAATATTCGTATTATGTTTATAATATTGATGGCCCTGGACTTACAAATCGCACTCTCTTAAGTTGTGGATCCAAATCGTCGTCCGAATCTGACTCTGATTCAGAACTTATGGTATCCACAGGCACTTTGCTTCCACACTGCCCTCAATCATCAGCTTTTTCTTCTTCAAATACTTCAAATTCAATACAATAATTCAAATTGCCTCAGAGAGTAAATCAAAGTTCCGAAAGGTTTGCAAGAGATGAATCTGAGAAAATTATCACATAAAAAAAGTGCATGAATTTGGACAAAACTGGGAGACACGGGTCTTTTTTTTTTTTTTTTTTTTTTTTGGTCTTTTATCACGTAGTGGTATCCGTATATGGTTATATTTCCATGACATAAAAAATTAGATACAGTGTTACCTTCAAGCTACACCAATCTGTGTTGAAAAAAATTTACACAATTTTTTTTTGTTTAGTGACGATATTTAGTCAAGAAATATATTGAAATCAATTTGACACTAAATTGTTTCCCACCCGGACAAAAACGAGTGCAGGCAATTTATATTGCTTTACAAAAATATAAAAATCTTTAAAATCGGTCTTCATATGTAGAAGTTATGATTTTTTGAAACTTTTTCATACTCGATACATACAAATTTAACACCCTGTAGCTGAAATCGTGTTATCACAGGGTGACTACAAGATGATTTTTCTGAAAGCTTAGGTCATCCTCTACAACTCTTCCATACATTACAATTCAATGTCGCGTTTTGGTTGATATAATTATTAAAATGGGTTTGAACGTGACTTCGAGTGGTAAACTTTCACACTGGCGCTGATTCACACAAAATAAGGGATATCATCGATTTTGGTGTTATAAAACTCATTTCAATGGAGCTAACTGAAGTCCAATCCTCATTGGAATTATCTTCAGATCATTCACCCACTTTTGTTATGCTATTAAGCTTCCAAGAATTTGTATACCCGACTCGTAACTTAAAGATATCAGGAACAAGGATAAATTTGCTGAAACCTTAGTACTCACTGCACAGAGAACATATCGCTTCGTACACCAGAAGAAAAAAATTTGATAGAAATATAAAACTGCCGAACATGCTAGAAAATAGAATGTGTTCTGCGGATGTCGAACGCCTCTTGACTAAAAAAAAGAAAAGTTGGAAGAAAGTGGCAACGGATCACCTTAACTCAAATCGAAGCTAAAATAATGTCAAAGATGGCTTAATTATCTTTAGGACTATCGGAAAATAGAGTCATTGTGTAAATATCTAGAAAACCTGGATGCAACACCCAAATCAGATTACTCACTATGGCAAGCTATAAGAAAGCTCCGAAGACCTTTTATAAGTAGACCTCCTCCACGTAATGCAAATGGAGGATGTGCAGGAAGGCATACTGAAAAAGAGAATCTATTTGTTAATCATTTAAATAATATATTTACCCCGAACGAATCAAATGACATAATCGAGTTGCCACCTATTGTGCCCCTTTGGTTTGAGGTTCTAGAGTTCGTTAGAGCTATAGTTTATTTAAACTCCAAAAGTGCATGTGGTATTGATAATATCTGTAACAAGATGCTTTTAGAGCTACCCCGGATAGTATTAAAAATAATACTTTATATTTTTAACGCTATATTACGCCTTGAATATTATCCACCAAAATGGAAGGTGTCACTGATTACCATGATACCTAAGCCGGAAAAAGATCACACAAAAGTATATTCGTATAGATCCATAAGTCTATTATCTAATATGCCTAAGCTATTTGAAAAGTTCCTAATGAACAAGTCAAACCCGCTTATAAGTAAAAATTAATGCATCCCCAATCATCAATTCAGATTAAGAAAAAAACAGCACTATCACACCAACACACACAGACTTCTAAATGCCATAAACAAAACATTTGAAGACAAGAAGTGTTGTTAACCATCTTCATTGACGTATCGCAAGCATTTGTCAAAGTATGACAAAGTAAAATAATTGTTTTATAACAGAACAAAATTTTACCCACAAATACACATAAATTACTAAAAAGCTATATAACCGATTGGACATTTATTCTTAAAGAAGGTGACTATTTAGTACACCACTGCCTATTGAAGCAGCCATACTGTGTCCTATGTTGTACCTAATTTACACTTCCGATATGCCAACTAATAGTCAAACGCATACACAGAAAAAAGTCACCAATTAACAAATATATATGAAAATAATTCATTCAATTATAAATTTGTTTAAATTTGCACCTCTCACCAAAATGATTATATCAATTACTAAAAACTATAAAAAATACAAAATAGAAAAAAATTCCCAATTAATGAATTAATTAAATCAATCAATTAGATGATTGAATGAATTAAAAATGTGTATAGGAAAAAAAATTATACCAAAATTTATTTTTTCATTTTATTTTTTCTGAAAATATTTATTAAATTTTGATGCAAAATTAAACAACTGAGTTAATTGTAAAAAAGACGGTAATAATTTTTTCTGTGTACGCATATTTGCAGATCATACAGCTATTTTAAGCACCCATGAATGTCCTCAAGAAGAATCTCAAATTATGCTTGAATACATATTTGATATTGAAAGATGATTAAGGAAATGAAAAATTAAAAGAAAACGAACAAAAATTCACACATATAGCATTTACCTTGCACAGAAAAGTCACCAATTAACAAATATGTTAGAAAATAATACATTAAATTAAAAACTTGTTTAAATTCGCACCTCTCACCAAAATGATTATATCAATTACTAAAAACTGTAAAAAATACAAAACAGAAAAAAATTCTCAATTAATAAATTAATTAAATCAATCAAGTAGTTGCACCCAGAGAAATATCAATCACATACGTGTTGAAAACGATACCATTCTGTGTCAATAGTGAATCTACACCGTATGTGTTTAAATTAAACACTGCGTGTTCAATTCTTATTGAAAATTGATACCTAATTAGCACCAATTTGAAACCATTTCGGTATCAAATTGTTAAATTACATATGTTTTCTATTAAAATTGTTAAAGAAAGGTATTAAAAAGCTGTTACCGTAAATTACCAATGTGACCACAACCGTTGTTGATTTTGAAACGAATTTTTTCCCTTAGTGTGATTGGATGAATTAAAAATGTATATAAGATATAAAAGTATAGTTAAATTTAATTTTTATTTCATTTTTGTTTGAATAAATTTATTAAATTTCGATGCAAAATGAAACAACTATGTTAATGGAAAAAAAGACCGTAATAATTTTTTCTGTGTGTGGGGACTAGAGCTTCGAAAGACTTAACTAAATGTTAGCTTAATTCCCTTAAATCTTAATTCTGAATTAAGAAATATGAATTTTTCATTCCATAACACCATTCTCAAAAATATAATTCAATAGCTTAATTCAAAGGCTTTTGTTTGAAAAGAGTTAATTCCTTATTGAATTAATTCATAAAGAATTCATTAAATTTTTGTTAATTCAAATCTTTTCCAAAATGAATGAAAATATTTTTCTTTCATTCAATTTGTAATATTTTGTTTTTTAATCTTTTACAAAATGAATTAGAAAATATTTTCTAAAGCTAATTTGTAATAGATTTGAATTGAAGAAAATTTGAATAATTCAATATATTTTTTAAGCTTGAATTGTATAATTGTTGAATGAATTCTTTAAGGAATTAATTCATAGTTGAATTAATTCAACTCATATGAATTACAGAAATTTCATATAGATGCAAAGTTGTCCCAAATGAAATTGAAAACACTCAAAATAAATTGACTTATTGGTAAAACTTCAATGTTAAGTTTAGATTGTAAACTAGTCCTTTATAACAAAATTTTAAATCCAATATGAAGTACAAAATACAAAGACGCCAAAACATACACAGAAAAAAGTAAAAATGGACTTCAATTACGAAATTTGTAATATTAATTAATTTTTAATTGATTTTGCTCCAATCATCAAAATGATAATATTAATAACTAGAATAATTGATATTATTATTACTTCTTTTCCTTAAATAGATGCAATGAGCTGAAAATTTTTGAAAATTTACTTACATTTATTTTATTTATGTACTTTTATAGACAAATATTTAATTTTTGTTTATATTTTATTAACAGCTGTCAATTTATTAAAAAACAGAACTGTAAACCAATTAGAAAATTAATTATATTAATAAATCATATAATTAAATTCCAATATAAAGTTAATTAATAATTTTATTAAAAAATTATTTGAAATATTTTTTTCTGTGTAATATTACGAATTATAATCGCACCACCCTGGTATATTAGAAATAGTAACATACTACATAAGGATCTAGAGATTCCTTTGGTAAAAACTGTAATAAAAAAATACGCAGAAAATAAAAAAGTTTTTTGTCAGACAGTGGTTGGACCAAATAAATACTAAGACTTAGATTTAGGTTAGGTTGTGTGGGCAGCTCGCAAAAATTTAGCGAGTTCACTCGGAGGCCTGATGTGGCCCATTGTGGTTCCCTGGATAAAAGAAAAACCCACCATTACTGATTGCCTCGCGTAGGTGCCTCGAGTACACGATTTCTATGAAACCACTGTGTACTCTGGATAAAACCTAAAAGATTGCCTAAATATACATCTCTCAAATCGTCAAGATTCTGAAAGGATCGCATGCCCAAATGATGGAGTCTGCGCTCCTGCAGTGCCGGACAATCACATAAAAGATGCTCTATAGTTTCTATCTCCTTCTCATCTAAACAACTTCTACAGAGACCAGTGCGGGAAAAGCCTATGTATTCGGACCTAAAGCCTATGTATTCGGACCTATTATACAGTGTCCCGTAATGATGCCTATTAGAAGTGACTTAGATTTAAGATTTGAATACTTATTGTTGGTTCAATTTAATATTGTAAAGATTCAATAAATAATATTAGAAAAAAAAACATATTTAACCCATTGAGACCAAAGAAAATAAGTCATTCATGTTTTATAGTAAATAAATGGGGCTATAAAAATGTAGTACTAGTCTCTAACTTGTCACAATTAGCCCCTAGAAGTTTTTAAAGTTGTAAAAATCAAGAATTTGGCAATTAACTCTCATAAAATCATGGAAAATGAATGGTAAGGAGGGGAATTTGTATTTGATATAACTAATGCAAGACCGCAGATCTCAAAAGTTTTTAAAATCACATTGACAGAAAATGTGTGGACATCAATAGTATTAAAAAGTAAAAATCCAAGTTTAACAAAATATTATAAAAAATACGTTCTTAATAATTCCGCCAAATTTTAGCTCCATAGACTAAATATAGTGCAGAAAGTTATATATATATTAAAATATTACTATATTTAAGGGATTTATGATCGTAAAACCCTTTTCCGGGAGGACATAGGTGAAATAAGGAGGGGCTAGGTGAAATAATGGACCGATCATAGCCAATTTCAATAGGCTTCGTCCCCGGACCAAAAAAATTCTGTGTAGCAAATTTCATTAATTTTGGTTCAAAATTGCGACCTGTAGTTTGATTACAAGGTTTACATGGACGACAGACGGTCAGACTCAGAAAGTGATTCTAAGCCGATTGGTATGAATTAAGGTGGGTCTTAGACCAATATTTTTGGGTGTTACAAACATCAGCACAAACGCCCCCCACCTATGGTGGTGTAGGGTATAAACAGCATAAGTGCCAGACATTTTCTTTGCTTTATAAAACATTAAACAGTGGGGAAGAATCGAAATAAATCTGTAACTTCTAATAGGCTTTTTGGATTTGCATGAAATTTCACATAGACGTAGCAGAGGTCAGTAGCATTTGAAGTTTAGAAGCGGTATCCAATATTCGCATCAGAAGCGGAACTATAGCGGTTCAAAATAGAGTACTAGTGTCACGGAAAATGTTTAACCACTAGCGAATTTTTGTTCCTTACCCGATTTCCAAGATTTTTATATCACCTTAAAGTCCTTGATAAATTCTTTAGAAAACTTGATTGCATGTATTACTTATATTATATATTTTTCGAGTTATATATATTCAACATTTCAAAAATTTCAATTTTACAAGATCTTGGTTAATATTTTTTTATATATAACCAAATATCTTCAACCGATTTTATTATATTTTATGTAATTGATTAAAGAGTAAAATTATCTATCGACCAAAGAAAATTTTTAGTCACTACCTTTATTACGTCAAAAGTTAAACGATTTTGAATTGAAAAGTTTGCAAAAATTAACAAACAGATGGACGGACATTAGAATTCTTTCTTTTTGATTAATATGAAAACCAAATGAAGGTATTAGAATTTTCATATCACCTTTCCCTGAATTAAATGGAATTTTCGACCCATTTAACCCAAATGTATAGACAGACGGACGGACATTGCTATGCTGCCAAAAAAATATTTTAGAATACTAAAAATGCATTTGTTTACTAACTAATAAATAGAAAAAAATAGAACGTGATCATTAAAATTTGCATATGAATTAAGCGTCATTTTCGTGCCATTTAACCCAAATGTATAGACGGAAGGACGGACATTACCATTCAGCCAAAAAACATTTTATAATACCAAAAATACATTTTTTACTTACTAATAAATAGAAAAATTAAACGTGATCATTAAAGTGTTGATACCACCCTTCTTTTGGCCCATTTAACTCTAATGTATAGACGGACAGACAGACATTACCGTTCTGCTAAAAAAAAAATCTTAAAATTCTAAAACTGAATTTTTTTAAACTAATAATCAATAAAAAAATAAAATGTGATCTTTAAAATATTGATATCACCTTTACCTGAATTAAGAGCCATTTTCGACCCCTTTTGCCCCAATGTGAAGCGTTGTTGAATTTAAACACATATGGGGTAGATTAACTATTGACATTAAATGGTAACAACAAGTATTTTTTTATTCGTCGGCATTATTTTTTTCTTCAATAAACGTGAGAACATTTTTGGAAGAAATATATTATTTTAACATTCATTACAACATTTTAAATAGATTTTTATTATTTTTTTTTTTTACTAATAATTATTTATTACTAAAACATTGGCCTAACTTTTGAACATAAAACTTGCATTATACTAGACACTTAAAAGTTTTTAATATATTGGTTTATGCAGTTACATACATATATTTTAGAATAAAGTGGTTAATTACTGAGAGGTGTTAAGTATTTTACATAAATGTCTACAAAAATTTAAATATTTTACATCATATTTTACATTTTCAAAGTACAGCTAATAAATATACTGATAATGATCACCAGAGCATCAAAAAATATGAAATACATGTAACCCTCAATTTGCGCGGCTTGTTGAGACCGGTGATAGTACGTGTAAATTAAAAACGCGTAAAACAAGGTTCAGAGTTAATACCAATTTATATTTTGGGCCCAAAATTTCTATATATAGCGTAAATTAAAGCACTAAATAAATGAAAAAATGTTAGTTTAGGACCTTGTAGGAAGTATGAACTTATTTGTTTTTTTATATTGGTTCAAATGATTTTCTATATTTCAAAACATATGTAGAACCTTTGGTATCGATTTTCATACCATAACATTTAAAATGTGAATTATTTTATTAAGATCACTGATGAAAATTCTCCTTGAATTAATAAATTTTATGAAAATGCCATTGATGGACAAAAATTTATTTCAGGTTGTTCAAAGCAACCGCAATTGAACAAAATAAATCATATTATTTTTATTTTAGCTAAAAATAAAAAAATAATTAAAATCTAAATAAAATAAAATCGTTATGCGTCAAGGAGTAAACATCTCAAAACATGACAAATTTATAACATCGGTAACAAAAATATACAGTATGTCAAGAAAATGTTTTTACATTGAAGAAAATATTATTATTTCAACTTTATTTTACAATATTTGCAAATTTTTTTTGTTACATTTTGTAATTACGAAAATACAACAACAAAAACTACACATACCCTTTAATCTACCTGTCAAGAAAATGTTTTTACATTTGCGTTTTTTATCGCTATGTGAAACAATTTTTGGAATTTTTGTCAATAAATCGTCAGTGTGATAATTATAATCACATAGTACAAGAATATGTGTTCAAATTCATGATATATATTACGAATATATTAAATAATATATTAAGTATGTCAAGAGAAAAAACTTCAGATCATAAACCCATTTGGGGTTTTTTATAACCTACAATTCGGGAAAATTGTTAAAGATATTGTACAAATGTATTCCTTATTAAGATATATACTTAATAGAATATTAAATCGATCCAAAATTCCCGTAATATTGTAGTTGATATCTCTTAATATCCATCTACTTCAAATATTTGGCAGAGTTAAACTTAGAAAAATTAAGAAAAACTTGAATATATCCACTAGAGCTTATGATAAATTACTGTGGAAAGTGTATATCAATTTTATCTTCAAAGAAACAATGAAAAAAACACAGATGGATTACAATTACAGTTGGAAAACTACATGGAAAGAAACACTCTTATGGGGACAAAGTATTCAACAATTATAAACATTACCAATGATTTAAGTTGATAAGCTTTAAAAGTTATGGAACGAATTATATGTTGTACAGGAATGTTTATACTATATAAAAGTACAATTTAAAATGGTCAGAATACGCTGGTAACCAGTGTTGCCAGTTTAGCCTTTTTAAGGCTAAATCTAGCCTTTTTATTTTGCTTTTACCCTCAAAATTTTCGTTTTAGCTTCTAGCTTTTTTGTTAGCCTTTTTTATTCTTAGCATTGCCTTAAAAAAGCTAAAAATTTACTCATTTTATTTTTACAGAATCATCAATATAAGCATTTTTGTGTATTAATTCGCACAAAAAAATCAAAAGTATTCATATTTGACGAAAATTTTCATTCTATAAAAATATTATAATTATTTTTTAACAAACTTAATTACCCATAGAAACTTTTTATGTTATAGTTACAAATTCACTAAAATATCTTTAAAAAATACCAAAATCTTATGAGGACCTAAAAATAAATGCGTTTTTAAATAAAACAATATATTAGCTTTTTTCTGGCCTTATTTTTTGGGGCATTTAGCCTTTTCTGACCTTTTTTAAAGTCTAATTTAGCATCTTTTTTTCTCAAGTCCTGGCAACAATACCGGTAACCTTCAAAATCATTTAGAAAATTAAATAATAAATATTCATACTTTCGTATTTAAAAGATATTGTTAAATACAGATCAATTTTATTCAAAACAGTTGGAAAATCGGTTTTATTATGAAAAATAACAGGTGTGCAGTAACATTTCTAGTTTATTTAATAAAAACTGTTAATAAATATGAATTTATGAAGGATGAAAACTAAAATTCAAGTCATGAGAAAAATAATGACTCCAAGCATATATAAGCAAATAGTGATAATGCAGCAAAATTTATTTGCAAAAAGTTTTAAATATACCAGCATAAGCTCCAAACTTTCATCCCACATCATTTTTTTCTCCTTATTTGAAGAAGAAAGTGACTAAAAGGTATTACAGGACCATAATGAAATAAAAACACGCACTAATGTTGGAATATACAAAATTCCAATTGACTGTGACATTCATTAATAATTTTATTTGATGAAAAAGGTTCCACAAGCAGTTTTACATACCAGCTGTTACCATTTTAAATTAAAAATTCCGAAAATTTGTGATTTTCTTAAGCAGTTTTATAAATGTAAAAAGAATGACACTAAGATTTTTGTGTTTGTTTAGTTTTCGCTCCATTTCTAATAGTCTAAATCATTAAATATTAAGTTTCTTTGAGTTATATAGTAATAAATATATAAATTAACAAATTCGTATTAAAAATTTTTACATTAGCAAAAAATTATATAGTTTTTTAAAGCCAAACTTCGTCAAATTCATGTTTTCTTTTAATGTAAAAACATTTTCTTGACATACTGTAATTAATCTCAATTTGCCACTTATGAAATGATTGATGAATGGAAAAAATATCCTGATATATTTTTAAATGAAAGAAATACGATTTAATTACAAATATATCTATTGCAATAAAATACATGTATTTTGTTTCCAAATAAATTTTTTGGAAATTTTACGGATATAACGAACTAAGTTTATACCCAACTAAATTTGTCCCTTCGAGTTCGTTATAACCGTGTTCGACTGTATCACGATGCTAACATTAATTTGAATTTATTATTTTATATATGGAGCTATGGTAAAATATGGACTGATCTTCATAAAATTTGGCACTATCATTTATACATGTGTAAAACTTATTTGTGTCAAATACTAACTTGATAATAATATTTTAATGGAGTTTATGTCCGTTTAAGTGATTTTCTGTAGAAGAATTTATATGGTGTTTTGGCCAGTTTTAGACCAGAGTTCCAAGTCGATAGAAAATAATCGGCGGCGGTTGATCGGCGGAGTTAAAGGTTAAGATGAATGTTATTAAGATCGTAATTTATTCCAAGGCTGATATAGCATATTTTTAATTAATCTTATTTTTTAAATTGTTTCTAAAATAAAAAACAAGTCGCACTATATCTGGACTTTGTTTCAGTGTCGTAAAATTTGTTGTATGTTATTGAGTTAATTCAAAGTCTTCAAAAGGTGATACATTTGACTTTTTAGCAATTTATAAAATGGTTCAAAGGAGAGAGCAAGGCAAATTTATTTATCAGGTAAAGTCAGTTAATCAGCTGATTTTTTTTTAATTTATTTTGGATATTGCATCTGCCAAACTTTGTTTACGTTTACCAAAGAACAAAGCGGACCGGCAGCCAGTCGCCGCATAATTTTTCTAGCCGTCGCCGACGCTGACTCATACCGGCTAGAAAAGCTGAACAAATTACAAATAAAAATTTACTTAAAATTGCATATCGTCCCTGCGCTGACTGAATTACCTATGTAAAAATTTTGGAAATTTTTTTTATTACTGCATTTAGATCCCCTACTAATTATACATATGACCACCAAAGCATTTGTCGATATCTCTACTAGTTTAGAATTTCCAAATTACCTATGTAAAACCATATATAAAATGCTCCAACAAAATTACCTACACAGAAAAAAGTAAAAATGGACTTCAATTACGAAATTTGTAATATTAATTAACTTTTAATTGATTTTACTCCAATCATCATAATGATAATATTAATAACTAGAATAATTGATATTATTATTACTTCTTTTTCTTAAATAGATGCAGTGAACTAAACATTTTTGAAAATTTACTTAAATTTATTTCATTTCTGTACTTTTATAGACAAATATTAAATTTTTCTTTATATTTTATTTTATTTTATTAAGCTGTCAAATTATTAAAAAACAAAACTGTAAACCAATTAGAAAATTAATTATATTAATAAATCATATAATTAAATTCCAATATAAAGTTAATTAATAATTTTATTAAAAAATTATTTGAAATATATTTTCTGTGTATGTACATAATTTTTCATACAAGTTAATATTATTAATATTCTTAGAGAAAATGGTAACATTAAAATTTAAACATAAAATATTTAATATTGTATACTTATGATATGCCGCGTGAAAGTGTACATCCCAAGACTAGTTACACCAAAATTAACTGACACAGACTTATGTCAACTAAAGCTTTGATGATGTCTGTCCGTCTGTCTGTCTTTCAGTTGCAGATTATTATAAAGTTTATTATTTTTTTTTAATAATCAGAATTGGAAAAAGCTCGGGAGACTGTACTGTCAATGTCATCTGAGCGATACCTGTTATATGTTGGTATTCTTTTAATCAAAAATTAAAAGTTGTGTATAGTGTTGATCGAAAATAATATTTTTGGAGGTACTTTAAAATTGGTCCAGCTCACGAAAGTGAAATAATTGATTCCTAATATTTTGGGAATTAGTTTAAGACATATAAATGTTTAATTTTAGGAGGGTATACTTGCAACATTTTTTGTCTTCGCACAAATCGAGGCACTTTATTGAGTTCAGGAATTTTTAGTAAATCGTTAATTTTATCTTATTTAAAATCTTTTTTCTGAAAATCATAAAATACGGGTTCATTAATTTTTCTTTAGCTATCGTTTGATACATATAACATTAATATTGGTGAATTTTCTTTTTCAATTTTTTTGAAGATTTTTCTGGGATCATCCACAAATTACCGTTTAATAGCATGTTCCAATTATCTTCGGAAGTTGAATTTGACCAAGATATTACTAATAATACCGCCTTCCATAGTTCAAACTTATATTTAAATTAACTTAAGAACCTGCAAAAAGAAAAGCACAAACATATCTTAACAAAAAATTGCTCCACAAAATTACGTATGAAAAGTTTTCGTTGATTTTTCCCAAAACGCGCCAAAAATTTCATTATTTTTCATAAAACATATAATTTGTGTTACTAAGCCTATTCATAAACGAAGAAAATTTGTAAAAATTTAGTGAAGTAACGAAGAAACTGCAAAACTAAACAGTTTTTCAGCTTTCCTGAAAAGTTATTAAAAATTACATAGGTAATTTAGTCAGCGCAGGGACGATATGTTAAACGGAAATATTAGTTTTTAGTAATAAACATAAGAAATTTACTTAATTTATGTAATATAATATAAAAAACATTTTGAGCCGACAAATAAGCTGCCGTCGATATGACCTTGTTAAAGTCGCCGCCGCCGATCATAATAGGATACACAGCCGCCGACAATTTTGCGTCGGCTTGGTTCTCTGATGCTTACTTTATTTTTTGTTATGTTTACAAATTCGCTTTGTTTCTAATCAGCCGATTTTGACATAACTAACTGACTTTACCTGATAAATAAATAAATAAATTTGCCTTGGGAGAGAGAATTTTATCATGTATATATAGTCAGAAACCCCAAAAATGTATGCATCCAATAGAAGTCTGTTTTCACAGAATTGCATTTGTTTCATTTTTTATTTTTTTTTTTTTCTCGAAAATTTCAGTTTCTTTACAAAAATTGGTAAAATAATATTAAAACCCAATATCGACTAAGCTGATTTCGTCATTTAGAAATATTAACCGAAATACGCCGAAAGTTACGGCGGCGGCTCTTGTTCGTAATAAGTAGCCGGCGGCGGTGCAAAGTCGGCTTGGGGGCGAAAGATGTGGACCTCTGTTATGGACCGATAGATGTATATGTGCTAAAGTTCATTTAAATCTTACTATATTTAATAGAATTATTATCAATAAATTCTATTCCGGGAGTACATTTGTATGGGGGCTAGAAGAAATAATATACCGATTATAAGCAATTTTAAAATTGGACTGTAAGAAACTTGTGTGCCAAATATTTATTAAATTATATTGCGACCTGTAATTTGATTACAATGTTTACAAGGTTTGGATATACAGACGGCCGGACAGACATCGTTAAATCTACTCAAAGAGTGATCCTAAGACGGTTAGACCAATATTGTTATGTCTTACAAACTAATTATTTATTTATTTATTATTTTTTTTTTCCATTTGTCTAGTTGAAGTAAGTCTAAATTATATACAAAAAGACTGCTCAACAACTTTTATATATATAGAACAAAATTTTCACTAATAATAAATTACACTGGACTACAAAAAAATCCTCCCCCAAAGACGAATAGTTGGACTTGATACATTTTGATGTGCTAGACACGAATCAACTTTCAGTTTTTTTCCATCAGGTATGAATTTTTTTATGGGCGTGTCTAATATTTCGCCCAATGTAAGGCTATTACTCTAGTATATTTCCTCATAACTCAACGGTGTGTACGATTGACATAAGTGATACATCAAAAGATGCGGACTAAAAATATCTTCAAATCTCCTAAACTTCATTTTTGTATGTGCTCAATAGTTTCGGTGTTATGTTTCAGTTTATCATCTTTATCTTAAAGCTAGTAATGCTGCGAATAAAATAAAGCATATATCTTCAAAATTGATACACAAAACTTGATTTTACTCAAAGTTAAGTAAAAATACCCATGTTACATACAATTGAGTAGAAATACAGTAGTGAGCAAACAAATTTATTATTTTATTTTTTTTTTTCTTAAAACAAAAATATGTGGACTAAGGAGTGAAATCGAAAAAATCTTAACACACATTTTGCCTAATAACTTTTTTCGGAATCAATATTCAAAAATTTTTTTCATCCAGTTATCATGGAAAAATATTTCAGTTATTATTTTTAATAACAACCATGTTAATTTGCCCTTATTTTCATCAAAATAAGTGACGAAAAAGATTTACGTCCTACAAGTTATTAAAAAATTTCAAAAAATCCAAATAGGTCTTACAAATAATTGGCCACAGAATTAAATGTCGACCGTAAAACCGTTTCTAATGTTATTAAACAGTATCAGGAGAATTTGACTATTGATGTGAAACCTAGTTCGGTAAGAAAAAAGGACCACATGATATTGGGAAGGCCAGAAAATTGAAGGCATATTGAAAGGACCACCAAACACATCTGGTAGAAAATCAGCTCAGTTTTCTCAGTGCTTCGACTATTTAAAGCTAATGGGAAAGTTGATAACATATAAAGTTCAAAAAATTCCATACTGGAATTCTGCAAAAAAAAAAAAAAATACAAGCAAAAAATAGGACTCGGAATTTAAAACCAAATTTCATACAAAAATACTCAAGCTGTATAATTGACGAAGAAACGTAAATGCTGGCAGAATTTTCGCAGCTTGTGTCTCAAAAAATTTTATTGCTAATACTCGAAGCAATGTTGGAGATAAGTTTAAGACTCAAAAGCAGCTAAAAATTCTTACGAAATTCCTGGTATAACAACATTTTTGCAGTTGCGGCAAAACAGGAAAGTCATTTGATACATTCGGATCTATAAATACCAAAATATGCATAAAGGAATATTTGCAAAAAAGACTTCTTCTTTTCTTAAGAAAGCACAACGTGTCCACATATTTTTGGACCCATTTGGTATCATGTCACTACGGTAAGAAAGCTCTGGAGTGGTACCAAATAACATAGTTTTAGTACCAAGAGAGGTCAATTTTCAAAATTGTCCTTAGCTTAGACCAGTGGAGAGATATTGAGCTGTTGTGAAAAGTGAATTCAAGAGCACAAAAAATGTGTCCCAAAATACCGAAGATTTTAACAGAAGATGTGCACACTGTTCCAAGAGAGTGACTGAAGCAACTATCAAATCTCCAAAGAAAGGGTTTTCAAAAATGGTCCACAATTTTATAATTAGTGGTTAGAACCATAAAAATTATATATTTCTGTGATCTGCGCTAAATTATCAAATGATTAAAAAAATAATGAAAACTCTAAGATCAACCGTTTCCAAGTTACTGAATATTATGTATGTATGTTAAGAATTTTTCGATCTCACTCCTTATATGGATTTTGACGAGTTAAACTAGAATCTGCTTTTACTTTTTTTCTATCACTTACTGATTCAGCGATCACACTATAAAACTCGAGAATGGTTTGTCTAATTTAGACTATAACTCAAGAACCATTTACACGATTTTTATAAATGATACACCAAAATTGTCCTCAAGGTATGTCAAAAATATTTTTTATTGGCTCAAGAATTTCAAAGTTATGGATACAAATTTTCACGATTAAAAAAAAAAAAATTGAATTTTTTCGCTACTAATTTCCGAATAACTACGGAAATGTTAACTGAACAAAAATTGTGTAAATTCAACTCAAAGATAATTTAAATGACTATCTATTGGAGTTTAATTCAACTTAATTGGACAAACCGTTCTCGAGTTGTACAAGTGTGACTGGCTATAGGCGGGGTCATAGTGGTCATGCCCATAAAAAAAAATTAATACGTGATAGGAAAAAAGTGAAAGCTGATTCTTATTTAGCACGGTAAATTCCATCTAATCCACATATTTTTTTTATTTAAGAGGAAAAAAATTTTTTTTTTCCCTCATGGGTATTTTAACTTAACTGTGAATGCAATCAAGATTTGTGCATCAATTTTGATGATACGGGGCTTTATTTACCCGTAGTTTCACCTGCTTTGAGATAAAGATGATAAACTGAAACATTTTTGATGTTTTCACTTCTAAAATGAAATTTTAGTAAAAAAAAATCTTCAATTTGGCATGAAAAAAAAAAAAAATAAAATTCAGACACTTATTTCTAAATATCTTCTAAACTATTGAGCGAAGAAAAATTTGATAGTAGAGCGACTTAAAGCCAATAATTTGGTGTATCATTTATATAAATCGTACATACCGTTCTCGAGTTATAGTGAAATATACTCGAGTAGTCGGGTTATTTATAGAAATAATCTCGACCTGATGGGAAAAAAACGAAACCAAATTCGAGTTTATCACGCGGAAATCCATCTAGTCCACATATTTTTTTTGAAAGAGCACGAAAAAACAATTTTTGTCGACCAGTGATATTTGACAAAATTATAGTCTATAGTTTTTTTCGGATTTTTTGAATTCAAGTAAAATTATAGGGAAAAAATTGTTTTTGGTGATGGTCAATTTATCATAATGAGATGTAAAAAATTTAAGATTTTAAAATAAACACTCCTAAAAGTCCGTATTTCTTGTAGGCCTGAAAAAAACTCTTAATTCTTTTTTAACACATTGGGATTTCCGTAACTGCATTCTGTTTACATATATTTTCATGCTTTGGGATTTTAAAATATATAAGCTAAAGTCAAAATGTGTATATAAAATAATTAAAACTCTATTAGCCTCGTTATCTATTTTAAAATCATCACCGAGAAGAAAATTATAAAATTATTATAAGTTTTTTTAAGTAAAACTTTATTTAGACAAAAATATGTCATGTTAAATAAGTCAAATTGTATATATGTCATCAGGAAACAAAAATGTATATCATTATTATATATTTCAATAAAATTTTTAAAAATAAAACTAAAATTTTAAGTATATTTTTGAAATATTTTATATTCATACATCCAATTTTTCATTTATATTTAAATATTTAAAAAAATTTCTTGTCACCCTAATTGCTATTGTCAAACATCATTTATTAAAATTTACAATAATTACAATAATGTCTATCATTTAACATTAAATAAAAATATTAAATAGTTTTCTTACACAACACTAAACTAATCCCTAAAAAAAAACCCAAAACTTACCCTAACCCTTAAATTTTTTATTTTTTTTTTTTTTTTTTTTTTTGTAAAATTGTATGTGGTAAATATTTCATTCAAAGTATTTAAAACCATATGAATTATAGTTTCATTTTTATATTATGTTCATACTTAATACATACAACAATAAATGGTGGTAACAATTGCAAAAAAATATAACATAAACGAAAGAAAAGAAAACTCAAGTACCACAACTTAAGTGGATTATAGAATAATTTACAATGAAAAATAGCCAGCAGACTATAATAATTATATGGTAAATAAATTCTAAACATATTAAACTCAATACAAGAAAGGAAAAACAAAAAAATGAATGAATGGAACAAAATAACAAGAAATTACAACAGCTGGCAACCCCTTTTTATAACTATTTATAATAAAAAATATTCCTCTTTATAGCAGCAACAAAAACTAGGAGTAATAGTTTGTAGTAGTATTCACATAAATACTAAAAAGAAAATAAATAAAGAAAATTTAAGTAAAATGTATTTATATATGTACATAAAAAATAAAAAATAAAGAATGTAAATTATCCCAGCAAAAACTTTGGTTGCCATGTAATGAGTTAAGAAGCTAATATAATGGCTCTCCACTACTTACACATTAGCTGAATAACTCATTATTTTAACACGGTGATGACATTAGAGGCAACTACTTACCCTATACATTACTTAGATGTCATTACAATAACTAATTACTTTCAAGCTGTTAAACAGAGCATTGATTTTAAAGCATTACTGAAGTCATGATAAGTAATAACAATAGGAACTAGTTATATTTTAGGTTATAAATAAGTAATAAAATGTCAGGATATAAAATATTTTTTTGTAGTTGTAAAAAGATTTTTTAAATTAGAATTTAAAAAACTTAACAACAACCAAAAATGTTATTAAAATAAATGTAATAAAAATAAACTATTTTAGATTACAAATTGATTCATACACAAATTTTGCCTTTCATTTATGTATCCCTTCTTCAAATATATGAATTGGTAATTGCAAATTGGTAACATTAATAAAAATTAATATTTTTAAAAATCTGATCATAAATAATTATTTACATTCGGGTTATAAATAATTAGTTATTAAACAACTTCTATGTAATGCAGACAGTATGTTGTTGTCATTACAAAGTAACTACATCCGTAACTACATGTTATTACCAAGTTTTTGCTGGGATATTTGAAAAAGTTTGAGATGAGAGAAAATTGTACCTATTTTGGTACTAAATAAAGTAGTTTGGCTGAAAATAAATCAAATACTGACGAAAAGGCTTTTATATCCTTTAAAAAAGTATACGAGTGTTAAGTAAGAATATTTGTCAATATTTTCTAAAGGAATAGAAACTATTATGTCTTTGGAATAAGTTGCCCCGGTGGACAAGTTGGTAGGAATCTATTCTATTATATTGAAGATTGTGGCTTCGATTCCCACCAAAGACTCTGATCTGTTGGAATGGAATTTATAATAATGTATTGTAATAAATAATTTTTTTTTTTTTTTTTTTTTTTTTTATATTCTTCCAAAATCGGAAAGGAAATTACGTCTACTTTTCGAAGATATATCCACAATATTAAAAAATAAATTCAATACGAAAATTAGGTTAGGTTAGGTTCAATGCAGGGCAGCTCACTTGGGTCCATTTTGTTCCGTTACAATACCCTAAGGGATCATTTGTTGTTGTTCACATGTCCAGAACTGAGTTCGAGTCGAACCAACCGGACGCAGAATACGTAAGCGGTGCCTTGATAGTCCCAGGATGAGGTTAGACCGAAGTCCGTTTCTGGCTAGTTCATCCACAATAAGATTATCTGGGGTATTTGAATGACCCCTAATCCAGACTAGCTTCAGGTATCAATGTCTTGCCATCTTTTTCAGAGATGTCCGGCATTCATGTACCAGCCTGGATGTCGGAAGACACCCGAGAGTGACTTAATCGCGGCTTGTCTGTACAGATTTGGACATCCTTATGGCCGAGATCTCTGCTTGAAGAATGCTGCAGTGATTCGGCAATTTGAAGGAAATGCTTTTCCTATGTGTATGCGGAAATATAGACACCCCCTAACCCCATCAACAGATTTGGACCCATCATTATAAACCTCCACTGAACCAGTTCCTAATTCCGGAGCGTTTGAGATTGATACTGAGAAGTCCCTGTCATGAAAAAGTATAGTATATGTAAAAGTAAAGTATATGTCAAGAAAAAATAGTCAATATTGCAGGGTAAGTCATTAAAGAACTCTGCATGGCCATAACCTCTGTCATTCCATGCACCTATAGTTCTGAGCATAGTCGCCGCCATTATGGCGATCTGTTTGGCCATAAGATCCACCGGTAGCCAAACAAGGCTCTCGATGAAGTTGTATGGAGCGCACCTGTTATGAGTAGATATTCCAAGGGCTTTCCTACACATATATAGGGCTATAACGGGCTTGGAAGCCCTAGCCCGTATATTCTGGAGCCAGTATATTTTAGAGTCCAGTATAATCCCATGATACTTCGCACTATCTAACACGTTCAATTCAACATCATTAAAGCGTGGTTATGGGAATGATGGAATCTTGTATCTACGAGAAAAGAGGACAAGTTCCATTTTTTCTGGATTTATGCTAAGGTCACTTATACTGAATGGGTCTAGAGCGGTCTGTAGGTGCTGTGACATAATATCCAGATATTTCCCAGATACAGCAACCGCAACGCGTCAGTTTTAAACTTCAGAGAATCAAGTTCCCTGAGTAGTGGTTTTACGGTTATTTTTCAAAGAAGAAGAAATAAAACTCCCCCTTGAGGAGTACCCCTATTCGCTACCCTGTATATGGTAGACGCTCCCATATTGGATATTATAAACCTGTTGGTTAGAAGTCTCCATATGATGCTGATAACCGACTGGTGTAATTCCAGTCTTTCCAGAGACATTTTAATTGCCTCCGGAGTCACATTATTAAATGTCAAGGAAGGCAACTAATATAAACTCCTTGTGCTCGAAAGCGTTTTTTATATGCCCTACATGTGAGTGTAGTGCAGTTTCAACATATCTGCCTTTCATATAGGCATATTGGGACGCTGATAACCGGTTAGGGATGATTGTTCTACTAAGGTGTTGGTCAATCAATATCTCCAGTGTTTTCAAGAGGATGGACGTGTGAAGTCCTCCCCCCTTTTTGGATAAATACTACTGTACATCTAGTCCATGACTCAGGGTAATAAGAACATGATAGGCATGCTGAGTATACCCGGATTAGCCATGGAACAATAATGTCCGCATTATAATCCAAATCAGTAGGTAAGATTCCATCTGGGCCCGGGGATTTGAATGAGCCCATATCAGTTCACTATCCGTTATACCAATGGGAACATCATGTATGGCTACTGAAGATAACGCCGAATACTCCGTTAAGGGGAGACTGCAAGGGAAGTGCGCGTCCATTAAGACATCTAAGGTCTCTTGACCGCTTGTCGTCCAGCTACCACAGGGTTTCTAAATGAAACTTGGAGCGGCAGGTGATGATGGCAGAATTTAACGAACACAACTAGTATCAGAGTGACCTTCTACGCCGCTACGGAAGGCACTCAAGGATTTGCGCTTAGCATTTCTTTTCTGGTTCTTAAATCTGTTAACTGAGCACTTATAAGTAGACCAGTTTCCCAGTCTCTCATTGAATAAACGGCGACATTCCTTACGAGTTTCGCCAATCTCGGAGTTCCACCACTGTGGTTTACTCCTTCCTTTGCAAACCTTGGTATGCATGAATATACGGAAATTAAGAAGATTAACTATATTTAATATCACACTTTGCTTCAATAATTTTTTACCAGGGGTAAAAAAGTTGGATAAGTTTTATGACCTTATTCTGTAAAACAAAACGAAAATAATTTTAATACATATTTGAGTTCAATAAAAAATATAAAAGGAATTTTTAAAAGATACATAAAATCAATTTCCATTTAACATACAGTTATGGACAAAAATGTAGGATGAAGTATATTTATTTGAAATTTTTTGAGTATTTGACAAAATTGTATGGTTCTCCCAAATGTTTTCTTATATTCCACGAAGAATTTATATCCTAGGTAGATTTTGAACCGACTTAACGGAAATAAAACTTTCAGATTTGGCAAAATTTATTGCTGATTTTCAGTTCCCAAATAACATTTTTTGCACTAAATCTTTTTAAATTCTATCAAGTTCTGGCAATGAATTTAAAATAAAATTATTTAACTATAATAATTGATTTCGGTACTTATTTTTTGTTTGGATCATTGATTTCATCCTTATTTTTATACCCACCATCAAAAAGATGGGGGGTATATTGATTTTGTCATTCCGTGCATAACATGTTGAAGGAATCATCTAAGACCCCACAAAGTACATATTTTCTGGATCCTGGTTAGATTCTGAGTCGATCTAGCTATGTCCGTCCATCTGTTGAAAGCAGGATAGGGCTCGAACGGGACAACGCAGGGGGACGAAATAGATATTTGTCTTATATAAGGTTTGTTTGGGATTGAAAATGGGCAAAATCGGTTTATAAACAAAAAAGTTATGGGCTAAAAACTAGAAACACAGGGTGTCCGTTTTATACTTTTCTGCTGATATTTCTTCAATAAAAGCATGTACGACAACAAAAGTTTGTACGTATAGTTCGGGGATCGATATAAACTCGGAAACCAAAAATGGGCGTGGTCCGCCGACTTTACTGCCCACATCCCATATAAGGTGAAAATCAACGAAATTGTGTTCAATTAGTTCAAGGACCAATGTATACTCGGAAACCAAAAATGGGCGTGGTCCGCCCACTTTACCGCCATATGACGTAAAATTTGAAAAAGTTGATGGTGGGTATATAGATTCGGCCGGGCCGAATATAACATTCGCGCTTGTTAATATTTCAAATCTATAGATCCTATTTAATACGAATAGTTCAAGGAATTAAAGATAATCAATGATTCTTATCTTTTTTCAGTTTTTATTATGTTTAATATCGTTATCGAGATTTAAGAAATGTGAAGTTTCAAAAAATGGTTTAAACAAATTTAAAAAAAAAAAAAAAAAAATTACTAATTTACTACTGACCCAATTTTTTGTCCGCATGGAACATTTTTTTTATAGATTTATAATTCAATATATTCGCAATGATTTGGCGGTAAATGTTTCATTGTTTTGCATAAAACTTTGTGAAAACTCAAACAATTTCAAATAAATATTCTTGACCCTATTTTCTTGTACGTTTATAACGGTTTTCGGAAATTGTATCTAGTTTTCAGATATTTATTAAAAATTTTAATATTTTATTGCAATAAAAAATTGCAAAAAGGACAGTAAATTTTTACTTTTACTTTGAATTAAATATTAAGAAGTTTTATTAAATGCTTTCCCGATTTAAAAATCGTGCGTATGTCATAATTTTAAAGATATACTACATTCAAATTTTATCTAACAAATAGTACTTAATAATCGAAAAAGTACCCTTAATACTATAACTCACTTCTGATATACACTGTACCCAACTATCAAACACCCAAAGGATCACAAAAAGAAAACCCGTAGGGTTAAAGCACCAATAAATGCATAAAGGGGGCTAAATAAGAAATTGTAGTTAGTACCCACAACAGCAACAATATGCATTCATTGTTGCAAATAACCAAAAAAAATCCAAAAAGAAATTACAATAAATGAAATGCAAAATATCACATTACTCTTTCTTTCGTACAAAACCTATGCCAATACATTCATACATTACTCCTCAGCACATACAATGACAATTTCCAAACAACGAAATTCAAATAGAAAATAAAAAAAAAATATATGAAAAAATCTACAGACCAGAATAATAAATAATAACCAACAACTACAAGTATGAGTAAGAGTGCAAAGGAAAAAGTTATCCCTACTAAAACACACACACACATATACTTATACGAAAACAACAAACGAAATGAAAAATGAAACATAATAATAATTTAAATAAATTCTAGATTTAAAGAAACAAAAATATCATTGTTAAAATATAACCAAATATAATTGTAGTTGAAAAGAGATGGACAATCAACAAATGAAAAAGAAAATACAAATTCATGTTAAAGGAACGTAATGGCATATGAAACGTATACAAATAAAAGCTCTCCTTTTAAAAGAGTCTTAATATTTAACTCTCCCTCTTTTTGTAGTGCTCTCTCAGAGGAGACATTTAAATAAATACTGTTAAAAAAATAACAATGGAAATGAATATGAAAAGTAGACACAACAAAAAAAAATACAAATGAATGTATAAAGATTTGTATGATATTTGTTGTTTTTTTGTATAAATGTTTAAATAAACACGTATGTGTGTGTTTTGTTGTAGTTGTTATTTTTGTATAACTATATATGTGATTGAGACAAGGTTAACGCCTTAAAGTATTTAATTTGTTAAATATGGGAATGAGACAGCATGTTATATTTAGTTTTAAGAAAAGGAGGTTCATTCATTCCTACTTACAATTGTTTGATTGTGTGTATGTAAGTATGTATGAGTTTTTATTATTTATTTTTGTTATTGTGCTGTGTTTTTTTTTAATATGTATACATTTGATTTGTTTTTCTAATAAAACTTTTTTTTTTCGGAGGAGACATAAATAAATAGAAAAATAAAATTCTGTTATAAGGATTACAGAAATGGAAATACTTATAGTGCTGGTATAAATATAGATATGAGATTATTTTAGGCTACTTTTTGGGAGTAAAATCGACAGCAATTGCTTTGTTCTTAAATAGAAGTAAAGTTTTAAATAAAGAAATCATTTTGATTTGAATTTTTGGTTTCAATGTATTGAAGAAAATAAATCTGGAAAAATAGGGCCTATAGCAAAAAGTTGGTAATAAATTTGTATATATCTCCTAAACAACTAGTCGTATTGAGTTGAGATGTATGGGGAAGTTATAGAGAAGGACCTTAGCTTTGAAAAAAAAAATATCTTACAATCCCTCTGTTATAGTACAGTATGAAAAACGGGGAATCAAATTTGATCTATTAGGGCATGAACAAAAATTCAAGACTGATTTGAAAATTTTAAGAAATTGACGAGATAATAAAAAAAATATGGTTGCATACCTTATTTATGTCTTACAGTTCAAAACATACATACATACACATATTTTTATTAATTTAAATATAATTATAAATTATACTTTTAAATGAGCGGAGTAAAAAACTGTTGCCTGTTATAGTGAATAGGTAGTCTCCGACGGGAATTACAACCGTTGACAGACTAGCTCAGTACAAAGTAACCCTTCGGGGCATCCTGTAAAAAAATTTTTAACTGTTTCCTCGACTTTTTTTTGGCAAATTATTTCCGTAATATAACACTAAGGGAAAAAATTCGATTCAAAATCAACAACGGTTGTGCTCACATTGGTAATTTACGGTAACAGCTTTTTAATAACTTTCGTTAACAAATTTAATAGAAAACATATATAATTTAAACATTTGATACCGAAATGGTTTCAACTTGGTTTATAAAAAAACAAAAATGTCATGTTCATATCTTCAAAAATGACATCAATATTGACAAAAGTCAAAAGATCGTAACATCAACTTCATAAACGAAACAGTCGCAAAATTTGTTCCATTTAAGAAACATTTTATTTGAAAGGTGTTTGTTTCATGATTTATCTATTTTTGCACTAAGGGAACGTTAAGAAAATTTTACTTAATGGCTCAATTTTAAAGCAATAAAACTAAAAATTATGTTTTTTTTTTTTTTTCTTTTGCTTGTTCGGCAAACAACGTTTTGCATTTTCATTTAGACATTATTTGCAATAAATTATGATTTTTTTGAAATTTATTTTATGGAATTTATGACTACAAATCCGTTTTCATTTTATTTTCCTAAAATTACTTTCAAAATTTAGTCCTCTTTCGTACGCAAAAAAAAAAAGAAAAAAATCATCTCTTAACTGGCTAAGGATCAGACTTTTTTTCATCAGTATTTTTAGTCACGATTTTTCCACGAAATTTTAAAAATAAGAAGCATGTTGAGGACAAGTTTGTTAACAAAGTCATCTGCATATGTTGACAGAATTAACTTAGGAAAATTATGTTGATGGTCTAACCTCGATCCTAAGCAGCACCCAATTACTTTTTTTTTTTATATATAACTGATGACAACGTCGTTCTGCTTGTTGTGCAGAATTTCTATGCCCTTTGTTCAAAAAAGTTATCATGATTTATAGGAATCTGTCGCCATTGTGTTTTACGACAAATAATGGATCCATCATCGGGAATGTCTTCAGTACATAGGTAACTGGGACAGCATCTGTTTTTAGGGATCAAGTTTTCATTTTCTCTTTTTTAGTATAAAGAATTTTTAATCAAGTGTAAAAGTTAAAATTAAATTAAAAAATTAAATTTTGCTCAAAACCAGCAAATATTTAAGTAAAAAACGAATAGTAAACTATTTAACTTCAAAAAATTTATGTAAAGATGAAATATGAATACAAACACGGACAAAAATGAAAATAAAAAGCATCTTATTATACAATATTCGGTACGTTTCTTTAAAAATTGTCCGCCTACCGGAACTGTCCGGCAATGGTAGCTGTCCGTTAAGGGAGCTTTTACTGTATATACATACCCGAAAAAAATATATAGTTTTATTGACCACAATGTAAGAGAAGCATGTTATGATTGTAATATATGGTCAGAGCTAAAAATAGATATTATTGTAAATAGCATTTCCTGTTTCTCTTTTTAATGTTGTGATTTGAGTTGTTCATTTTATACCATTTTATTACATTATTATTCCATTCAATCCGTTTATGATTACATTTTATTATATTATTCTATTTTAATAAAAAATTTTCCCATTCTATTTTATCATACTATTATTACCTCATGTTATCATATAATCATTTAATTTTATCTTAACATATTATGATTGCATTTCTTCGTATTAATATTCCATCTTATCATACGATATATAAAAAAAAAAAACGTTATTTCAAAATTAATATTTTTATAAATTGTTTATGCATATTAGTTGTTCATTAATTAATTTTATTTATTTGTATCATCATATTTTGAGTAAGATAATACAAAATATTTTTTATCAACTTAACCCTTTAATATGTATTTAGTAATTGCCTGAATCAAACCAAATCTAACAAAACCTTATCGACTTATATTAATTTATGTATAAACTATAAGAAAATTATAATGAAAGTGGAAAATAAAAACCAAATATATTTAAAAACAAACAAGTTACGAATTTGTCAACCATATTTGTAAAAAGCATATGTATTTATTTTTAACACTTTATTGTTGTGGAAATAATAACATTAATATAGTTTGTAAACAAAATATGATTTAGGAATAAGGAAAACGATTTATTATATTAGTGCAAGCTTGGTATTCACGACGCACATTGGTCTAAAAGGGGTCGAGAATGGCTCTTAATTCAGGGAAAGGTGATATTTTTATTGATTATTAGGTAAAAAATTCAGTTTAAGAATTTTAGGATTTTTTTAAAAGAACGGTAATGTTTGTCCGTCCGTCTATACATTAGAGTTAAATGGGTCGAAAATTATGCATTATTCAAAGAAGGGTGATTTTAATGATCATGTTTAACTTTTTTATCTATTAGTAAGTAAAAAAATTTATTTTTAGAATTATAAGATGTTTTTTGGCTGAATGGTAATGTCCGTCCTTCCGTCTATACATTTGAGTTAAATGGGACGAAAAGGTGATATCCAAATTATGATGATCACTTTCTATTTTTTCTATTTATTAGTTTTTGCGTTTTTAGAATTCAAAAAATTTTTTTTTTTTGACAGCAAGGCAATGTCCGTTCCATGACACTAGTACTCTATTTTGAACCCCTATAGTTCCGCTCCTGATGCGAATATTGGATCCTGCTTCGAAATTCAAAATGTCCTCTGCTATTAGAAGTTACAGATTTATTTCGATTCTTCCCCACTGTTTAATGTTTGATAAAGCGAAGAAAATGTCTGGCACTTAAGCTCTTTTTTGTATCAAATCTACTGGAGTTTTTTTGAAAAAAAAAAAAATTATTTTCTCAAGTCAGGCTATGATCAAAATTTTTTTTTTTTTCATAGTATTAAAGTGGACAATATGTACTATTTTTCAGAAAATTTTCAGAACTAAACATACTGTAACATTTTAAGTTGCATTCCATGAAAGTTGAAAATTAGTGTATTTTAGGATAATTTTCAAAAAAATAACAAAAATATAATTTGCAAATACTTGAAGAAAAGTACACTTAAACATCTGAAGTTAATGGTTTCATTTTAAATTTTTACCTTAAAAGACTTTTTATTTAAAATAAATACACTGAAATCTGATGAAAATTGAATTTTTACTATTTTTCAAAAATGTAAAAAAAATTCTTAACTTTGACTGCTCCTTATAAAGAAACAACACAACCTAGCTTAAAGATTTTAATTGATATTGATACATAATTTTGTCTATTTTTATTCGGTACCCAACATTATTACAAAACTTTAAATTTTAAAATTCAATTAAGTGCCACTTTTGACACACGTTTTTTGTTTTCGAGACTTTTATCTGTTTTTTTAATTTTTTTTATTTGATTATATAGTAACCTTTTTGGATGATTTTGATCTTCTGGTAAAAATATTCAAAAACATACATATGTATATTAATTTTTTTACTGAATGTAAACATTGAATGATAAAGCTAAAACAAAATCATTGTTATCATGATCACTGTATTATTTAAATAAAATTAATGAAAATTAACAATGAGAATATAATATTATTGTAGTGACAATGCCGTAATCATGTTTTTTTTTCTCTGCGTGCATGTAATAAATGTTATTTTATTATCTTAAGCGAGTAAATTTATTAATTTCCAAATCAATTCAAATTTGATATTTTATTTTTCAATGGGAGCAGGAGGAGTGGTACTTCCCACATAGAGAAATTATTCATTATGGTATATCTAAGGAACTATTATGTTGAAAGCCCTCAAACTTCGTGCAAACATATAGCTTATAGGTCCAGGGAGAGAAAACCTATCCGTTTTTATCGGAAACTTTCAATTTTTACAGTATTAAAAAAAAGAATTCGTATTCGCACTAATTAAATATTTTAAAGTTAGGAGATTTTTTTCAAATATTTTTAAAACACGAAGCTTTCATATAAAATATTTAATATATTTCAAAATTCCTGTTATGAAATCAAAAAGTGATTTTAGTTAAGCTTCAATAAATCTTAAGCGAAATAAATTTTTGTTTATAATTTTCTTAAATTTAGCAATAAGATTTGATATCAAATTAAAAAAATATATATACAGTGCTGTGCAATATAATAGGCTATTGTATATTAAATATTTTCTCTTCGATTTAACACTATTAAAGAAACATTCTCTTAGGAATTTTTGGTACCGTTATTTTTAATATTGTCAATACTAAAAATAATGGGTATTTTTAAAAAGTTTCTTTCTTTCCTTTATGCGCTTTCGTAAACATTTCAAGAAAAGTTAAAATATAATTTGTGCAAAATAATAGACTTATTTTAAAGGATTATATTTTTTGTTTTAATTTACCTTATAATTTGGATAAATTTTCTGAAAATAATTAAATGTAAGGTAAATGAAATATTATTGTTGAAAAAATATTATAAAATAATATTATTTTTACGAAATGATGGGTCGTAATGTACATAGCACTCCTAAAGAAAGGCGAATAGTGAAATAATTACGTGACCAAGGAAAAACACTTGATTTTTTTTTGGCGGAATTGCTTGGAAGGTCTCATCATTTCGTAAGAAACGCGATCAAGTGGAAGCCATCAAAAGAAACACGTGGTAGACCTTGCAAAATAACCGCTACCACGGATTCACAGATAGCTCTTCTAGTGAAGAAGCAGCCATTTATATCTTCAAAAGCCGTTTCTGAAGAAATAGGTAACATAATTAGTGCTTCAACAGTCCGACGAAAACTTTTAGAGAAAGGTTTGCCAAGTAGAATCGCCAGGAAGTTACCATTTTTAAGCTCAAAAAACTAAGCAGCTAAAAATTAAAAATAGTGAAGTTGATAATTTTAAGAACATTTTATGGAACGACGAGACAAAAATTAACTTGTTCGGGTCAGATAGTCGCAGAAATATTAGATGACCAAATGGAAAGGAACTAGATGATCGTTATACAAAAAAGATTATAAAACACGGCGGAGGAAGTATAATGGTGTGGGGTGAATTTTGTTGGCATGGTGTTGGCCCTCTTTATTAGATCACAAAAATAATGAACCAAGAAATGTACCGTGTTATTTTGAAGGATATTATGCTACCCTATGTGGAGAACAATATGCCATCAGAATGGACTTTACAACAGGACAATGATCCTAAGCACTCCTCAAAATTTGTTAAATCTTGGCTGAGTGCTAACAACGTATCTGTTTTAGAATGGCCTTCACAGTCACCGGATCTAAATCCTATTGAGAACCTTTGAGTTGAACAGAAGAGAGGTCTAGATGGGAAGACATTTCGGAATAAAAATCAACTTTGGAAAGATTTAAAAAAAAAAAAATGGAAGGCAGTTTCTTTAGAAAAATGCCAAAAATTTATAGAATCAATGCCCAGAAGAGTTTAGTGCATTTTAAACAATAATGGCGGTCATTCAGGTTATTGAATTAACTTGGCATATTATTATAATATTCAATATTAGCGGAAAATTTAATTTGTTTTAGTCTTTAATGAAAAAAATATATATTTGTTTAAGAAATATTGAATAAGTCTATTATTTTGCACAGCACTGAATATTTTTATTTTGAGTATCAATTTCATCTTGGGTTTAAGAATTATTTAATAAGTTTGAATACAAACATGTAATCCAATTAAGTTTTAAAATACTCTCTCCTTTTTTGATAAACAATTATGTCACCTACACAACAGTGGCCATCACCCATAATCCACAGAGACCGAATGTCATTTTCATTTCATATACACAATAGGAACTTTAAAAAACTCCCTAAGAAGAACATAAAAATTATTAGGTTTATTTGTTAACTTTTTAAAAACTCTTTGTGCGAATAAATGATCTTCAAAATAATGCTGTATGAATCTGTTTTAAATCTCTAATTAGAAATTAAATCCTTAATGGTTTTTCTTGAGATATCAATTGTAAGCGAAAGCAAGACGAAAACATGTAAAATTTTCAAAACTTTTCAATCAATTTTATTATCAATATTAAACTACACTTAAACATATACTTAGTTTTAGTATAGATATAAAACATAAAACATAGGGATAAAAGGGTTCGTTTGGTAAAAATAAATAAAACAAATAAATTGAAAATAATTTTAAAAAAATTCAAAAAAGAAAATATGCTTTATATGCGATAGTTAATATGTATTCAATAATTTTCTTTTAATCTGCAATCTTTTTCTGATGACGAAATTAATGTCACTACGTCTTTATGTCCGTCTGTCTGTTGAATTAATAACTGAATCAAACTTTTAAGCTTTAAAATAAATTATTCAAATCGATTTATAAACAGTAGAATTATAGTCCATAAATTCTTTTACAACAAATAGAATATTTGAAAAAAATTAAAACGCCTTTGATCTGTGTAAAAGATTTATTAACATTTTTTTTATAGGTATTTGTTATCTTTAGCAATAAAGTTATGAAAAAAATATCTGACAGATCTGTGATAGAACGAAGCCATGAAAATGTGGATAAATAAGATCGTTTATTTTTTCCAACCAAAACCGTATACATTTGTGTGATTTTTAATGGCAACTTATTTGGAATCTTTGCCAATATTTCAATGTATATTAGGGTGTCCCGTAAACAAAAATTTTGTAGGAAAACCCCTCAAACGATGCGTAAAAATTAGCTGAATATGGGAAAAATAAAATATAAATATAAAGTTTTTTTAAATTGATCTTCAGTTCCCTACCAGCGATCGAATGTCACGGGTCTAGAACATTTCGTCCAAAAAATAGTATTGAGTTTAGTCTTGAAATGGGTATCAAAAAATTCGTAATTTTAAACCAAATATAGAAAAAATATTTTAAAAAATATTCTCAAAAATTTTGGTCCATAAACCGTAATTTTAGTACATCATGCAAAAAAAATTTCGATATTTTTCTTAAGAAAATAGATAAGAATTTTATAATTTTGTTCCTTTTAAGGCTAAAATTTTAAAAAATTGCATTGTACTAAGAACTGTTGGTAATATGTCATTTTCCAGATTTTTTTAAAAAAATTGTTCATCAAAATACCTTAAAAAGTTTTCTGGCGAACGAAAATTCCATTGGAAAAATTTTTAAAATATTTTTTCCATAACCAGCATAAAATTACGAATTTTTTGATACCCATTTCGATTAAAAACTCGAAAAATTTAAAAAAAAAATTTAATATTTTTCCCATATTCAGCTAATTTTTACGCATCGTTTGAGGGGTGTTCCTACATCGAAATCTCGAAAAACGCTATTCTCGGGACACTCTAATGTATGTATGTATATCATGTATCTAAGTTATGCCCTTTATCATAAACATATCAACCGACACATGGATGACTGGACGGACATCTCTATTTCGATTAAATAAAAGAATATAAATTTTAAAAAATTAAGATACCAATAAGAAAACTTATTAAATTATGGTAAACTTTTTAAAAATGTACAATAACAAATGTAAAAATATAAAAAAAAGTTCTTAAATTTCCAAAAATTGTCAAAGAAAATGTACTGAGTATTTAAAAATATAACAAAGAAAAAACTTTTACACTTATAATCTGTTAAATTTTATAGGAAAATCTTGATTTAATATTAATTTACAAAAATAATTATTTTAATTAAATAAACTAAATAAAAGTCCAAATAATTTCTTTTTAATATCACTTTTTCTACATCTCTAGCTAATATAAAGCTGTCAAAAACTTTCCTTTATTTTATTTTTCTTTTGCCAACAAACTAAAATTCTTTAAAACCAAATTTATATCTAAACCAAAAAATATACGCCATTTTCTATTTAAAATTCTTATAAATTCTTATCACAAAAAAAAAAAAAAAAGTTTAATTTCGTTTACATAAAAACCCAAAGACAACAAAATGACATTTTTTGCAATAATGAAAAAGAAAAGAAAAATACTCAAAAACATAATAATAACAACAACAGCAGCAGCAAGAGCAGCAATGAAATTTAATTTAATTGAATTATTGACAATGTCGATTTTCGTATGCTGGTATTTACCAAATAAAAATAGCAACAAAACTCAAGCTCATACATACACAATTATACAAAGAAAAACTTTTGAGAAAATTGGGAATAAGAAACAGTTAAACTAAAACACGCCTCTTTTATAAAAATTATGGAACGTATGAAAAAATTAAACATTTCTCTTAAATTTCTAAGAACTCTCTTAATATAAACAGGTTAATGTCTAGACTTATTTAAAATTAAGCACCTAAAGATATGCTATAGAAAATAAATAATTAAAATTTTAAAAAGTAAACTGTTAAATCAAATTAAAAAAAAAATATTTATTTGAATTTTTTTTATTGAAATTTATTTATTTTTTATATGATTTTTACTCATTATTACGTTTTGTTTAGTCATTTTTAAACCCTTAATTCGTTATAGTTTTTGTTATAATAAGGACTTTGCTGGATATTTTTTTAATATTTGCTTTATATTTATGATTGATTACATTTTCCTTATTTTGTATTTTATTTTTGTAAACACAAAAATATTACAATATTATAAATTTATGTTTCTTCCTGATTTTTCAACCCTTTTTCTTCTTCGTTTATTATTATTCTTTTGTTTCCTTGTTGTTGTTTCTAATGCCGCTTTGTGTTGTTGTTCATAATCTCCTCTTTTATTTTAACTTCCCTAAATTATTGATTTTCTTATTTTTTTTATCCCTTTTGTCTTCATTTGCTTCTTGTCTATCTATTGTCTGTGTTATTTTAATCATAAAACAACAACAATTACCACAACAAAAGAAGAAAAAAAATCAGTTTCATTATAGAATTTTCTGCCATCTTTTCATACTCATCATTCCCTTGGCATGTGTCAACAATCATTTGTATCGTTTTTGTTGTTGTGTTGGTGTTGATAGGAGTTGCATGTTCGTGTGCTAATTTTCTTTAATAAAATTTAAAGTTTTTTTTCCTTATTGCTTTAGTCTACATATTAAAAGAAATTTAAATTTAAGAAAGTTATTGATTTAAGTTAAACGTTAATCGTAGTTTTAAATACAGTTAATTAGTATAGTTAATTTACATACAATGTATAAAGATATAGAGTAAAGCCTCGATTATTCATGATTCGATTAACCGGCAAAGTCGATTATCCGGGAAAGAAAATTTGTAATTGTTTTCTTTTTTTCATCCATTTAATTTTTATTGCATCAATTAATCGTGATTATCTCATCGTGATTATATCAGAGCAAGATAAAATCCAACCCTCCAAAGGATTTTTCGCTGGTAGGCATTTTTTTGTTTCATGGCCTTATGACTTAAACTTTTCTATTTTTGCACAGAGGTAGTTACAGATAAATCTAAAAAAATAATATCAATATAGTTCGAAGTTAAAATAATTTTCCATAATTGTTTAGAGCATTTAACGGGGAATATTTCATTAGAACTTTAAATTCATATATCTTACCTTATAAGGGGTGATTTCTAGTCCGTTGTAAGGAAATGTCATCAAAGTCGATTTAAACTTGAGTTTAATGGGTTAATATGTTCTACAGATATTTTCTTCCTCAAATTTTACTAGGGTCTCCAGAGATAAAAAATTCATCAGACTTCTCATGTTGTTAAAAAATAAAATTATGAAATTTTCATTTCTTGCATAAACTCCTTAAACTAGGCAATGAAATATATCATAAAATTAAAAGTTTTGTGGAGTTTCTTGTCAACTGCGAAACGTATCGGACGTTTTTTTTAGAAAGCTCTGAAAAATACTTTAAAATAAATTTTATTTTTTCAAACAAAAATTTAAAAAAAAAAAAAATTTTTTTGTTTTTCGAATAATTGTTTTTGGAAAACATTTTTTTAAAATTATTTCAACAAAACCATTACAATGGAGAGAAATCCATTGCTATCCCAATCCGGAGGAAGACCTCCCAACAATTCTAAGAAGAAATTAGGAAATTCTAAAGAAGGGAAATCTGCTGTTAAAAACGAAGCAAATATCCAATTGGATACACATCCATCTTCTTCACAGGCAACATTACAAGTCCCATCTCAACCAAGACAAGAAAACAAGAACGCAGCTAAAGTCAATGAAATTTTTACAAACCAATTAGATATAAATTCATCTGGTTCCCAAACGAAGATACAAGTTCCTTATTAGTCAAGTCAAGAGGCCAAAAATATTGATGCTAAGAATTCTCAACTTGGTAAAGAATTATTTGATGCAGTTTTTGCAAATCAATTACCACCAACTCAATCAAGTGTCAATATTCAAGAAACAAGAATTCATGAATCTTTTGAACCCCCAAAAAATAATGTTAATATTTTGGAAAATATACAAATTCCAAATTTGCGAATGGCTGAAATTGAAACCTTTATGGATCATGAGTCATTATCAATTTCTTCAATAGAAGAGGAATTCAAAACTGTCAAAAATAAGAAAAGAACATTTCAAGGTGACGTAAAAATAGATGTATCAAAATGTCAATTTAATAAATTAGATATGTTAGTTGATAATGTTAATCGTACAAACAAATATTCACTATTAGGAGATTTAAATGTAGAAGCCGAAGGGCCATTTAATAACACAAACATAAATATTAACGAATCCAGGATCAATAATGATTCCCAACCACACGTACGGACCAGGAATTCATATTGTCCTCCTATATTTCTAGAAAATGTAAATGTTAAATCTTTGATTGACCAACTAAATTCAAAAAATGTTGAATTTAAAGTTAAAAACCAGTCCAAATATAAAAGCAAATTGTATTTTAAGGACTCTGCTGCACATTCAGAAATGATGCAGCTTTTGAAAGAAAGGGAAATTCCTTCTTATACATATACACCTAAGGAGTATAAACGTCAGAGCATTGTTTGCAGGGGGCTTTATTATAAGACAGATATTAATGATATTAAGTCAGAAATTGACAGAATTGTTCCAGATACTGTAGATTCAGTTTCAAAGTTTTCCACAGAATATTCTAGGAAGCAGGGTATTGATACTGGTTTGTTTTTGGTGATACTTAAACCTAATCGAAAAGTAAATGAGTTGCTCGGCTTGAAGTATATTCTTAATCAGGTTGTGTCATGGGAACGTCCAAAAGCTAGTACCAAAATTCCACAATGTTGGAGAAGTCAGAAATGGGGTCATTATTCTAGGAATTGTAGTCGTCCATTTTCTTGTGTGAAATGTCAGGAAAAACACGCTCCAGGTGAATGCGGTTTTATCCCTGACAATAATGTGCTACCATTTTGCGTAAACTGTAATGAGAATGGTCATACTTCAAATTACAGGGGTTGCCCTGCTTACAAGAAATACGTTAAGATTAGGAAAAACTCGTTTTTAGAGGCAAAGGAGAGGAAAATGTCAGCAGCTGAAAATGTTGCAAGGACTCTGCATCCGTTGAATGATGTTGTTAAGGGGAAATCATTTGCAAGTTTATTTGATGTTTTGAATGATGTTCGAACACAGAGCAGACCAGAAAAACCAGCTCTTATTCAGGAATTCATGAAGCTTGCAAAAACGTTATGTGCTCCAGAACCTATAACGCTGGAAGATAAAATTTATAATTTTATGCAAAATTATAAAACGTTGACAAGGGATCAGGCTAAAAAAGAGTGCTTGAGTTTAATTAAGGATATTCAAGATGTCTATGGTCTGTAATTCACTAAATTTAGTAACTTTTAATGTTGGTTCTCTTATACACATAGGAAGAAAAATTGAACTTAACAGATTACTTAATCAATTTAATATTGAGATTGCACTTTTACAGAAAATACATTTGTCTTCGGACATAAATGTTTATTTTGATAACTATATTCTTTTGAGAGATGATAGCACATTAGGTGTTGGTATAGCTATTAAAAATTCAATCTCTTTTTCTAGAGTAAATATTCCAAATCTTCAGTTTCCAAATTTATTTTTAGAATTAAATGTTTCGATAAATGGATGTATTAAGAAAATTCTTTGTGGTTCTATTTACCTTCCACCTAACTGTAATCGTCAAATTATTTGTGGAGGCCTTACTTCAATTTTAAATTTCGGTAATAACTATGATGGCATGATATTAGGAGATGACCTAAATGCAAAACACTCCTCTTGGGGAGATACTATTAACAATTTTAATGGGGAAGTTCTTTCTAATTGGGTTCAAAACGAATCAATTTCTGTAACTAGGGTCTGTGATGTATATCCCACTTATCCTAGTGGTTCATCACATTTAGATCATTTTATAGTGAGTACAAATATCATAGACATTATAACTCCAAATTTTAAAACATCTGCACTTCCCACTTTCTCAGATCATATTCCTTTGGGACTTCAAATTTCTTTTAATGATTTCAGCCTTATACTTAAATCTCCAGACCACTTTGTTTCTTTTAAAGACACAAATTGGAACAAATACAAAATTGATGTAAGTGAAACAATATATAATCACTTCCCTCCAAATAATAGGAATTTAACTAACGAAGAAATAGATTATTTTATAGATGAATTTAATACATCAATAAATTTCATAACGGAAGTGCATTCTAATAGAGTAGAAAGTAGGAATAGAAAATATATTGTTTCTGATAAAGTTAAAAGGATGCTGAAAATTAAATATAATTGGCAAAAAGATTTAAAAAGAATATTTAATAGAACCTTAAATAGGAAACATCCCGATTATTTGCTGATATCTAAACAAATTGATTTAATTAAGATTATTATAAAGGATGAGATCGAACTGGAGCAATCGAATATTTTTAATGATCGATTGAAAGAAATAAAACCTGGCCCATGGGCCTACAAACAAATATTTCAAATTATTGGGAATAGAAATCGTTCTTATGTTAAGGATATTTCGGTTAATGGTGAGAAAATTTCTCAATTAAATGAAAAATTAGAAATATTTAAAAAGAAATATTTCAACCGTTTATCAAAACTCTCCTCCAAATAGGGATCTTTCTGAAATAACTGAAACAATCAGTAACATAATTTCACAAGATATAAATTCTGTAACATTCGATAATACTAATACCTCATTAAACAGTCAAGGCCACTCTAAACTTACTAATTTGAATTCACTATTGGCTATTTCTAAATTGATAAATAATAAAAAATCTTACGGTTTAGACAAAATATCGAATTATTTAATTAGAAAGTTTCCTATTAAGGCTTTTGAGTACCTAAATATATTGTTCAATAATTGTCTTAACAACAGTTATTTTCCCTCCTCGTGGAAAATTGCAAAAATTGTTCCAATTCCAAAACAAAAAGGCAACACTGACATTAATAACTTTGAGCCAATTTCATTATTATCCAATCTTGGAAAGTTATTTGAGAGAATTATACGAGAAAAAATGGATTTAGGATTAAATGAGGCATATATACCACAAACACAATTTAGCTTTAAGAAAGGCAATTCTACTGTACATGCTTTTTTAAAATTTCAAACTGACGTTGTCCAAAATTTAAGAGAGGGAAAATGTACTATCGCAATATCACTTGATATCGAAAAGGCTTTTGACAAGGCATATCATGACGGCATACTTTTCAAAATGATAAGAATAGGTTTTGATGCATCAGTTGTGAAACTGTTCAAAAGCTTTTTCGATGACAGAAAGTTTTGTGTCCAAATAGATAACATCTTGTCAGATCAGGCAGCAGTTTTTTGTGGGGTTCCACAGGGCTCGGTATTGGCTCCCCATTTGTACAATATTTTTATATATGATTTTCCTCACGAGTTTAATAATTCCAAAGGTATACTTTACGCCGACGACTCACTTCTTTACGCACACGATGAGTCTCCTATTGCTGCACTTCAACACCTTAAATATGTTGATGAATTTTATTCTCACTGGGGAATAAAAATAAACACCACGAAAAGTAATGCTATATGCTTACGAAATGTTTCAGGAAAGTGTAAATATACTGTTGTTCTGGAAAGCAAGAATTTAAAATTAGTATTAAATAATTCTGAACTCGTATTTAAGGATAACATTAAATACCTTGGAGTCAATTTTAATAAACTCTTAAAGTTTAATAGACATGTAATTTATAACTTGGAAAAGGCAAACAAAATTAAAGGGGCATTTTCAAGACTTTTTAATAACAGGTTTTTGCCAATTAAGACTAAATTGCTTTTATATAAAACAAGTATCAGGCCAATTCTTTTGTATGCGTTCCCAATATGGTTTACCATCTCAAAAACATTGATGAAGAAAATGGAAATTTTCGAGCGACATATTTTACGGAAGTGTGTAGAAAAAAATTTTAAATCAATTAACAAACGATTTTCAAATAAAATTATATATGAAGAGGCTAGAACTTAACCTCTATCTTATTATGCTTTGGATTTGGCAAAGCGTTTTGTAGATAGGCTATCGTATTTTGAAGGTAGTGCAATACAGGATATTTTTTCCACCGAACAGGCATTTAGTTGGTCAAACACTAATTACCTTAACATAATTGGAATACTACAGGAAGAACTCAATAGATTTCCTGGTCAAAACTTTTACTCAGGTACTACTCCCGGCATACATAGGGGATAATCTTTTACTGTTATTATTTTTCTTTTTTGTTATTTTTTATTTTTTTATTTTATTAGCATTAAGATTTAGGTTTAGGATTTTAGAATTAAGTTTATATAAAGTAGATATAACTCTACTAGTATTTATAAGTGCCGGGAGCAAGCGCTGTTTCACTTTATGTTATTGTAAATTAATTTACAAATATTAATTTAATTCTTAATTTAAATAAGCCAGTCGCATAATCATATATTTACTTTTGTAATTAAAATAATACGATATAGTTTTAAGTTTTTTTACTAATAATTTATGTTTTTGAATAATGTATTATGAAAAAATGAAGTCTCAATAAAGTTAACTAACTAACTAACTAACTTAAAAGTTTTGTACAAATCCTAAACAAAATTAATAATAATTTCATCAATTTCATTTCTTTGGATAAACGCCTCACCGTATGAACTTTGGACCTTCGGTGACCCCTAGTGAAATTCGACGTAGAAAAATTCTGTAGAATATTTTAACCCATTAAACTCAAGTTTTAATGGACTTTTGTTTAATATTGTTTAAACGGACTAGAAATGACCCCTTATTATTGGAGATAAATGAATAGAAAGTTTTAATGAAATATTGCCATTTAAGTGCTCTAAACATTTATGTAATAATATTTGAGTTTCGAACTATATTTATATTATTTTTATACCCACCATCAAAAAGATGGGGGGGGGGGGGGTATATTGATTTTGTCATTCCGTTTGTAACATGTCGAAGAAATCATTTAATACCCCACAAAGTATCTATTTTCTGGGTCCTGGTTAGATTCTGAGTCGATCCAGCTTTGTCCGTCCGTCTGTTGAAAGCAGGATAAGGCTCAAACGGGACAACGTAAGGGGACGAAATTTGGCACAAATATTTGTCTTATATAAGGTTTAAAAATGGGCAAAATCGGTTAATAAACAAAAAAGTTATGGGCTTAAAACTACACGCAGAGAAAAAACATGGTTACAGCATGATCACCACAGCTATTCAATGATTATATAGCCGTTTTTCATTGATTTAAATATACTGTGTTCATGATAGCAACGTTTATGATTCTGTTTAATCATTTAATGATTACCCACAATCAAAATTTTAATATGGTTCACTGAATTATAATATGTATTTAAATATGTTTGTATGAAATCATATTTATGAATAAATCCAATCATTTAGTGAATTCTACAACTATTTAGTTAATTACATAACCATTTATTTCATTTTACAAATTTAGTTAATTCTACAACCATTAAGCCATTAACTTTTAATGCCTTTTGAATATACATTTTTGTGTATCAGTCCAGTAGTTATAATTCTCATTTAGTTTATATATGAACAAATATAAATTGACAAGTATTGTTTTTATTCAGTATGATGATTGTACCACATATCGTGGTACAAATGAATATAAGTATGAAAATATGGGATCATATATATGATAAAATGGGATTATATATTTGATGAAATTTGTTCATATATATGATAAAATGGAATTATATATATGATAACATGGGATTATATATATGATAAAATAGTATTATACTTATGATGGAATTAGTTCATATATATGATAGAATGGAATTATATATATGATAAAATGGAATTATATATATGATTAAATGGAATTATATATATGATTAAATGGAATTATATATATGATTAAATTATTTTATATATATGATAAAATGGAATTATATATATGATGAAATTAGTTTATATATATATGATAACATGGAATTATTAAATGATAAAAACATGATGAAATTGAAAGCAATTCTTAAGAAAAGGTTATAAAACTTACTAAAAGTTTTTAATAAGGTCATGAACCTTACTAACAAATTTTAAATTGGAATCATAATAATGGTTACGTACAAATATACTTATTGTAACCTGGAATCATATATTACAATCATAGTATGTTGCTGTTAGTTTATGATCACAGGAACCATATTTTTTCTTTGCGTGTGGATGAGAATTCTCAAGACCTTATAGTCTTATTTTTCTATACTAAAAAATAATAATAGAAATACTTTAGTAGTTTTTTTTTTAATTTTTGGACATTAAAGATGTTAAAAATTGCTAATTTATTGGCACCCTACGAACTTTCTAAACCAAACATATAGAAATAAATTTAAAATATTATCTTTTTTATCAGAAATCTATTAAACATGCCATTTGTACTTTTCGAAAATGATATTTTTTATTGTACTTTTGGTACTTTTTTTTAAAGAGAATATATAAAATGTTTATTGTTGTTAATGCCGACACAACTTCATTTTTAAAAGTGTTCCCGCGGGAGTTAGGCTTCTTAGTTTAAATTTATTATATAGTATGGTTTAAAAAAAGATAAGGACGTTCAACGATTTTTCAACTTTTATGTGCAAATTTGTTTCATATCACAGTTTCATCGAAGCCATCACCATATTCTCTACAAGAGACTGAGAATCTATTTGTATATCAACTCCATATTTGCACTTTTCATCGGGTGTACATACTATCATTTTCAGAGCCAACAGTATGTATTTCCAAAACAAGTTAAAAATCCTCCATTTTGTTTCTTATGAAACATTTATTACGTCTGGGTTCACACACAACAATTTTTCTTGCCGTAATTCTTAGTTCGTAGAACAGAGAGGGCAGGGAATACTAAGCTTTAACATTCTCTTTACCTCTCTCGCCCACAATGTCAGAATTATGGCAAGAGAAATTGCTATGTGTGAACCCCGACTATAAAAAGTGAATCTTTTTTTCTTTATCACCTCCAAAGAAAAAATAAATTATTTAAATTTTACACATTTTTTAATAAAATTACAATTTGGGACACAATTAAAATCAACACATTCTATAAAAGTTTGCAACAGTTGTTTTCAAGCAAAAAAATAATAATTCAAAAACATCTTAAAACTGGTAAACAAGGGAAATCTTTAACATTGATTTATTCGATAAATCGGCATAATTTACTCCAATAAATTTTTACTCGAAATTTTTGATTTTAATCGGACAATTATTTGAATTTAATTTGTCGATTAATCGAACAAACAATATTCGAGTGAATACCCTACTGTTGACATAAAACAACTTTCAGACGAGATTTCAATGTTGACGTTGCGTTGAAAAGCATGTCGTTCGGTAACTATTGTTACCTAGTTTTTGCTGGGTATTAATTAAATTTTTAAGATATTAAACTAAATGTTGCGAAATTTGTTAATGTTAATCTAACCAGCCGATTAGAAATTACATATTTATTTCCAAACAATTTCGATTCCGCCCCAGTGTAAGATGTATGGATCGTCACAATCATTATGTAGCATGGAATATTTGCAAGTGTCCCCTAGAGCGACTTTTACTGTATATGTATTTCTGGTAGCTTAGTCAATTGTAGGATTTCTAATATTTAACAAAATGTTAGTTCACCATATACATGAATTTGGAAAACTCAAAAGAAAAAGCAATAGCAGGATAATTTTCTGTGTTATTAACCTCTTACTTTTTAGGGATAAGATAAAAAAGTAAGTAGGTTAAATATATGAAATAATTCAGTTAATTTATTGAAACATATAAATAAAGGAAATGAAAATATTCAATTATAAACCACTCTAACTTTCGCAGATGCTGTAAATGATTAAGACGTACTGATACGCATTCAAATTACTTTATATTTATGCAAATGGTTTTTAATGTGCCATCAAAAACATTTTTGAACTAAAAATTTTTGATAATGACCCATACAACTTTTTTCACTTGAAATTTACTTAAAATTTCGTGTTCTACTTTTTACAATTTTTCAAGAAAAATGATTAAATTTTCTCGTTACAATTTAACCTTTCTTTTAAAAACACAGGGAAAAAGTGATTCTGCAGCACGGTGTTTCTCAGTCAATTCGGATACACTTTATTAATAAGAACTAAGCCTCTAGTCTACTTTTTTTTTTAAACTGACTCTAGTTCTTGCGATAAATCGCGATTTGTAAAATTGAGCAAGTTGCATCATATATTGAAGCATATCTCCAAAACGACTTGTTTGATTTCATTCAAAAAATATCAAAAAATTCTAATTAAAATTGTCTTCAGGTCATTTTCGTCATAGTTGACCGTATTAAAAAGTAATGTAAGAATGACTTGGAGACAATTTTAATTAAAATTTTTGTACAATTTTTTTAACAAAATCAGTCAAGTCGTTTTCGAGATATTCTTCAAAATAAGGTGCAACTTCCTTAATTTTACAAACCGCAATTTATATCGTGTATTCGAATTGAATGAGAAACTTAGAATTAAATGAGAAACAGCTGACATAAAATTAGAGGCCTGCTTCACGACCCCTGAGCCATTACAGTTTGAGAACGACCCACCATATTTTTGTGTAATAATTGAATATTAAATATAAAATAATTCAAAACGACTTGTCTGATTTTATTAAAAAAAAAAATATATATATACACAGAAAAAAGTCACCAATTAACAAATATATATGAAAATAATTCATTCAATTATAAACTTGTTTAAATTTGCACCTCTCAACAAAATGATTATATCAATTACTAAAAACTGTAAAAAATACAAAACAGAAAAAAATTCCCAATTAATAAATTAATTAAATCAATCAAGTAGTTGATTGGATGAATTAAAAATGTATATACACGCAAAGGAAAAATATGGTTCCTGTGACCATAAACTAAGAGCAACATACTATGATTGTAATATATGATTCCAGGTTACAATAAGTATATTTGTACGTAATCATTATTATGATTCCAATTTATAATTTATTAGTAAAGTTCATAACCTTATTAATAATTTTTAGTAAGTTTTATAACCTTTTCTTAAGTATTGCTTTCAATTTCATCATGTTTTTATCATTTAATAATTCCATGTTATCATATATATAAACTAATTTCATCATATATATAATTCCATTTTATCATATATATAAAATAATTTCATCATATATATAATTCCATTTTATTATATATATTATTCCATTCTATCATATATATGAACTAATTCCATCATAAGTATAATTCCGTTTTATCATATATATAATTCCATTTTATCATATATATAATTCCATTTTATCATATATATGAACTAATTTCATCATATATATAATCCCATTTTATCATGTATATGATCCCATATTTTCATATTTATATTCATTTGTACCACGATATGTGGTACATTCATCATACTGAATAAAAACAAAACTTGTCAATTTATATTTGTTGATATATAAACTTAATGAGAATTATAATTACTGGACTGAAACACAAAAGGCTTTAAAAGTTTATGGCTTAATGGTTGTAGAATTAACCAAATTTGCAAAATGAAATGAATGGTTATGTAATTAGCTAAATTGTTGTAGAATTGACTAAATGATTGGATTTATTCATAAATATGGTTTCATATAAACATATTTAAATACATATTATAATTCAGTGAACCATATTAAAATTTTGATTGTGGGTAATCATTAAATGATTAAACAGAATCATAAACGTTGCTATCATGAACACAGTATATTTAAATCAATGAAAAACGGCTATATAATCATTGAATAGTTGTGGTGATCATGCTGTAACCATGTTTTTTCTCTGCATGTATGATATAAAAGTATAGTTAAATTTTATTTTTATTTAATTTTTGCTTAAATAAATTTATTAAATTTCGATGCAAAATGAAACAACTATATTAATTGAAAAAAAGACCGTAATAATTTTTTCTGTGTATTTAAAAATTCGAATTAAAATTGTATTAAAAATAATATGCGGAGTAAAATTGGCATTAATCGTTTTGATATAATTTTTTTATTAGATCAATAGTTTCAAAAATTAGAAATGTTTTAGTTCATCACAAAAAAATATGAAATTTGACGAGCTAAACAAGAACAATATTTAAATATGTATGCTATTAGAATTCTAATAGTATAAACGCTTTGCGCTTCGCTACCCCTTAGTATTAAAATAAAAGCATCGAAAAAAAATTATAAAACAGGCAGACTATTAATCACAGATTCACTTTTATATAGATAGCTTTTAACCTGATCTTGCAGTACTCCTACTAGACCAGATAAAAACTTGGTACCCTTTTTATGAAAAAAAAAGTAAATACTAAAAATTATAAAAATTCAACTATGATTCCTATTACCCGTGGGAACAGTTGTAATATTGGTGTTTTGTTAGCATTCAGAGCAATAAACTTTAAAAATTTTTAAGTTACCAGTTTCTTACATTTTTTATTGTTCGAAGTTTCAAAAACTAACAAATTATTTCTATTATTATATTTTATTAGGCTTAGGCTTGTGGATTCTATGCACAGAACTATATATCTTTAATTCCACGCTTAAAAGTTAATTATTATTACATAATATTCAAAGAGTAATATAATAACGAAAAGTACCACAAGTACCCTCTTATGGATTCTCATTCACTTAGACCCATATATCTTTAATTTCATGTTCCTACACTGAACCAAAAAGGTACATAAATACAATGAAAAAGTTTATTGTATCAATGAATTTGTGCACTAATTTTGACCCTATGTACAGGTTCATTGAAACAATGTATTACCATACATTAATATTAAAATTCAATGTACAAGTTCATTGATTTAATTTATTCTTACATTGAATCAATGAACACGTTCATTAAATAAAATAAATAATTCCAGTGAACAGTACATTGATTTCAATGAACACATATTTTCTCACATTGAAAATGAATTATAATAATAGGCTTGTTCTGTATTTTCGGTTTTTATTTTATTTTAAATTAAAGGATTAAATTGTATGATATTGAATTAATATAAGCAAAAATTAAATATAATTTTCTTAATATAGATGCCATAAATATAATAGAGTGTTTATATTACATTTGACTAAAAAAATTTAAATAAACAAAATAAATGTTACAGATGTGATCGTGTTTGCTTTGTCATTTATTTTATAAAGTAATTCCTGTTGTCCTCTACATTGCTCAATGATAGTATGGAATATCCATTTAGACGCCACATTGATATGAGAACAGCATTATCCTGAACAAAAAAAGTTAAATAAAATTTTTAAAATTCGTTCAATGGCTTAACATTTTGAAACTAGTTACTTACGAATTGAATCAATCCTCCTGGTTTTGATATCACGATAATTTTTGAGGCTAATAACACATTCCTCTGAGTCTTAGTTGTTTTATCTATACAAATATAAATTAAATATAATATTTTGAAACTGTTTAAAACGATTAACATTATTAAACTTACGCGTAAGAAAGGCAAGTCTCCAAATTCCTGTTTTTGAGTAATTCATTTAATTTGGTGTATTCAATTATACTGCACGACTTCTCCTGTGTGAATAAATTTATATTTATGTATTTTAATAATTCGAACGTCCATGCTTTATAACTTATTTACTTTTTAATTATTTTAGTTTTTAACACAACACTGATTTTTGTTTGTTTTTTGTTTAAAACGCGTCATTTCTTATTAAGAGATAAAAGCAAACTGAGTTGTTTTTGCTTTTGTTTTACTTTATTTCCAGTTAGAAAACATTTATTTCAACATAATTTAATGAAATATTTCATTGGTTTAATGTTTTTGTTCATTGTGTAATGCTTCTTCTTAATTAAATCAATGTATTAGTACATTGAATAACCGAATTCAATGAACTAATACATTAAATCAATTAACTGATTTACTTATTTTATTAAGAAATAAATTTAATGACTGGTTTCAATGTAATGTTCATAATAGCGTCAATTTTTTCATTGAATTTTAATAAATATTTTCATTGAAGCAATGAATTCGTACGTTAAGTTAATAAATTCTCGGAAAAAAATTAATGAATTTCATTTAACGTACTTCATTCATTGAAATTACTTTTTTCAGTGTATGTTCAATATTTTAGAAAATTCAAAAAGTACCATTGGAAGAACGCAAAAGTAGCACAAACTTCCCATCTTGAATTCTTACCCTCATAGGACCATATGTCTTTAATTTCATGTTTCTAAGTTCAATATTGTATAAAATTTAAGAAGTACCATTAGAACATTGAAAAAGTACCACAAAGTACCCTGTTATGGATTCTCATTCACTTGGACCCTATGTCTTTAATTTCATGTTTCTAGGTTCAATATTATAGAAAATTCAAAAAGTACTATTAGAAGAAAAAGTCCCCTGTTATGTATTCTGATTCACTTAGGATCATATATCTCTAATTTCATGTTTCTACGTTCAATATTATAGAAAATTCAAAATGTACCATTAGAAGTTAAAAAAGTACCATAAATTCCCCTCTTGTGAATTCTCACTCACTTAGAACCACATGTACTTAAGTTCATGTTTCTAAGTTTAATATAATAAAAAATGCATTATTTAATTTGAATAAAATTAAATTTAAGATTTTATCCCCTTTTTGGTACTTTTTATTCCCCCTGAATGTAACAAAGATTGTATTTCAATGAATTTCTAAATTGTATATAAACTTAAAATATTCACATACATAATGTGTCAGTAAAAAATAAAATAAAAATATTTTGTGAAAAAAAGTACCAAAATCAGGTACGATTTTTACCCCTTAAACGTTAAAATTTCCAAAAAGTACCAAACGTGTATTCGCCAATTTTCGATAAGGTACTAATTTGATACATATTTTACTTCTATACTTACTGGATTAAAAGATAAATAGAGTCCACCAGAGTCGAATTTCAAAAAAGTATCACACACCTATCCGATTATTTTTTAAACGAATAACGATAACTATTCAACTTGTTTTGTATTTCTATTGGTTTAGACGATATAAGGTTACCTATTTTACCCGATTTTACCCTTTTTTACCCCCCAAACATTCAAATTTCCAAAAATTCCGTCTTAGTGGATCTATTCTGTAAGAGACCAATCTACGGTCCATATTTCATCTTTCCATATATATATATATATATATATATATATATATATATATATATATATATATATATATTAGGGTGATCGATTATTCGACTTTTTTGAGAAACCGGTTTTCGAATAGTTGGTATTTTAAAAAAACCGGTTGCACTTTTTGAAATTCAGAAAAAACCGGTTAACCGGTTTTTTTCAGAAGTTAATATTTATATCAAAAGACTACATTTCTTTTAAAAATCAATTCTTAAAATTAAGTTAAAATTTATTAAATACAAGCGTAAAAGCCTAACAATGTCAGGAAAAATAATATAATAATGAAAATATGCACAAACAAATCCGAAAATTAAAAGAAAAAAATATGAACAACATTTAGACACCTTCCTCTCCCTAATTGAAGTCAATTATTTGAAGCCGTTCAAATTTATTGGAATTATATTGATTAAAGTTTTAAATTCGTAAACCTTTCAAAATAAAATCGTCGTAAATGCGCTCCCTGGCCGAAATACAGAATCAGTTTTTTATAGGATTTGGAGAGCAAACAATAAGTATAGCAACTCAAAAGTTCTTAATACCAAAACAGACTTTTTGGTCCCTGATAGAAACATCTGGCACTGTTAGAATTTGTTAAACGAATAGTTTTATAAGTATGCCGATTTTTAGTTTCTTACGTCGTCTGGGAGCTTCAGAAAGCTCTAGAAAGAAAACATTGCTTAGGAAAGATATATTTAAATCCATATATATAGATTCACGTATTTTCGCTCCTTGATAGAGATTTCAAAATCTGGCTCCGTTAGGATTTGTAGGACGAATAGGGTTATAATTATGCTGAATTTTAATTTTCTATATTTTCTGGGAGCTTTAGAAAGCTTCGGAAAGAGAAAAAATTTTTAGGAAAAGACACATAAATCCTCTTATATCCGCTCCCTGATAAAAATTTCAAAAGATGTCTCCATTAGGATTTGTTGGACTAAAGTTTTATAATTAAGCCAAATTTTAATTTTCTACGTCGTTTGGTAGCTTCAGAAAGCTCTGGAAAGGAAAAAAATTTTAAGCAAATTATATATCTGGATGACTAGAAGATAATTATGTTTCAAAATTGTAGAAAAAATCATCTAAATTTTAGTTAGCATAAACAGAAACCATGGCTTAATATGGAAACGATTCTACAGGTGAAACTTTTTTAACACACCTTTAAAAAATAAAGGAAATATTGGATCAAAAAAATTAAATTGGGTCACACAGGATAATTATTAATTATTTATTGGTTTAATAATACAGAATAAATTCCAATTTAGACTTAAACTATATTTTAAAAACATAAGAAATCAGTCTTTATGTATATTTAAACAAATATTCCTAAATTTTCAAATATCACTATCACTATTTAGTACATGTTTTCTGAAATAAAATGCTATTTTTAAAACCGGTTTTTTGTGTTTAAAAAACCCGGTCTATTCGACATTCGAAAAATGAACATTTTGAAAAAACCGACAGCAAATTTACTGAAAAAACCGGTTTCAAAACCGGTTGGAAAACCACGTCGATCCCCCTTATATATATATAGATAGATAGAAGAATGTTATTGAAAGTATTAAAAATGAATCCAATTTTTTTAATTAATGGAAAAATAATACAGAAAAAAATGCGATTTATTTAATTTAATATATATTTTTGGCAATTACAGTACCAAACTTACAAGAAATTTAGTATAAATGTTTTTATTAAACTTTCAATGGCTACATTTGTTTAAAATCTTCATTTTGAACTTCCTGGGCTTTCTCTGGTATATTGTGATTTTTGCATAATTTTAACTGCTTTATTTTAATATAGAATTAAATATTTTCGTTTTGTCAAATATTGGCAAAATGTTTTTCTTTGTTACACAAGATAACATCCTATATTATATCACTATGTAAAAATTTTTACCCAATTTTACCCAATAACTCTATATATATGTATCTCGAAAATACCCCATTCTTGGGTAATTTTCAACAAAATAATTAAAAATAAATACAATAAATACAAATTTTATTTTAGAATACAGTTCACTATCTTAACTAAATTCACGTAACAGGTGGATCTATAGAATTATAGTTTTACTAAAACAAAACTCACTCTTGAAATTTTGAAAATTTTACTTTTTGCTACTATAAATGAATTTATAAAAAGTTATTGAACTTTGAGAGAGAGTATGAAATTATTTAAACATTAATAAGTAGATATTTATGTGAAAGAAAAAAACCTAATTGAATTGTCAAAAACCTAATACATACAACAACAAAATACATGTAAAATATATTTTGTTTTTGGCTTTTGAAAAAATGAGTAAATTTGTTGAAAATTTAGTATGAGGAGCCTCTTACATAAACTTCTAGTTCTATTCTATGACAATAAATTTCACAGCTAATGATAACTCAGTTTGTTTTTTATTACCCAGTATAAAAATGTATTGCAATACTTTCTTTTTGGAATTAATCCTCATTATAGGTACTGTTCAACCCAATGTGCAGCGGCGAGGATGAGATGGTGAAGATCTTAGCTAAATAACGCCCAACGTTTTTACTTAATAAGGAAAACCAGTTAGTTAATACAATATCCCATAATATGGCAACGATTTTTAGTCTAGATACAAACCATTGTAGCTTATCAGATTCAAGTTGGCAACGTTATGACTTAAGAATACATTAAATGAATTTTTTTTTCGTTTAAAAAAATTTCAGTTTTATTTACAAGAAATTTAACATAATTATTTATTATATACAAATAAAAAAAAAAAAAATCATTTAGAAATAAATGTATAAACAAGCAGCTCAATAATTTGTAAATCGTTCTGGCTCATTATTTATATACTGGCATATTTATATTATATAAGTATGTGTAAATGTGTTTTTTATTTTAAGTAAAATAATAATAAATTTAAAAACCAAATAAATTTTGTATATTACAGTTGTAGTTTAGGTATATGTATGTGTATGTTTATATAGTTAAATTATATAACAGAATTTTTTACATTTATTTAAAATTTATAAAAAAATCTGTTAACTTTTGTAGGAGTACCCAATGGACCATGACCAAAATGTAAAGCATCTGGTTGTGGTGCTCCTGTACGTGTACGAGCCTCATTTATACTTTGAGAATGTTGTTGACTACTTATGTAGCCCAAGGAACCAGAACCTAAATAAACATTACCATTTGCTAAACGTATAAAGCCCAAACCTCCGGAACCCAAAGCTATGGCATCATTAGCCCGTAACTGAGAAGCTAAATTTTGTTGACCCAAAAGTGTAGCACTGGATCTAGAACCTAGTTGTATGGCACCACCAACAGGTTCAGGAGTGGCACCTGTACCTGAGGCTCCTATATGAGCACGAAAACTATCAATAAAAGGTGAACTCAAGAAAGGTTGGGTATTTTGCTCAATGTCATTATCAATAATTTCGATGACAGCGTATTGCTTCAATTGGCGTCCATTGGCTTGATATGTATTTTCATTAAGTGATCCAGAGGGGAAACTAATAATAGCCTGTTTACCAAATGGTATACGTAAAGGTTGAGCTGGTGCCGGAGCTGGGTTGGGTAAATTAGATCCTAGTCCGGTACTTGGTGCCGAAGGTGAAGAAAAGCCAAATGAAGTTTGTGGAGAACGTGCTGATGGCGCAGATGGTTGTTGTGCTGGTGGAGGTGGAGGTGGTAATTGTAAGCCAGGCGATTGATATTGTTGTGCTATTCTACCTACAGATGATCCTGCGGTAGGTAGATATGTGGTTGGCAGAGGTTTAGGCGTGGCCACCGGATGAGTTTGATATATACTTTGTGTTTGTACGAACTGACCCTTTGGACGTGGTGTAGGTAGTGGTGGTAAAGTTGGTACTGGTGGTAATGGTTTTATGGTGGGTAAGGGTCCAAAACTATGACCATGTCCTAGATTTGCGGGACCCGAAATCAAACCTAACGATACCGCTGGCTTTTCATAATTATATCCACCAATTCTGCCAGCTGCCGCAAGAGAAGTGTATAATATCAGGAGTTTTGTTACGCTAAGTGCTCGAAACATTTTATCTGAAAG